>OZ008353.1:7050304-7377997 GCA_963931975.1 Cataclysta lemnata
TCATTCAAATCTAGACCATAGACCCGGCAAGAATAGCGACTAGTTTTGAATTGTCATTTTTGACGTTAAGTACTCATTAACGTTATTTGACGTCTCTGAGTGCGGCAGTTAGGGCTAAATAAATAAATTGCACTCGTGATAGATGAAATTGTATGATTTTTATTTATTTATCAGTAAGTATTTAATAAAATATCAGAAGAAAAATATTATTTCGGCGTTAAAACCTCAACCCAGAGTTGGGATCTCGATTAAGGTTTGTTACAGACAATCCGAAAAGTTATGCCTTTTATCCAAACGCCCAAAATCTGTGTACAAGTGCACCTCTGGTTACTCTCTGTTGTTTATAATTATTGTTGTTCTTACTATTGTTTCTTCTTCTTCTTCCTGCCCTTATCCCGCGCTAGGCGGGGTCGGCACAACATGTTTTCTTCTTCCATTCCTCTCTATCCTTCACCAATTTCTCATCCACCCCTCTCGCTATCATATCCTCCTTTACACAATCCATCCATTATTTTCTTTGGTCCTCCTCTCCTTCTACGTCCTTCCACGTCCATACTTAACATTCTTCTGCCAACATAGCATCACATGATATGACCAAACCATCCAAGTCTATCACTCCGCAGCCTCTCAGTCACTGGCGCTGCTTTCAAACTTCCCCTTATATACTCATTCCTTATCTTGTCTCTCCGTATCACACCACACACCCACCTTAACTACTATCACATCTTACAATTGTTTCTATCTATTAATATGTAACCAATAAAAACAAAGCTGTTTTTGGTAGTTGTTATTGCTCCAAAATAGACTGATAATCTAAACAAACAGCTAACTATTGAAGACAGTCCCTAATCAAAATGAAGGGCTCTTTTTCAGTTTTAAAAACAAACTCCTTAGGTCCTAAGACATTAATTGTTTAAAGACGAACAGTTCGAAAATAACAACATCTCTGTTCCGATAAAAAAGCGACTGTAAGTTGTTTGCGCAAACAAAATAAACATTTGCTTATTCGCTGTTGCTTTCAAAGATGGTCTTCCGGCTAAGTTGCTTTGTGCAATTACTGTGTATTATTGAAAGCATTGTGTAATTGAGTATATTCAAAAGTCTTGGCTAAACATTTGTTAAATGCAGTTTAAGGCATATTTAAATGTAGCTCTATGAGTTTGAGAATACATCAGAAATATATAAGAACTCATAAGCCATATATTATAAGGGCCGGTTTTTTTATGCATAGTTAACTCAGCCAATTGTTAAAAATTGTTACTAATCGTTAAATATCAGGCTGATATTTAACTATTAGTAACAATTTTAGTTACTAACGTTACTAATGGTTAAATATCGGTCCGATTAGCAGAAATCAGAATTAATTTTTAACAATTGGTAGAGTTAACTATGCATCAAAAAACCGGCCCTTAGTCTCCACTTAGCAATTTACTGAGGTATATTTGTCCAAAAGATGCAATATAGACTCGTCATTATTACATTGGTGAGACGTGAGTGTTAATTCACCTCTGCCTACCCCTAGATAATAAATAGGCATTATTTTTGTATGTATTATGCGCCGAGCCTTTTCAGTCTATCAGACACGTAAGGAACAAAGGAGTGGTATAGTGGGTATTGCTGGCGCTTCGTGCGCCGGGCGAGTCCCACACACGCGAGTCGCCTAGCTGGCGGCTGGTAAGATGCGTAAATGCATACCACTCTGACAAACAAAAAGGTTACAGGAACTATGTTGCTCACTCCTTTTTAGTTTTGAATCATGCTGGTGACAATAACAATTGTATTACGTTCTACCATAGTCACTACATAATGCGGTGATGTGGATGGTATGCCGCATTATCAGCGAAAAAGGATGAATTTCCTCCGAGCCAGGTGTCCGCTCTATTCGGAGCTATGTCTGTAACTAATTACTAACTAACTAACTAACTAACTTTGTATTCGTGATTCAGATCTTGACAATTTTGTTATGCCTTATCACAACAGTCTAATTAGATCTAGTGTTGATTTGACTCCATTATTATCGTCAACTTTTCGCTAATCATCTGTTTTCTAGATATTTTATTTGTGTAACGCTATGACTTACCGCTACAGATTCAAATTTCAATCATCATCATCATCATGATCATCACCAGCCCTTTAATGTCCCCACTGCTAAGGCACGGGCCTTCCCTATGGATGGAAGAATATAGGGAAATTGGGCCATTAACCCACCACGCTGGCCCAGTGCGGGTTGGTGGGTATTCACGACTGCAGATGCAGCCGCTTACCAATGGCTTAACGTGCCTTCCGAAGCACGGAGGAACTCGAGATAATAATTTTTTGCTCACCCATCCAGTAACCGGCCTTAACGAACATTGCTTAGTTTACGCAATCGCAGGCCAAGCGTGCTATGCCACTGCGCTAGCGAGCTCCTCAAATTTCAATACTACATCATAAAGTTAAATTTTCGAAGTATCGATAATTTCAAAGACAAATATTTTGGTTACGTATAATTTTTGAATTATTGCAAAATCACTAAATAAACCGTCACCCATTCATAGAAAGCTAGATGAACTGGAAATATCAGATTGCGAATATCCTACTGCGGATGTCAGGAAAGCACTGCGCACTGAATTGACACTTCAAGCGGGAAACTGGGTGAAATGAAGCTTACTCCCATCCGGGTGTAACTCGTAAGCTCTAAGAGATACTGAACTTAGCACGTTTTTCAATCGTCGCTGTTATCGTAAACGCAAAATTTGTTTGTTGTGTTAGGGGTTTATAAAACCTTTCTTCTATAGGGAGTATTATGACTAAGTTTCTTGTCTTTTCTCATATAAGGACACACACATACGATGGTCAATCAAGTTAAAATAAAATTATAAAACGACGTGCATGTCACATACAGGAATGTGTGAAAGCGTGCTTAAATACTATAATGGTAACAACCAATTTTTGTAGGAACCAATAATTAATAATACTTTACAGTCCTCTAACACAAGTATCCAAAGATAAATCTAAAAGTTGTCGAAATCGCTACTTGCAATACAATACAAACACGTTATTGCACACAAAAACTGTCATACAAAACAGAAAATACCAAATTAAAGAAACAGTACAATATGCGGTCTTACTGCTAAGCAGCAGTCTCTTTCAGAAAACCATGTGAGAAAACTAATATTATGTTTTAAAGCGATATACTAAGCCGTGGGTGGGTGAGACGTGACTTTTAAAACACTACGTAAATAAAGACAAAGATAATTAATTGCAACACCAAATTATTCACTTCGTATAGAAGCCAATTATCTACCGAAAGTCTCCATTCTGTAATAAAAGTCATAAGCTACACAACGACAAAAAATGAGTTCACTACAATAGACGCGACTCTAAAAACTCGAATCGCGTTTCACGACATTACTCCGTTCCGGGCATACTCGTAACTCTCGTAAAAAGAAAGTCGGAAGATATAAATAACAAACAATAACAAGCACCGAAACAGACTGTTTAGAAGTTTTTATTCTGGAATTTTTAATATTTAGTAGCCCTTTAATTTTATTTACTAAGAATCTTTTTATACTTACACCGTCTCATTTAGCCCAAAGCTTGGAACAATCTATAAATAGCATTTGCTCCATTTTGGTATTAGAGAAATATCATTAGTGGATTTTTCTTCGCTTCATTGATACACTCATCTCTGGTGGATTAGCACCCAAGCACTTGTATTGTGATTAGTAAATAATGAACAGATGTAGATGAGAAATAATTATATATAATACATAGTAATAGTGGAGCAGTGAATTGCGCTCTCGGCCTACGATTGCGTAAGCTAAATATTGTTCGCTAAGGCTCGTCATTGGATGGTCACGACTTCGACGTCACTAAAAGTACCTATATTATCTCACCTGCAAGTGATGCTATTGGTCCCCTATACTGCATCTGAAGGCATTAATACCCATAAATCCTCAGTGGCCCAGTGTGGTGAGATATCGCACATTATCTTTGAAATAGTTCGTGACAAGGAATATATCCCTTAAAAGGATAAACATACATCCTTTTATGGGATATATTCCTTGTCACGAACTATTTCAAAAATAATTTTGGACCTAAGTTTTAGTGCTTTTGCAGACAAGTTAACTCGTCACCGGACAATAGGAGGGAGCATTAAGCACATCTCCGGTGGATTAAACAAACAAGAATACCTAACAAAACAACGATAGAGACGGTTACAGCAAAGCATTGCTGGTAAGATAATTATATTTCTCATTATCCTATTAAGCTGAAAAGGGCTTACCCTGGACTTTAGTTTAACATAACACTACCAGAGGGGCGATGCACGTAATAAGCCAAAATGTTATGTTAACCCTTACTTAATTGAACACAAACATTGAATTTGTGGCGAATACTATAAAATGGTTGATAACAATTACTCTTGTAGGTGCCCGCGTATTATTATTATAATAATACACTTGTTACTTCGTAAGCACGGTATAAATTGTGGGAACTTTTACGTAGAAAGGTAATTAATAGAATTGGTTCAATTTTCCCTACTGCTATTAAACTTAAGTAGGCACCTTTGTGTTTATGACATCAAGCCATACATTATTTTGCCGAGGTTACACTTCTAAATAACTCTTTATTTCAAGTCTTAGTTTGCATGTTGCATTGCCTTTATTACAGCAATAAGATTTCTAGCATGGGAATATGCTCGCTTGTGGCTCTCTTTCCAAAGTAATAGTACATACCTTAGATTGCATTAAACATATGCTCTTATGCTTCGTACATATAAAAAATCTCTAACACCTAATGTTTGGCATGAGTTTCGCGTTAAAAGTTGTTTTGTTTCAATTAAAATAGTCGAACTTTTTAAATCAAATATTAATCAAATCGTTTTTGGGATCGAGCCCCTCCCCTGTAATTCGGGTGGCATGTTAATCCATTTCGGCTGCATCTGTACTAATTTATACCCACAACCCGTTTGAGGATAGGTGGGTTAGGTCCCACTCTCCCTATAGTCCTCTATTTATAGGTAAAGCCTATGACGAAGCAGTAGAGCCTGATATAAGGGCTGATATCGTAACTTCTTCATAATTATTATCACGTTGTCACCAACAAAATATTAATTCGTTTAACACATTCTTTTAAAAAAAAACATTTGAGTAACGTCTATATAGATTGAATTTTAAAAGTCTTAACTACGTCCAAAACTTTACTTATCTTTATTAAATTTGTTCTTCATCCCTTAGAGCTATGGTGAATGGAGTTTGATTATCTTTTACAAGTATAAAGCCCGTTAAATTTGAACTACGAAAGTGGTCCTGATACAAGCCTAAGGCGACGCCGACGTAGGCTTATTTTTAAGTGGAGGATTTTCAAAGACGCCCAGGATCTTATATTTATATATTTTATATTAACTTCTTATTAAATAAAGATAGAATACCGTGTTGTCATTAAGCCGATACGACATTACAAAAATAACACTATTGACTTACTTATATACAGGCACGTTTTGACACAGCCTATCATATCTTATACGCTGGCTTGCTTGCGAAAAAATATTGAAGAATGTGCCAGCCAAGGTCACCCAAGGTCGTAAAAGTTGACTTGCCCCCGAATACTGAAACGCTACTCCAATTTTGAGCACTAATAATTTTGAGCACAATAAAATACCTCTCAGAATTTGTGTGGATAAACGTCAATTTTGACAAAAGTTAAATTTTAAGAACACAAACTTTGAGTAGCGTTTCAGTATAAGGGAGATCGGGAGTAAGAGAGATCGCCTCGTGTGGAGATGCACCTCGAGGATTGATGTCTGCCAGGCGGCTGGCAGTAAATCCTAAGCCAAAACATTAGGCTGTATTGTTTGAAATGTTGTCATACCAATCACTCACTCCGTTCATCAGTGTCTCGGCATGGTTCTTTCCATGACTTTTCTCGTCATTCATTAATCACAAGCACCTTTTCGGTGCGATGGATGATATGAATCAAAATGGAGTGGATGATGACGTCTTGATGACGTCTGACCGATATTAATCGAAGAGGAAACTTCATCAAAGTACTACTGCACCGACCCCAGATAAGCTGAGAATAGAGCAGGAAGAAAATTATGTAACAAAGTATAAAACTAACTGCGCCGTTCCCAGGGAACAGGGCAAGTGAATAATATTGATGATTCTGAAGATGACGTCAGCATCTACGTGATATGTATTTTTCAGACAACAAATTGATAAGTTACCCCACAGCTTGTGTTTTCGATCATCGCCCAAAGGCTTACTTTCAAATTTACAGAGGATTAGGGAAATCTCACAAACAGCTAAGCTTTTGTTGATGGGAAACCTCCCGAGATTTATGTCTCAGAACTTCAACCATTTCATCAAATAACTAACGAAATAATAACATTCCAAATTATATCCTTCCACAGGCGCAGGATGGTCGTATCGGATGTTCGTTAAACTAATTTCTGAGTCTAAAACTTAATCTGTCAGCAACTAGAGTCATTAGAACACGGAGCGTCTCATTTGTTTTGTCGGAAATTAGGTAAACGGTTTATGTGATAAGGAATTAATCCCGGCGGTTTGTTTCTATAATATTATGTTTGATATTTGCATACAAGGTTAGGATATTTAATAGAGTTGGGAAAAAAAAAATATTATTTTTTAAATGACTAATATTATTCCTAGTTCTTAGCGACAGCGTTAGCTGTCGCTTTTCTAGCAGAGGTTGCAGTGTGCTAACTTTGGTCTAGAAAAATTTGGCAATGTTTTAAAATGTCCTGACGATTCAATGACTTTAAGATGTAAGTTTATCAATTTAAGTGCCCAGTGATCTTGCCATCACAAGACAACAATAATAATTATTGCGCTTAGTCAAATTATATTTATATTATTTATTTACAACAAAGTCCTTGTTGTTTGAAGAACGTTTACACGAATAAATATTTTTTACACTTGTTTATATTATTACTGCCACAGTTTTCCTGATAGAGAGTTCGTTCGCATTAGTTTGCATGGGTATGTACAGTGATTGTGCAGCGTACGTGTTATCCTAACCACCCACTTAACATGAAACACGGCGCGGCGCTTTGATTTCAAAATCAAACTCGCAGCACTGTTCATATCGTTCTATATCTACGCCATTGGCATAAATAATCCATGTTTATGTCTGTCACTATTCCATAAGGTTATGTTTTGGCAACAATGTACAAATAAAACTAGTAAATTTTCTTGTTGGCTTATTGAAAATTATACAGCGTACAACGTATATTTCTATAACTGAGATGTATATTTCAAACCGACACGCTTACACCCCGGTGGGAAAGATACATTATTCATACGATACACATTGTCATGATCTCGAGACGTAAAGCAATAATTTTGCTAGGTCTCTTTGTCAGTATATTTTGTGTAAATCTTATTAAAACTAGAAATCCATTAGCTCATAGAGTAATCTAGCACATGTTATCAATATTTGGATAAGTGTCCTAAGACCTCATTATCATCAGCCTACATTTTAAAGGACGGCTTCCATAGGCTTGATCGATAACTAAACATATATATTAATATAATATTACTAGGCATAAAAATACAGCCAGTTAATATTACACAAGTTAATTCTACTGAACAAAAAAAAAACAAGTTAACACTTGTTTTGTTGTTGTAATTAACAAAACAAAAGAATAGTTTCTATCTGAAAGCCGGTGAAAACAGTAAACATAAACTGTTCAAACTGGAGACACTGAATATACAAACCAAATAGAGAGAAAAAAACAGCAAAATCTACTTAAACAAAGGAAGGGTAAACAAAAACCGCGGACTGTCTTGTTCAAGGCAAAATTGAGCTGTTATAAAGCGAAGCAGGTTTTTAACTGCAGCACGGAACATCACGTAATCCAGCTTTTCTAATCCTCTTTTCACATGGTCGAAATATATTTCTCGAAATAAACTTGAGCAGTGGGTTTTTTCGACCCAGAACGATTTTATAAGTTTACAGTCGCCGCGTGGTGACGGCAGAGTAGAATCCAATTGTCACCACCCCAAATCTTCCTAAGACAGAGAAAGTAAGGATAAATCTGAATATGATTAGGAATGGAAAGCAGCGTTCCTCTTATACCACCTAGGCTAGCAATGTACTGCGACTTTTGTGCCCGATAAATAGCAATAGGCTCGCCACCTATTACATGGGACTGATGACATGACATATTTGGCGAAACGTGGGTGCTAGTTCACCTCTGCCTACCCCTTCGGGGATATAGGCGTATTTATGTATGTGTACATTTTTAACATACATAAATCACGCGTCTTTCCCCAAAGGGGCAGGCAGAGGTGTATTAACATCGACATTTTGCCAGATTATTTCGGGTTCCTTATTACCTATATGGGACATAAAATAATCTGTGAGGGAGCCTATTGCCTTTCACGGGGAACTTTAATCGCAGTAGTTTTCTACCCCTTGGGGGTAAAAGGCATCATCTATGTTATGTATAAAAATGTTTATAAGTGATGATTGTCAGGTTTGTCAACATCTCTCGCGCTTTGCTCGCTCCGTTGCAGATTGTGACAAGTGAAATACCCATAACCTACATACATACATACATAGATCACGCCTATATCTCCGAAGGGGTAGGCAGAGGTGAACTAGCACCCGCGTTTCGCGTTATGCTAGGTTTTAGGTTAGGTTACCCATAATCTGCATATTTAATAATAGCTTAGTAAGTTCCTTGACACATAATAGCTTATTTCTTTATTCCGTATCGGAGATTTGCTCACCTACTTGGTACCAAATATCCCATGGCTAGAAAAGGTAGATAAGAACGATATAAAAAAACTTTAACCAACATACATATTATGTACTTTGTGTTCGTATTATGTACTTTGTGTTAAATAAAAGAATTCTTCCAGTTCCAGCGCGTACTTTCTCCAACAGTGAAGATAAAATCTTGTTAACCCGATAAAGTCTTTGGGGATTGCAATATCTACAACTTACATTATGTAGACGTCTCACAATTCTTAGAGGCACATACCTTAGACTATAAGCGTTCTATTTGAGGCAAAGACGTTTTAATGATACGAGGTTTTAGTTGTCTTCAATGAATTTGATGCTAGGTAAAATGTAAGCATTGTATCACAGACTGTTAGATAGACTATTTACAATGTTACAATGTTATTTAAAAATTTCCAAAAGTTACATATCACCCTATATACTATATAAATGTAAGAAAAGTTAAATATTACATAAAAAGTCCGAAACTTTTAATAAAAATATGGCCTTGACGTGAGACCCAATTCACCACACCAGGGGGCCTACCGCCTAACTCGATTGCTAAAGCAAAAGCTATAATTTATGACGTCATGCTGTCATTTCGCACCAAATGTACCTAAACTATCAGTGATAGCTTTGAACAAATGATCACAGAATGATTTTGTATGAATTTGGCACAAAATCCGTACCGCCTTAAAGTCCAGGATGGCTGCTATAGCCGTAAGCAGTGCATTGCAATATAGCAATCATCAGCAATCGAGTTAGGCGGTAGGCCCCCAGGGCATATTTTTTCTCAAACTTTTCCTAACATTCCAATAAACTCGTGTTCCACAAGCAAAGGTTCAATCACCCCCAAACATTAATAATCTAGATTATTCACGCAAAATAGGCTACGAACAATTTATTGGGTCTAGAGATATTTCGATCAAAGATATGCCGTCAAAATAATTCCATTTTTGGAGCTTAGCGACATGTAGACAGACTTTATTTAGAAGATCTTGATTTCTTTATTCTCTTATAAATAGTAATTAGTAGCCTATAGAACTGATTTGCGGACGGTCGTAGATTTTTGTACCTTGCTAGGGTAACTGACCACCCATCTATCCGTTTACGTTCGTGTTTCCCTACTTATTTGGCATGATTGATCAAACCGGTGTGTGAGATGCAGCCGGGACAATAGCTTAACTTACCTTCCAAATCACGGAGAAATTCCATATAATTATATATTTTTGGTCACCCATCAAATGATCAGCCTTTGCGAACATTGCTTACTTTACGCAATCGCAGGCAGAGCGTACTAAGCCACAGCACAGAACCCCTATTTGCAAGATGACTAACACTGAAAACCGGTGGAAGTTGAGAGCTTTCCAATTATACCATTACTATTTTCATGTGAACCAGATGTCACTGTCAGGAAAGGCTGCCTCCAAACCCTCGAGTGATGGATGAATGGATAAAACATTAATTTAAAACTTATACGGCCCCTACCAGCCCGGGTTTGAATTTTCCTAAGTAATTTTCGAACTCGTGATTGAAAGGTTAAATATTAGACTAATGGTCTACATGCGATAATTGCTAAGGGTTCTCTCACATTAGATCATCATTTTCAATTTATCCCCAACTCGTTCGTGAACGCTTTACCGATACCCGTGAAGATGAAAATTACGAGCACGTTCATTTACAATGGCGACTATGTATCTTGCACGTTGTAACAATAAAATATCTTTCATTTCCGTTTTATATTTTATTGAACTTGGAGAGGGATGATATAACCGATATCTGTGATAAAAGCTTCATGCTTTTCTTTCATCAGGCTGCGTGACAAAGAACACAAATACATTTGACTTTTGATATTACTTGAATGTAATCACCATCATCATCAATATTTTAATGTTATTTACTAGCGAAAGGCCTTCTTTATGACTGACTAGTGGACGCCCGCGGCTTCGCTCGCGTTAATGTCGGTTATTATATAGCCTATATAAATGACCTATCAAACACATAAAGAATTTTTCAATATGAGTCAGTAGTTTCTGAGATTAACGCGTTTAACAATACAAACAAACAAACTCTTCAGTTTTATAATATTAGTATAGATAGTTTAGTCTAATGTGATGTCCACTGTACAATACATAAGACGATTTCAACCACATATTTGTATATTAATGTATGCCAGAAATACGTAACAAGCTTGTACCTTTTACAGCATTACTTAGAAAAATCGGGTCGCAGGTAAAAACAATTGCAATAAAAATCGGTACAATCAGCTTACAGTGCCCGAAGAAGCTCGTTTCGTTAGATCAGTTTTCAATTTACCCGTAATTTCGTTTTCGGGGACCTAGCGCGGTACTGTTGGCATGGCAGTCGAATTAGAACGAAACACTGATGATAAACATCGGCTACGTAGGTATTCTTCTTTACTATGAGTCATTAGTTATAGTCCTCTGCAATCCGGACAGATGTCTATACCACTCGGCCCACCTAGAAAGACGTTGAGGACGCGGGTTCTATTCCCGCATCAAGACTATAAGTCTGTGAACTTTTTTAATCACAATTTTGGGTGTTTCTATGAGTATTTAATTATTTTGCAACTCTATTCTCAGTCATACCTCTTCGGACCGGTCATTTGAAATAAATAAGGGATTTACCTCGCGTTCGTTTATAATTTGTACATTTAGATTACTACGTTACAGCGGCCGAGGTACGGGGGACTAAAAAGACAGATGACTAAACTCATTTTATAAAATACTGGTACAACTAAAAAAGTACCTCGAAACATTGTGAATTCAAAATACATGTCATTGAGACTTATTTTCAAAATGCATGGCATTGAGACTTATTTTTGCAAGAGAGGCAACGCGAGTCTAATCCGTAAAATTTGTTCTACCTTGTGTACCTTAAACCTACACTTGGCTCACAAGTCCCAGGCGCTACAACCGACTCCCCTCTCTGCCACACTGTGAACCTGGCACCCGCACGGTGAATCCATGGAATGCTAAGAGTTTTCGTCTCTGCAAAGGCACCGCTTCTTGAATATAAAAGAGACACAAATCAAAAATGCCTTTCTTGCAAAAATAAGTCTCAATGACATGCATTTTGAATTCACAATGTTTCGAGGTACTTTTTTAGTTGTATTTTATAAAATGAGTTTAGTCATCTGTCTTTTTAGTCCCCCGTACCTCGGCCGCTGTAACGTAGTAATCTAAATGTAAAAATGGATTATTTTATAACTGTGTCTATTGATCATAAAGGTAAACTTGATGTATAAACGTGGTGTTATTCACCTCTGTCTACACCTTGGGGGAAAAGGGCGTGGTTTATGTATTTGTCTATGTAAATTCTTTTTTCTTTTTTTTATTGAAGGACCTTAGGCTGTTGGCCGAGAGGCCTTTACAGCATCTACCGGGTTTTTTGGGGAAGGCAAAGACCTTGACCTAAAGCCAAACGTGTCCTTAAGCCTTGTAGTCGAGCACTCCCTGTGAGGGTGCCTTCACGACAGGCATCCCCCGTGGGGGACGGAATCTCCCGAGGGAGATATACTGCCACGGAGAGCCTCACGGGGCGCCCGAGTCGGAGCTTGGATCGGCAGGCCTGAGAGTGCCTCTAAAGGCGCGGACCTCGGCTCAGGTGTGCCGTGTAGTGGGGGGAGAATTTAAATTCTAAAACGCAACGTGTTATTACTATTTAATGGTCTCTTTAAAGGAAATATAAGCCGGATGTTTGTACTCGATAATTCGGCATTCAGGAAAACTCCCGAGATTCATTTTATTCGGACACTGAGCTTTTGAGGAAGAGATGTAATATATGCGTTTATAAATAAAGGCTGTCACTCTTTTTTGATGTAGGTCTCGGTAGACAGACAGACGGGTCGTGGGCATTTTTTTCATCCTGTGACAAATGGTTTCTCAGAGCGTTCCAGTAATTGGTCGAATTGTGGTTAAGAAAACTGTTGTCGCTGGACTCTTTTGAAAGAGACAATTGGAGATTGGGCCCGGCTTTTGGTAAACTTTTTCGTTTGAACCAATGACCTGAATTGGATTGGTAAATTGAATTGATAAATACTGAGGAAAGCAGCTTACTGAAAATCGCAAATTTCCATTAATTTTTATTAATATTTGAATAAAATAACTTTCTCAATCTCATGCATGCGTTATGGTGTATACACACGTGTGACGACTTGTACGTAATCATGAAGCGAGGCGATTTAGGATTATGAATATGAAAAAGTTCTCGGTTGATGGCAATATACTGGCAACATGGTATCAAACATACTTGACGAAATTGTTCTTACACTTATTTAATCTTTACATAATCATCGCAACGCCTTTAATGTCCACACTGCTGGGGCACGGGCCCTAAGGGCTTAATGGATGGAAGAATATAGGGAGATTGGGCCATAACGCACCACGCTGGCCCAGTTCGGGTTGCAGTATTAACGACTTCAGATGCAGCCGGGACCAACGGCTTAACGTACGTTAAGCCGTTGATAATAGATTTTACAAAAGATAATAGATATTACCTTCCGAAGCACGGAGGATCTCGAGATAATAGATTTTTAGTCACTCAATCTTTAAACAATTAAAAAATTTAGTTCTAAACGGAGCTTTGTTAAGTCTTCAATACTGTTGTCTATACTTCTAAGTACTCAGTTGTAGCCTGTATAATACTTAACTGTAAACTAATATTTCAGGACAACATTATTTTCACGAAACTCAAAGCATATTCAGACATTATTAAAATCTTATTCCGTCAAGGGCGCCTTCCAGATATAATTTAAGTGAGCCTCCTTTTTTCTCTGGAATTATATGGACACTTAAATAGAACACAGCCTAATCTTAATGACCCTTGAAATAACTGTTACTAATAAACACTTTTAAGAAAGCCACTTTATTATTAAGTTGGGATAATAGAACTTGATACTGTGACGTAATTAAGGATAAGGTTTTGATAATGTTCACCGCTTAAAATGGAATTGTAATTAATTTTTGAAAAGTAAATGTAATTTCGCCTATTAATCTAAAGGGAGTGGATGGCTTGATGAAGTCTGACCGATATTAATGGACGAAGAAATATAGTACGCCGCTCAGTTTAACTGAGAACAGGTCAGGATGAAGAAGAAGAAATGTAATTCCGCCTATTTTTAGATAAAACAAAGTAGCGGTGGTATGTTTTGAATAGCTTCAGACCATAAGGTGTGGCCCAAACATATTGACGTTTTGCATTGTAACGTAGACAAACACTCATATAGAAACATAGACTAATACTGCCGATTTGTTTGATGACGATATGCACTGAATATCGGCCAAGATGACGGTTCGAATCCCGGCAATGGCAAATGTTTGAATGATGAAAACGGAACCCATTACATAAATTTGTAATGGAGTCTTGGTTTTCTGACTTATTTGACGAAGATTTTTGTCTAAAATTTATAATTAATTTTAAAGTAACAATAAATTGTGTCGTTAATTGCAAAGAATTCAAGTTTCACTATTTTTTTTACTCTTATCATTACTGCGCTTAAAGTGCCCGCATTATAGCAAAAGGCCCTATTACATAGGACTTACGCATCACTGGCGAAATAAGTGTAAAAATCGTCTAGTTGACTACAAGATCTAGTTGACTGATTTTACCAAGCGAAATGTGGTCATCTTGCGCCAAGAAATCGTGCTATCAGTTAGGTATATACCGAGCAGATATCTTCGTCAGCATTAAATTTACAGCTGCGAAGACCGGGTGGCGAGATCGCAAATTTGTATTCCAGACTCACAATAAAGTTCATTTAAATATAAATGCGACAAGACCTTTGCCCCAGTAAAGGCTGTACTCCTATAAAGTCAGTCGTAATTTTTTATGGCAATCCCCAAAATCAGGCATTTAACAAGCTCCAGTAGCTAAATTTAAAAACGGCTGTGGACAAAATAAAATTTGGTGCTACCGTTACGCCAAAGCAAATATTGGCACTGTATGTTCTTTGTCGTACCAGATAACAGCGCTTGTGCTGTAAGAGTTGCTACCATACACAGCACAAAATACTTTAATGACAAGGTTCTTAAGTGGTACAGAGAAAAAGAGGTTATGTACTTTGTAATATTTTTTCTTACATTTAATTTTATATAATGCATTATCATCATCACCCTTTAATGTCACTACAACGGCAAAGTTCTTCCCTATGGTTTTAAAATATAGAGAGAACGGGTCATTACCGATCAAGCTTCCTCCGTGTTTTCCGAAGCAGGCAATTTTTCAATTTGAATCAGTAGTTCCTGTAATTAGCGCGTTTAATCAAACAAACTTCAGCTTTATAATATTAGTATAGATTTCCAGCTCCTTCGTGCTTCAAAAGGGACTAAGCCGTTTGTTCAACAAAGTTTGCTGAACAAACACTAATAGTAATATGACTTACAAAAAGACTGCCAGTTATATTATGCTTAACTGTCTCCTTAATTAAAAACTTACAGCGCATAGCCTGTTACTACAGAAATTTATTAAAGAGATTGATTGATCATTCCGCTGTGATGGTTGATATGAATTAAAAAGGAGTGAAGAAGATGAAGAAACATATTGTGAAACGTATTTTAAGTAGATAATAGAATACAAATTACAGTAGGTACTTGATAAGAGCAAACTAAATAGTGATAAGTTCTTCTCTTCTAATTATCCGTTTTGTATTTAATATTCCAAACGCGTGTTGACTTCGCCACAAATTTCTCCAATAATACCGAGAACACAAAACTATTAAACGCTATACCGACGGAGCGATAAAATAATCCGAGAGCGATTTACAAAATTTATACCGCGTCTTCGGCTACGTCAATTTTCATATAAAATTCAAGGTTCGTAGATTTAACGGTATATGGTTTAGCATTTTGGTTTTCTCGCCGGAAAACGTTTAAATATTCAAAATAGAAGCTTTATGAAAAGGATGCATTCACTTGGAATTTTTCAAAGAGGACTTGAATTAGTAATGTTTTAATGGTCAACCCTGCCCGGGATATGCTCAAGGTGGTTAGGAAATAAATAAATATTTCTTAGACTCAAACCTATGATCTATCTAGCCCAATGTAAGTAGCATAAGCACTTATGTTATGGATACTAGACGAGGTACACATTATAAATAATAATATACACAAATATTGAAATATTACTTAAGCATATAAACCATCACTCGATAACATCACAGACCTTTGCCCTTACCTTAATCGGATCGTTGGACCAAGCCGGCCGTCATTTTGTCGTATATTACTGTTTTAAACTCCAAGAACTCACATTCAAAAATCTCGTAGAATGGAGACATTTGTGTATCTTGAAATGAATAAATAACCCTATACTATAAGATACCGGCCGAATATTTGCACGAAACGATATCGAATATTAATATTTTGCGAAGCCTAAGAGATTGGTTAATAAACGCAACTAAACAAATAAATCTTTGATCAACAGCTTTCACCTCGGAAGATTCTTGCTTTATTCATTGTTTGCTAAGCAGAGTCAACTCAAAAATGAGCTTGAATCCCAGTGGAGTACTATTTACGGCAAGCATTGTGACTCTAAATTCTTCTTAGCACAGCGACTGCCGCAGAATATTTAGAATTATCTCGCTGAGGGATCAATTTGACCCGAGCGAGAATTTTTTCGATCTTACAGCGGGGACAGTTTGTTTCATGGGAACGGGTTATTTCGTGTAAAGGCGGCTAAGCACATGCCCGTAAAATGCAACAGTAGCGTGCATGCTTGTTAATGGCACGTAAAAATTACTAGCGCAGAGTGGATAACTTGCATGCAATTTGCGTCCTTGCATGCCTGATTTGCAAGACGTCTACACAAGCTAGTCAAGAGTCAGTAAGTGTCACTCTAGTCACTCAGTCTCAAGCTTTTATGCAATGGAAAACATTCGATGTGAATTAAATATCATTGTTTTGCAATGAGCCGTACAGGGTGTAGCTAATTTTATAAGAAAAAAATGAACAGTAAAAGAAAACGGATTTGGGTGAAAGATTGGATTAGCAGAAGAGAAAAATTGGAGCAAGTAGACCTCGACCTCATGTTGCATGCCAGCAAAACAAATGATGTGCTATCTACTTGTGTGATACATACAGGCATGCCAGTAAGCGTACACACAATGATAGTAGGTGGCATGTGCAAGGAGCACGAGTGCCTGCTAAAGGCATGTGTATTGCTGCCTTAATTGTAAATTGCCGTGTGGTGCCGGCAGATTAGAATAAAATTGTCATCATCGCCCAGTTTTCCCAAGGAGAATGCTTCTGGTGAAGGACCACCTTTACTTTTTCCTAACTTAACAACACAATCATGTTACAAACGACTTTTAATTTATCACAATCGATTTTGCGCTTTAGGACGATATAGTTGAAGTGGAAAGTAAAATATAAGCAATTGCCAGTTTTGCAGTGAACTGTATCGGAGTGCCGTCAATATTTGCAGAGTTGCAAATAAAACCGAAAAAATCCCAAAGTCTCTCGGTGACAAGTACGTGCCCGCAAACACATCGAACGAAAGCCCGTCCCAAAACAAAAAATTTTTGAAGAAAATTAATGTTTAAAATAAGATAGAAATCTTTGCTTAGCTTTCTGCCCGGAGCGGAGAAGTTCTTGGCGTTTTTGCATTATGATTGAGCTTGGAAATTTTCATCTCAAACATTGTAATACAGATCGGGACGAAATTGATATTCTTTCGGCTTTTAATAGAAACTTTTATACTTTGTTTTGGGTAATCTTTGACTTTGTTTTGTCCATTTATCTTTCTTATCATTGTATTACAAGTATTAAATAAAATATTTATTTTATCCGCGGGTTTATGTAGGGTGGTCTCCAATATCTACCATGAAGGCCTGGGAGCGAAAAACTAATGTAGATTATGCCAGTCCCAACTCACTTCATGAGTACCGTAAGTTCGACTAAGAAAGATTGATTGGTGTATATCAATACGCACCCTGGGGCACCCGAATGATGGTAGATATAACCTAAGCCAAAAAAAAAAAACAAAAAGCTCTAGTAAAAAAAATCGGAGACAGTGTTATTCTACAACGGTACAAAATATATCAGAATGAGTCGCAAAAATACAGTAAAAGCGGCTTCGAGACGTGGTGACCAGTACATGCATTTTATAATTTGTTATATTCACAGGGTACTGTATAAAATTAAATTTGGTGCGTATTTCTTATTCCAGGAACAAATATTTAATTTGAAATATTAAATAAATCTGTTACAATTATATAATAAATAGTTTTATCATAATTTTCATGCCTTAAACTAACAATATCGTGGCAAAAAATATACTGGGACAAAATTGGTACGGCGGCGGTTTAAGGGGGGTCGTAATCTTCGGCGTTTCTAGTGTTAAACTGGTCTTGCTTAGATGTGAGCAACAACAGCGTCGAGCAAGATTCCAGAAACCTTTTTTACTTATACAAAATGTAATTCTTACATTGTTCTTAATATGTGATGTTTTAGGTTTAAACCTGAGTTGCTGTTCATTGTATTAATATTAACATTCGTGAAAAAATTAAATACATTATCACAGCACTTTCATAACATAATTCTTATGCTATTTATTTAATTAAATAAATAAATATTGTTAGGTAATAGAGGGTAATAGAGGGCGAGCCTATTGACATATACCGGGCACCTAAATCGTAGTATACCATTGCCGGTAAACGACACCTGCTAGAGGGGTGAACACAATTGTATTCTGAGGGGCTACTCTTTAATTGGAATCGGTTTTGTGCTGCCATTTCTCTCAAACGTTGCTATCATACCTAATGAGTGAGAGTGACTGGTAGACTAAGACGATTGCAATCGGCTTGCAGAGTTAGGTCACTGCTCTGCCGTCATCAGACGGAACGAAATATTAAGTACTTTTATTATTCTAAAAACAATTAAATGCATTTATTAATGGGGCAACGATAATAATTAACAATACCGTTGGTTCAGACTTAGCAATCAACACTAAAACAGCTCAAATGACTTTTCTGAGCCAGGAATTCCACTTTGTACGTATTACGTGTACAATTTGCATCACACGCTCCACAGCCAGGGTACGATTTCAGTCTACACGAGAGGGGCCCGTACAAAATATTTGTTTCATCCGTAAAATGGAAACTAGAGTGTTGTAGCCTCACTCTGCCTACAAAGAGAGTTTTGGGTCAAGAGCTCGGAACTGAGCTGTGCTTGCTTACCTAGAAAGCGACGCGCTCCTTATCCAATGTATTCGTGTAATTTGATTGCGCCAACCGTATAAGTTCTTTTTAAACGCGAAAGGGTGTGCTGCACTCTAAGCGTACATATTCCAACGTTTTTAGCCCATACGCTCTGGTAATGGCAAGACGGTCTCTTGTAGTGCAGCTGTTTCAAATAACCCCTACAGTATGGTGTCTCTAAATGTAGAAATATCAACATTTTACGGAATAAGACTTCTTTATTGTCAGCATGCTGTGAAGTAAAAAGCATTTCAACAGAAATGCGCTTTGAGTGAATTCAATGCACGTCCCATCGCAAACGTTAGACATAAGCAGTATTTTTACTGACCCTGTTTAGCACACCGAGCGGGGTCACATACATTGTAATGTGTTCTACGTCGCAATATAATGCAGATGGACATTTTTATAAGAGCTTGACCCGTGATACATAAATATATATCACTTACACTTAAGAACTAAGAAAAACCTAAACTTGTTTTGAAGAATTAATGACAGAATTATAGTAGGGGAGACCGGGTCAAAACCGTATAGCTAAGAACAAACCTGTATAAAATTGAAATAAAGAAAAAGCATACATTCATAATCAACTCATTTATTAGAGACTCTCATTGGCTATAGAAGTTAACAAAAATAAATATATAATATTCATAAAAACAAAAAATAATCAACAAAAACTAAACCTCGATGAAATACGATTTTGCCCCAGGGGTTGGACAAAATCGTATACTATATACGATATTGCCCCATACGTTATTAACGTGAAGCCAAACAACCAAAACATTCGAAACAATCCATGTCATCTTCATCCCAACCAGTACAGCCTTCGTGTGCTCATCCTTTACAGGTAATGCACTGAACTCAACCTTCATCCACGCGACTTGCGCAATATTCTTCCTTACAATATAAACAAATATTTTCATTCATATTAGTGCACGAAGTTAGGTTTTGAATTTTGATTGCTTAGGTGATTTGTTTAAATTAAAGCTTGGTTTCTTCTTCTTGTCCAGGGTAATTAATTCTTCTGTATATGGAGAAGACGTCACCACTAAAGTTTTACCTTTACGATGATTAGTTTGTCTTCTTTTTTCACTATTTATTCTCGTATAGGAATGATATCTGAAGGTGTTACGAATGTTTTACATTGTTTTGCCTCGTTTGGTGGAGTAGATTCATAAGAGACATTGTGAGTAGAAGTAGAAGGAATGCTTATTCTGACTCCCAGCTTTGTCGGTTAGTAGATCTTTTATAATTCCGAGGCATTGTAATAAAAACCTGCTCACAACAACATCATTATATATTCATCAGGACAAAACCGTATACTAGCCGATTTTACCCCGTACGGTTTTGCCCAACTGACCATAAACAACATATTTCATCATACACTTTTCATATAATGCAGACCCGGCACCAAAATATTGTCGATAATTAAGTAAATATACACAGTTTAACGGTAATAACATTGTACTTATCTAATTATTATAATATTATTCACAATTCAAACTTTCGTTAACGATAAAATTAGATCAAAACACATAAAAACAATATTTATGTGATATATTGTTAACGCTCGTACGTGCAGCGACAAGTGTCTGTTGGCAGATTGATCCTATTGGCTACTTGCTGTGGTCGCTAAATTCGCGGTTAATTCAAAATACTAACGGGCACAGCTATACTGTACGGTTTTACCCTGGTATACGATTTTGTACGGGTCTCCCCTATAAGATAATAGTCCTTGATAGTTATTGCTCAGACCACTGATTACGTAGGTACTCTGTTAGAGGTTTTGTAACAAATATAAAAATTTTTAATAAAAAAAAATTAGTACCTTCATAGATTCTGTAGGCCTAGTATGAGAATACAATATCCGTCATGAAAAACTACAACAGTGACAGAGCTATAGTGATCAGTACCGAATATCATTTGGATACATTCGTACCTGCCTGCAAAATAAAAATATTGTCGAGTAAAACGTGTATGCTTTTCCAAATACATTTAAAAGGGAAGCTGTTACAAGCGACTGAAAAAAAAAACGCACACAAAAGAAATTAATTGTGCTCCACGCTCAAGTACACTTACGATTTCGTTAACTGCTCTCGATGTTCGTAGTTACTGTACTGCAGTTGCATTTAAGCCGACCTAATTGTCAACTGGTGGCGCTCACAATTCAGCGGCTTCGTATTTTAGAACTTGATTGGGTGCAAATTAAATAAGCTTGCTTAGTAACAATTTAAACTTTGACCATCTTCCTCCCCCCCCTTGCCCTTATTCAAATCTCTTCTATCCGTCGTGGACTCAGCATGAACCCCCTTCTTTCTCATATTATCATCTTTCTCTCAATCTATCTATAGCTTCTTCGGTTTTCCTGTTTCAAGATGCATCCACATCCATTCTGGACAGAATTATCCCTACAGACCTTAAAACGTAACACGATTAGAATGACAGCAAGCAATAAATATAAAACTGCAGTGAGTGCGAAAAGGATAGACAAAAACGTGTATAAGTGTGACAGCTTTCACTCTAATCATGTTACGTTTTAAGGGCCACAGTTACGTAACATTCATTGGCTCATCACAGGCCCGCGCCACGTTGACTGGTAAATTGCCGCGAGGCAGATATATAACATACCGTTTCATGTTATTTTTTAATGTTTTAGTACGAATTCACTATAACGAGTATTAAAAACTGATTATAACTGTACACTTTGGTGCATACTTCACTCACCAAAACTTTGACAAGAGACAGTTGGTTTTTTTTTTGTTAAATTCTTCATATATTTTAGGGAAGGCAAAGGGTCTAGCCCATACAGCCAAGTCTTAAGTGTATATTTTATCTGAAGTCATATGAGATAATGAGTGGGTGAAATGTATGAATGAAATGAATTTTACGTTAAAATATAAGTGTCACACATTTTAACTCATCTAGGGAGTGCTTGGAGCGAATTTAATGGTAGCAGAGTTCATGATGGTGCCTGATGAGGTGGCCAAAACCACTTTTTAAAGTGGTCTTCACCACATCACCAAACACGTCATAAGATTAATTTTCAATGATTCTGATAATTGCACATCAACACGGATGCTTGTGCATCAGAATAACACCACTTTCACTGCACAAAATCCACTATGTAACAAATTTTGAATTACCGAAACTGACACCACGAAACGCGCCAAACACTCCAGTTGTTTTTTTTTTGCTCTAAACACTGTTCAAAGGAAATTGTATCATACAGCCAAGTTATTTATGAAATAATTCAGATTTACACACACAGTCTTCATATCAAAGTCAATTATTGACGTAACATATAAATCCTCTGCAATCAATGTTTTCTCTCACACGTAAGAAGCCCTAGACCACGAATCGGATAAACGTGATTGACTGGAGATAATTATTTGTAGTTCATCCTCTTTCACTAGATAAACATCTCCATCTTCGGACGAAATGAATATCGCTGTCGGTAATAATCAATCATGAGAGATTATCTCAAGATGTCTTATTTATTGGACAGAACGATATTGCCATAACATTGACAAAAATAAACTATTGTGATTCAGTCACAAATTCAGAACGTTATTGAGATCGTTGTGGTCATATTGTCTAGTACACATAAATACTTCAATGAAAATTTAAGTTATATTACATACCTCATCTTAATTAGTAGACAATACTGTTTAATTAGTAGTATTACTCTTGAGCTAAAGACTGCCAGACTCTGTTATAATTAAAAATAGCTACTCCATTGTATTAAAAAATAAGGGATTAAATCTGCTGTGTGTATGTATGTACTAACTATGATTTATGCACAGTCGTTATTGAGTGATAAAATCGAACAAACAATTTCTTTTGGTTCTACAAATAATTTAAATGAAACTTCATAGACATTCTTGACAACAATTAAAATATCGTATTAAAAAACCTTTTTGGTTACCTATACGAAATAAACACAAATATAAAAATGCAACAGAAATCGAAATCAACCGCTTGAGCCACACAAGTGGCATAAATAAAAGGCGGAACACATAAGAACGTGCACTGAGGGGCTTGCCCGCGGTACGTGACCTGGCAGTGTAACCTACCTATTGTCGCTAAAAACAGGAAGAATATATACGAAGCACGCCAAAAAGCTGTTTTGCCATTATTTATATACAAATTATGCTTTGAAAGCATGGAAACATGCTGGTGAGATTCTATGTGACATGGATTAAACTAATGAACTAATATACGTAGATACCTAAATAGCATGCGTGTGGTAATGAAAAAAAAAATATTTTGCTGATATTTAATTTCGATACAGTAATAGTATTGGAGAAGTCGATCTAGTTTTTGATTTGGACAAAGTAATTGCAGTTATCCGTTAAGCTATCTCAAGAACACATTCCAAAAGAAGCAATGAAACTATTTGTCAGAAATAAATCGCTGCACATTGTGAGAAGTTAGATTGTCGATAGAAGTAAAACTACACAACATGCTTAAAGACGACTTCTGAGAGAGGTTTTCGTTTGATGCAATACAGATAGAATCGGCACTAGTCCCTCACGCTATCAGAAAAGAAATAACACTTGGGGAAATACAACATAAAGGAACAGTGGTCTCAGTTCAAAGAAAAATATCAAGACAAAAAATTAAAATACAACTCAATAGAGTATTTAGAATAAGAGACGGTCGAACTGTGTGAGTATAACTTGGTGAATTAGAGAGAATGGGCAATAACCCACCACGCCGACCCAGCGCCGATTGGTAGGTGTTAACCACTAAAGATACAACAACGGCTTAAGATGCCTACCATTCACGGAGGATCTCAAGATATTTTATTATATTTTTTGAGTACCTATTTTGAACATTGCTTAGTTAGTAATGAGCTCATTGATTAAATGCTATCAAAATCAAAATATGTTATACAAACACATTTAATTTATATAAATTTTGGCGGCCGGCTTGCACATAATGGTCAGACAATTGGCCGAGAGGTCCCAGGTAGTAGGAGCAGACATAGTTCACGAGTCACGGTTGTTTATAATATGTTAATGTAGTATTTTAAATATGTATGTATAGTCCTCTAATGTCCAAAAGTGTTAATGCTACTTACTTCGCGCTAGATGATATGCGTGAGTGTAAAAATATTTTCATCCCACCATCTCGGAAAAGGCGTTTTTGCTCTTCGATATCTGAGTGCAAAAGCCGTTTTTATCCTCTAGAGGTTAAAGTAAATTTGAATTTAGAACATCGTGTGCAATGAGTTTGTGAATTCAAAACATCATTATACATATTTATTTCTACCTCCATGGTGCCGAAATTGTCATGCAACCTATTTTAATTTGTTAAAAACTTACTGCCGCACTCAGAGACGTCAAATAACGTTAATAAGTACTTAACGTCAAAAAATGTCAATTCAAAACTAGTCTCTATTCTTGCTGGGTCTATGGTATTGATTTGAATGAAATTTTTTGACATTAAATACTCATTAAAGTTAATTGACGTCTCTGAGTGCGGCAGTTAGACTCGGAACTTTCTTGGTGTACTTTTTTTGTAATTTGCTTTGCGCGCGCCATTTTCTTTTCACGTCATAAATTTGTTAAAACCTAGGAGTTCCGTGACGGTCAATCAGCTTGGCGTCAATCTTGCTTTAAACATTTTGATCGTCTACAACGCTTGCTTGATGCTTGAGTCAAGCATTTAAAAGCTTTTTAGGTCTGTTTGATTTGTTTACGCTAGCAACGGAACAAAAACATACAGAAAATCAACATGCTTGACTCAAGCTGATTGACCGTCTCGGAGTAATTTTTATTAGGTACTTACAGGTGTGTCTGGATGAATGTTGCGGGTGTGGCTGGGTGGATGGGTGGCTGTTGGAGGTGTGTCTAGGTGAATGGGTGTTTTGATGGTGTGTCTAGGTGAATGGGTGTTTTGTGGGTGTGTCTGGGTGAATGGGTTTTTGTGGGTGTCTGAATGGATGGGTGAGAATTGTGGGTGTTTCTGGGTGATTGAGTGGTTTTTGGGTGTGATTGGGTGTTTTGTAGGTGTTTCTGGGTGAATGGGTGTTTTTTTGGGTGTTTCTGGGTTTATCGGTGATTTGTGGGTGTTTCTCGGTGAATGGGTGTTTTGTGGGTGTTTCTGGGTGAATGGGTGTTTTGTGGGTGATTCTGAATGAATGGGTGTTTCTGGGTGAATGGATGTTTTGTGTGTGTTTCTGGGTGAATGGGTGTTTTTTTTGGGTGTTTCTGGGTAAATGGGTGTTTTATGGGTGTTTCTGGGTGAATGGGTGTTTTGTGGGTTTTTCTGGGTGAATGGGTGTTTTGTGGGTGTTTCTGGGTGAATGGGTGTTTTTTGGGTGTGTCTGAGTGGATGGGTGTGTATTGCGGGTGTGAATGTTGTGGGTGTTTCTGGGTGGGTGTTGAGAGTGTGTTTGGGTTAATGGGAGGGTGTTGTGGAAGTTTCTGGGTGAAAACAGAAACTGTTGTGATTGTATTTTTTTTTGTAATTTCCTCGTTGGGGGGGATGAAAAGTTACGTGTTGCACTCGAGTGCAAAGATTTTTCACCTTGTGCTCTTTTGATTCCCTCGCTATCGCTCAGGATTCTAATTTTTGAATCACTCGCTACGCTCGTGATTCAATTTTAGAATCCTTCGCTAGCTCGGTCATCAAAATTGAGCACGCGGTTAAAAAACAACTTTGCACTCATGTACAACAAATAACTATTATTTATTAATTATCTTAAGAGAACAATTTCGAAGTAATTTCGTGCTCGCTACGTGCTATACTGTGTATTACGTATCCGGTGGGACTAAAAATGAGTCATTTAGATTCTTATCATGGAGTGATACATCGAAAATATTCCAGTAACAACTCCACACACCTCATCTTGATTCCCTGCGCCTCCGCGATAGAATTATATACGTCAGAACTTATTACGTAACTAAATTACGTTTTTGTCAGGCAATGTCCCAATCCAATAGATCAACGGGGAATTCCCCCAGCAATATTGACAGAGACTATTCAAAAACAATGGCCACTTGAGAAGGCGTTCAAAGTTTTGGCCGAAAGCCAAAACAACTAATGGGGAAGTTTCTTTCTCATGCGATTCGTTGGTACAATAGCTGTATAAAAATAGGTACCTTTATCCTTGTTCCTAACTAGCTAGTCTAGTTTGTTATTTCAAGTTAGAATTCCTAACTTGAAAAGGTTCCTTTACCGTATTTTCAGACCATTAATGAGTGTGTGCAATTAATTGATAGCTATCTCCTCTCAGGGGTAGGAAAAAGTTTTAACACCCGTTTTTAACAGCTTATTCCAGGTGCCATGCAATAAGGAGCGACCCTATTGCCATTCACCGGGAACTGCTAATTTGCTAGATGGTGCAAAAGGAATGCTACCGCACATTCATATTACTCTTATTGGATACATACATAAATCACGCCTATATCCCCGAAGAGGTAGGCAGAGGCGAATTAACACCCATGCTTCGCAAATGATGTTAGGTCCCATGTAATAGGTGGCGTATTGCCATTTATCGGGCACAAAAGTTGCAGAACATTGCTCGGTAGCATAACTAACAACCTCTGTCTACCCCTTCGGGGATATAGGCGTGATTTATGTATGTATGAACCGAAGGAAGTATGCAAGGATCGTAGCACGTAGAAAGAAATTATCTATTATATGTCTACAGAAGGGTACAGAACACCCCTGTGGGAGAAAGGCGTGATGTAGATATGTATGTATGAAATGTCAGTGTTTTTCAAGTAACGCTGGTTTAATTTATTAATTAGTCAAATTTTTCAACAATTACTTTAATGAATGTTCGAGAAAGAGAATAATATATTAGTATGCCTAAGAGAGTAATAAATTAATTATTGTATTTAAAGAAGAATTTCAGATCATTATGATTAACGACTGTTTAAATTTTAGTAGTTATTCAACAAAACCTTTATAAGCATAAAAATAATAATAATTAATTAATTCTGTTCAATATTTTCATTTCAAGTATTTAAAGATCAAGAATTCTAACTCATTCCCACAACAAAATACACTAGAACTTAATTCAACGTCTAGAAATAAATGAAAAATAGAATTGTATCTTAATTAATAAATCTCTTATCTTAATAAATTAAATACTTCATTACTATTAATTTCTTTAAGTACGAGTTTGAATCTCGGTGTATTTTTATTTGTTCAAAAACGATCAGCATAAAAAAATATCTACAGCAAACACTTAACTAATTTTTTACCAAATGAACAAAGAAAAAGCTTTGCTCAGGTAAAAAAGGTTATCAGAAATTACTTAATTAAATACGGACTATAAGCAGTTGAGATTAGAGGTAAAAATTATTTGAAGTGCTCTTGTAATAATATCTAAAATTTCCGAAATTTAAAAAATCATGATGGTTTTCTGAATTCTTTGGAATTAAAGGAAATAAATGATTAAGGGCAATCTAAAAGTATACATTTTTATTAAGTATAGTTTAATATAATAAGCGTGTAGTATTGAAGATGAGCTCTTGTTTCGTTTCATTAATAAACATTTTCTTAAAATATAATTTGTGCATTAAAAATTATTCAAAACAAGTCAATTCCAGCGTTTTCCATGGCATACGTTTAGCAGAATTATTTATAGGTTGTGAAGAGACACTTGTGTCTTACGGATCCAACAAGGCGGGCAAAAGTGTACTCCAGAATGTACTACATAAGTCTGTAAAGAGGGAATGAGTAATGAATAAGTTTGTACCCTTGAAGAAAAGTGGATTCACAAACTCAAGCGACGATGACTGAAAACCTTCGTAAAATTGCTTGACTTTTGTAAAGATCTCACCCGCATGCTCGCGACAGATTTATGTTAACCGATTTCTCAAAAAGACATCGAACGCTCCCCTCGCGCCGGGGACAAATTCGTAAGATTTACTGGCCAAGTTTTTCAATACAAGTAAGCTTAGAATAACACTGATGCGGTTGCTCACTGACAAAATACCTGTCTATAAATCTTTCTCTGGTTCCCAACACTATTCTATACTCTATCGCGATCACCTCACCTACATCGCCGAGACCTGCAAGGCAACCCTTTTCAATATATTCTCGAAATGTAGTAGTTCCTTGAAACATTGCGCTTCATTCAAATCACCCTAGCGCTTTAGTATAGGCAGCACTAAAAATTATTACATCAATGTTTGCCATATTGCTTTGTGAGCTTCTATTTATTATGACCATCCATGATTTACATACATACATACATAAATCACGCCCATATCCCCGAAAGGGTAGGCAGAGGTGAATTCTCACCCGCGTTTCGCCAATTATGTCAAGTCCCATGTAATAGGTGGCGAGCCTATTGCCATTTATCGGGCACAAAAGTCGCAGTACATTGTCAGGACGGTAGTATAAGAGGAACGCTGCTGCCCATTCCTCATCACTGATTTATCCTTAGTCGCCTTGTACGACACCCACGGGAGAGATTTGGGATGGTGACAATTGTATTCTACTCTGCCGTCACCACACGGCTATCCATGATTTAACACAGTAAAATACATGAAACAAATCACTTATGAATAATGTGCGCTCAATTAGAAGCGTATATTAAAATTCATAAGAAAACAAAATGGACAAGGGTCAATCACGCGGAAATCGAACTTAAGGCATAATAAATATTTGAAAGCCAAATCACCCTAAAAATTAATATGATTGATAGTTTTATTGAAAAATGTATCATTACGGCAACACAGAAAACAGGTTTCACCATCGCCAGTCACATCCCGTGGATGTTTGTTGGATCTCTGATTCTTTAGATTATCGCACAGTTTACCTAGGCCAGTATTCGCGCAGAAGAACAGTAGTAACCAGTATAGGTTTTGCAAGTTTAATTGGCAAAAATCTGATGCAGGCACTTGAAGACCTGATAACTTTTAGGGACGAAAGATTCTCGATTAGCGACCAAAACCTCTTGTATGCTACTTTAGTGAATCATGTGCGTATATTGTATAGCTCCTTCAACGGTTTTAAAAATACTCTAAGATTTCTAGGTAACTTCTTTAATATTTGTTCGGTTTTCCAGTAATTGTTACATTGATGATTGTAGGCTTATATAATAAAATAGTAACTTATAACTAAGTGTACAATATCGGTCAGTTAACACTGCATGTACAGAATCCCACGTGATTATTAAACTTTGACTTTATTTCTAGCAAATCATGTAGTACCAAAGAAGTTATTAACCATTTACACGTCTAGTTATTTGTAATATCTAAACTATCGAACTTTCGCATTACTGGAAGAGAATGGAGTATGACCTTATCTTGAATTAATTTGAAGTTTATCCCGCGTGCATATTAATTAGTTCGGTATAACAGTAATTAATGACAGGGGTACTATGGGGAGTTTATATTCAGCGTCATATAGTTACTATGTTTCCATGTTTTTTGAAGGGGGTGGTTCAAAGAGAGAATATAGAAATATTAAAATAATTAGAAATTTTTCAAATAACAATTTTGTTTAATAAGAGGTTTAATCACTTAACCAGAACATTCACGTCCATTCATTGTAATTGATTAGTACTCATTAATATAATTAACTTATTATTAATGTGATAAACTAATAAGAAGACTCATTAAACCAAATTATTCAAAGAATTAGCCTTAGTTCTTCTAAACAATAAATTCTAAATAAGTACATATATAAATCGCGCCTATATCCCCGAAGGGGTAGGCAGAGGTAAACTAGCACCCACGTGTCCCCAATTATGTTAGGTCTCATATAATAGGTGGCGAGCCTATTGCCATTTATCGGGCACAAAAAATCTAAATCTAAATAAACTATTCGATTTTTAATTTTAACATTATATAAATGTTAGAAAAATTAGTACAAAGATTTTGGTGGTTAGAAAAAGAATTTCGAAAAATTATGATCTTGAGGCGGGAATCGAACCCGCGTCCGCTGCTATCCTAATGCTATGTTAAAATTAAAAATCGAATAGTTTATAAAGCGAACCCAAGCTTAACCGAACGCACGGTATTTGTAAAAATATCTGCTTTGGAATGTTTGAAATTTATTTCTACATTGCGAGGGTACCCGTTGGCTTACAACGTGAAGTGTAAAGGTTAGAAGAATTTCGGCAAGTTAATTAGTGTCTTGGGTGGCCGAGCGGTCAGGCACCTGCCCGGATAGCAGCGGACGCGGGTTCGATTCCCGCCTCAAGATCATAATTTTTCGAAATTCTTTTTCTAACCACCAAAATATTTGTAAATCTAAATAAGTTCTGAATAACTATGTTATAGAATGCTATAGAATATGTTTGTATAATAGACTACATAGCTTAGCTGTGGAATTAGTCGACTTTCAGAAAGCCCAATTAACAACCAATTTACATGTACAATACCACTACAGAACCCAATCATCGTAACTTTCATCGTAAATTTAATCAAGACGACCTCAAATAAAACCCACCTAAAAATCTTGACAGATCGTTCAGCTTCAAGGAAAATCATAATGAATTCAGAAAAATTCTCTCTTTTTCCGTAACAAGTGACGTGGAAGAACTTGGTAAAGCTCCTTAGGGATCAATAGGAGGATACCGCGTACGGTAGTATGTTTAACTTTTCGTTATGAATCTATATTATGTACTGACATGTCTCACTACCAATAACAGATTGTCCTAACTCAGAAAATTGAAAAAAGTGTAATAAAACTTACTAGTATGAGTGTTGTTAGATATTTTCTTAAGAAATATTTAGTTCTACAAATAAAAATAAAACATAGGTTTATAAGTTATGAATTTAAACTATTTCATATGACTAGAACAATCAGTTTACATATTTCCTATCAGTGGCGGTCATCGCGATAATTCATCCTAAGACCTCCTGGTATCATTTCGGAAACCCCCGCAAACCACTCTCTGTTTTTATCATTGTAAAAATAAACAAATATATTTGTTTTAGATAAACAAACATTCCTTTACTTTTCTTCGTCTATTTTTATTTGTTTAGTAATAGATCAGAAAGTAAAATATTTTAGTTACTCTCCTTTGGTAGTGGTGGTGCCATATTTGTAATACGTGATGGCTTTAACTTCGGAATCTTCGAAATTTGTTTGAACCAAATCTTTTGTTACGTCGTCTTCGGCTTATGCGTGGTTCCCTGACAAGAGTTTTATAATTGGAATTGTTATAATTCTACTAACTATTATTGAGTTGAAAACATAATTGAAATGAAGGTAGAATAATTTAGTAAATTTATTTAGGTAGCGGAAAGCAATGCACCAAGTAAGATTTAGTTTACTTTACTAGCAACTAAATGTGTTGTAGAGTGATAGGTCGCTCATTACATTATTTTGTATGACTTAATTTTAAAAACTTTAAAAAGAGTTACCTAACTTAATTGTGGCATAGCCCATTAGACAGACAATTGATTAAATTATCCGATAAAACATCATTAATAACTGCCGCACTCAGAGACGTCAAATAACGTTAATGAGTACTTAACGTCAAAAAATGACAATTCAAAAATAGTCGCTATTCTTGCCAGGTCTTTGGTCTAGATTCGAAAGAAAATTTTTGACATTAAATATACATTAAAGTTATTTGACGTCTCTGAGTGCGGTAGTAAGACGGTTTTGATAGGATACCACTGTTATAGCAATAGCAATGGCAGAATAGGATACCACTGTCTGATATGAAGAAAAACAAATCATTCTATAATTGTAAAATTTGGTCAAGGACAAGAACCAAATCCAGCACTTTATACTCGATAGATTCTGAAACTGTTTATTGATTAGAGACACTCACTGAGGTCCAGTGACCCAAAAGTATTTCTCAAGGGAACATAACTTTGTGCGAAATTTGGTGTTACAGTTCAATTAAGCCTACCTGGCTCGCTAGTAAGTTTGTACATACATAAATCACGCGTGGCTCCCGGAGGGGTAGGCAGAGGTAATTACCACCTACATTTTACCAACCTATTGCCATCTGCAATAGGTTGGTGCCGTGTGGTGACGGCAGAGTAGAATATAATTGTCACCACCCCAAATCTCTCCCGTGGGTGTCGTACAAGGCGACTAAGGATAAATCAGTGATGAGGAATGGGCAGCAGCGTTCCTCTTATACCTACCACCTAGCAAAGTACTGCGACTTTTGTGCCCGATAAATGGCAATAGACTCGCCACCTATTACATGAGACCTAGTATAATTGGCGAAGCGTGGGTGCTAGTTCACCTCTGCCTACCCCTTCGGGGATATAGGCGTGAATTATGTATGTATGTATGTATTGCCATCTGCTAGGCACGTTAATCGCAGTATTAACATTATGGTATATCAGCAATCCTGTAGCCGATTCAATATCATATTTATCGCCTCATAAAAACCCGCGGGAGAGATAGGAGTCATCACAAGTGTGAAGGATATCCCCTCGTCTGTCACGCCACCTCATTGAGGTCGATGTCAAAAACCGCTCATCTTTCAAGCCGCCTCCTGGAGGTCGATCGCTCCTACATTGCATTAAAGCACAACTCACGCGATTTATTTTATCTATTACTGCTCTAACTTATGTTGTATAAGTAGTAAGCGTAAAGAAAAGAACAAGGACGGCATATAATGACACATGACAACCAAACGGCGCCATTTTAACTGAATTGAATGAGTCACTAGTTGTACCTTAGCCGCTTATCATTGGAGGGGATATAGTTATTTGTTGTATTTCGGCTAAGTTTGAATAAATCCACGGATACCGAATGTGGTTTCATGGTCGTCTTATCGGAACTTATTACTTCTTCTCCAATTAAGATCAAGAGTTTTCACTTGCGTTAAGCAACAGTTTTAAAATACCTCATGCTTGTATTATCTCTATTAAATTAAGGAACAGTTTTTAAAATATTAATTATTATTACTTACATACTTGATTGCGGTTTGATATAGCAAACTGACTTCGTTAATGAAAGCCTACTTCACGTGTAAAGGCTTAGACATATTTGTTCTAAATTATACTGGAATGTATAAGCCGTGATTCTCATTATGATTTTTTCTCGTCAAATGAGTTAATTTTATGAGACAAAAATTTGCTACCCGAGGCTGATCTTCAATCTTAACGTGCCTGTCGTAAAGTTGAAAATTGTTTGAGATATTACATTATAACAGTTACAGCTGTCTTTCTGGGTTTACATTAAATTAACAGGACGCTCGTTTAATCAGCAAAACAAAAATTAATGCCACTACAAAACACACAAAGCATTAAGCGTTACCACGAAAAGAATATCAAATTTAAAGCGACAGTGGACATAGATAATAACTTCCCTTTGCCCCGAGTGCCTAAAAGACAGGCCACTTTCATAAATCTCGGAGGTGGTTAACGCCTCGTCTTGAAATCCGAGAAACAAGGGGGAATGGCTTCAAGCGACAGTAGGGAAGGCTCAACAAAGTTTTAAGTACCCTCCAGTAAATGTTTTTACCAAGTGATCTCTTTAAGAACGCTCGGAACCGTTTTATTTGCTTAGTTAATTGTGTGCGATGTGGCATTCGGTTATTGGGCTCTCAAGAAAATCATTTTAATTTCCCTAACCTCTAATATTACGACGCTCTGCTAATAATGATTATTAGGTATATAAGATATCAAAGCGGCGTGCTGTTTTATTAGACCTAATTACCATTGGAGTCACTTAAATGACACGATGTACTGAAAATACGAAAATTGCAGTATATTAAAACAGTTTCTTCGCATAGCCCGTTTGTTCTTTCAATGTGGATGTAAAAATAATAGATTTGAGCAAACTATCAAAGACGTCGAGTTACATTGCCCTGCCCGTGGTACAACTATTCAGTTCCCAGATTTGACAAATCCTTTACGTTAAATAATAATCTTGCCTTCTTGGACATTCAAAATCCATAGCCTTATCACTTCCCGCTGATAGCTCACAAGTCATTTCACGGGAGAGGCTAGTAGCATGTCAGGTTACCATCATCATTGCAAATTTTCTCAATTGACTTTGTGCTTTATGCCGAACAATTTGAGGTTGTCAATCCATATGTGGTAGTTGATAATTTTGTATTGTTTGACGTTTTTTTGACCGCAACGTTCTGAGCCTCAGAAAGATGGAATTATTACATTTTTGGCTACCGTGTTTCCGGGCAAGATCTTAGTTGTTGCTGAGCATGTGTAACGCCAAGCTTGCTCCAACGGCCACGGGTCAAACTACTTTAGTTACCCCTTAGGGGCTAGAGTGTGAGGTCACGTGCCTGCCCCTGCAGGCACAGCAACTGTATCGTCCCTCTTAAACTGCTTCCAAAACCTGAGAAAGATACCTAAGAGTTGATAAAAACAAAAATGAAAGATGATTAAGGGGAATCTTTTAAGCTACGAGTTAGGAGAGATTTCTGTATTTACTACATTATTCACCTGGATGATATCACCATATGAAGTGAAAATATTAGTAACACTTTTTAACTACGGAGTAAAATTGAACACATTCTTTGTAAAAATCAAATAACTGCGCCATATTTTGTGTCAGTTTAATTAGCGGTGTAACAACCATATTGAAAATAATAATGCAATTGAATCTGAAAAGATTTTCGAAGTTTTCTTCTTTCACAAGACTTTTTCACGAAGAATTTTCCACACGACTTTGTTCTAATAAACATTGCCTGTACCATGCAAATTAATATTAACATAGCTGTGTTATAGTTCTAGGTACAATTCCGAGAATACATCTAAGTAAGGTTTGCCTTAGGGCCTTGTCCATCTTTCATGCAATTTACGCGGGCTATTTTAATCCGTTGATACGAGTTTCTACAGCCACAATTTCGACCTTCATTCCACAAGTTATATACAGAGGGTGAACCAACAATAGACGAAATGTAAATGTAAATTTCAACACAATGAAATAAAATTATACAAGAGCTCGTCAGTTATAGTTGTTGGAATAAATGTTAGGTTTTTTAAGTATAATGCACATGGCTCTAGGCTTTAAGAAAGAATTCCAGATTGAATATTAAAAATATCACCTGCTTTCCCAAGGCAGGAAGCTGAAGTAAAATAAAAGAAACAAATAAAAATTATTATTTCAGACAACAGGAATCCATTATGTGTTAGTAAGGGCTTAAAAACTATGTTAATACTCTATTTGTAAAAGGGACACTGTTCTTTTTATCATGGAGTAAATTAATGGACAATCCCCACTATTGACTACCTCATTGAGGTCGCTATGGCTGCCGCCGCGTATTGTGTACAACAATGTTTAAGTTTAAGTTAGGGTTAAGTTTAAGTGTATGTGCTATGCATAACTATAATTATCATTATACATAAATCACGCCTATATCCCCGAAGGGGTAGGCAGAGGTGAACTAGCACCCACGTTTCGCCAATTATGTCAGGTCCCATGTAATAGGTGGCGAGCCTATTGCCATTTATCGGGCACAAAAGTCGCAGTATATTGTAATTGCTAGGTGGTATAAGAGGAACGCCGCTGCCCATTCTTCATCACTAATTTATCCTTAGTCGCCTTGTACGACACCCACGGGAGAGATTTGGGGTGGTGACAATTGTATTCTACTCTGCCGTCACCACACGGCTATAATTATCAGAATACAATATTTGTCACCAACCCCAATCTCTCCCGTGGGTGTCGCTTAAGGCGACTAGGGAGTTAAGATAGTGATGAGTTCGGCAGCGTACCTAGTAGGTAATATATTGGGGTTCCTGATAGATGACAATAGGCCACCTATTGTCATCTATCAGGCACGTAATTTGAAAAACACCATAATTCGCAAAACATGGGTGTTGATTTACTAGTGATTTGTGTATGTAGATACCCACTAGTCTACTATTTAAACATACTAAATATTTATTTTTGTGTTTCTTTCGCTTATCCCTGTTTATGTAAGTATCTGTTTATATGTTAGAGCGTTTAACCAATCAACCAAACAGACAAACAAACATTTCAACTTTATAATATTATGGTTTAGATACATACATCTCCTACAGGAGTAAGCAGATATCACTTTTTTCCACTTGCAACATCACACGATAACACAATAATAAACAATAAACCTAGAGAAATTGGGAATTACAGTCAAGCTGAAAAAGTCCATTTCTGTTTTGATGGTATATGAGCTTATTGATTCACAGCCTCCATTCGTCAAGACTATATGGATGGCAATCCTTCGATGAATTATTCATAAGGCACAAAGGAAAGACGAACGAGTGCGTACTCGTTTCTTTTTCTGATAGTGGTCAGCGAGACAATATGTGATAGAGTTAGGTTCCTATAGCAAACCTATACCTGCCCCCGTATTATGTAAGCCGATTTCAGTTGCTTTGGTCTACCCATCTCTCTAATTAATTGAGAATAATAGCAAAGTGTGAGAGTGACGGGTAGATCAAAGAAACAGAAATTGTCTTGCATAATAAGGGGTCTGGTCTGGTCTACCTATAGTTATCTAGGTAAGAATACTGTTTAAATAAACAGTTCCATTTCTCAAATTGAAATCCCTTCCAATTTTGTATTCTACTCTGTCACGTGGCGACGACGACAGAGCAGAATACAACGGTAACCCTAATCTGTCCCGCGGGTGTTGTAAAAGGCGATTAGGAGTTAAAAAAGCGATTAGTTAGGTTTCCATTTATGGGCCCGATGGATGGATGGATGGGATCCAACATAATTAGCGAAACGTGGGTGTTGATTCACCTCTGCTTACACCTTCGGGGAAAATGGGCATAGATTATTATGTATGTATGTTTTCCAATTTTTTGCTTTATAATTTGTCACTTTTTTTATTTAGGTACTGTAAAGAGGGAACTCGAAAGCGCAGTGGCTTACCGCGCTCAACCTGTGATCGTGGAAACTAAGCAATGTACGCTAAGGCCAGTCATTGGACAGGTAAGCAAAAATTTATTGTCTCGAATTTCTCTCTTGTTGGTTTAGGGTGAATCTGCAGTCCTTAATTATTACTAATCTGCACTGGGCCAGCGTGGTGGTTTATAACCCATTTTACCTATATTCCTCCATCTACAGGGAAGCCATATGCCACAGCAGTGGTTATATTAAAGGGATAGTAATGATGAAATACCTGTAAAGTTGAACAGCGAGTCAAATAAAGAATTATATTTTATGCTCGACTCAAGAGTGCCATATCTGCTGGCATCTATCTGTATGGATGCCAAAAGAATTTTCATGGTTTTCCATCACAGATACGGTTTGTATGTAAGTAGTAAGTTGTGTGGCTGTACCAATACATTGTCAGTCTCAATCTAATATGATCTCTTTTCATTAGCTGTATCGAATGATATTCTGTTCCCATATTTTGTCAGCCACTGGATTCCTAAAAACATTTTTTCGTCTCCCTTGATACCGCCCTGTGGGAACCTCGGGTGGGACAGTATGCTCGCGCTTATTAGATCGCGTTTTATTTCACTGTTTGTCTTACTCTGGATAAACATGAGCTCGTGAAGTTTGTCATATTGACCCATATATGGCTCACATAGTCAATTGCAAGAGTTTTATCCTGATTTAGTTTACTGCCATTTGATACTAGCGTTACAGGTACTGTGCCAATTCTTAAAAGTAATTCTTGCTAGGAAAAAATGGAAATGGACCCTTTTATTAAGTCGTAATATCTAAGCTTTCACGGGTAAAAAAACGCACGGAAGAAAATGTGGGATTACTTTGGCACACTGTGGCGTGGCAAGCCTACCGACTTAAACTTATTAATAATGACGTCATCTGCGAGAGAAGGAGTCTTCTCTGAGAGAATAGAACACAATTTTGTGTCGCATATTGTAGTCCACGTGGTGACGGCAGATCAGCCCCCTAGCCAAGGCCAATCTATCGAACGCATGTATGAAACTAATGTATTACAGAGAAAATAATAATATGTCAGTTTCATGCTATTGTTTTCTATACGTTCTATATCATACATACATACATAATTCACGCCTATTTCCTCGAAGGGGTAGGCAGAGGTGAACTACCACCCACGCTTCGCCAATTAGGCTAGCAATATACTGCGATTTGCGTACCCGATTGATGGCAATAGCCTCGCCCCCCATTACATGGCTCCTTACCTGATTGGTGAATCGTGGGTGTCAATTCACCTCTGCCTGACCTTTCGGGGATAAATAGGGGCGTAATTTATGAGACGATAACTCTTAGCACACCATGGATTCACCGGGCCGGTGCCGGGTCCATAGAACAGTCTACAATTTTAATGTTTTCTTATATTTGCACGAGCACTACACATTTAAAATAAAACTACTTTTACGGATAAGACTCGCGTATAATTTGGTGTTTGGCATATTAATTATTTAACCCGACGTTTCGATCACGTTACACAAACACCAAATTATACGCGAGTCTTATCCGTAAAAGTTGTTTTATTTCAAAAGTCTACAATTTTATTGAACTGTCATGAACTATGCGAAAAATAGCGTTTCAGCACATACATATATACAAAAATACAAATGCTGTTTACTGATGTGGAAAAACTTTCACAGAATCACCGATGTTATATGATAAGTTGAACCGAGTCAAACCGAACTGTCTATAATAAGTTGTGACCGTGAGAAGTCAGCACGCCGCTGATACCAATTACTCGGTCACCGAGACTTACAAACACGAAGCAAAATCCAACCCCTGCCTGCTCAGGGTCGAACCGTTAGTAATTCAATAAATCCGCAATGAAAAGGATCACACTTTTTCCCACGTACTCCACATAATATCGCGTTTCGTTCGTCATAAAAAAGATGCTCCATCTATTCGACGGGGATGTATGCTCGGTAATAATTCATGTCAGTATTCATTCGCATCAAACAAATCGTAAAATGTGTTCCCGTCCAGGTTTCGACTTGTAACGAGTTATCTGCGCCGAGGCTGAGGTAATAAAAATGTTGCCGCGGTATAAATTTGATTGGCTTTTGCAGTATTTCACTTAGCATCTTTGTTGTTCTTGCTACGACTATTTTTCGCGTGGTGTTCTTAGCATTGGTCTTTCGTGCAGTGACAAAATAACGTAGAATGTGCCAGCCCCGACTCATAGTTTCGAGAACCCTGAGGTTCTCGTAAAAGTCGATTAAGGGAAATTGTCCGATATAGACCAATAAGCAGCTTGGGACATCCGAATGGTGGAGGGTAAACCACCGATAGCATATCCAAAGAGGCTTTGTGTCAGGCAGGCAGCCGGCTGTAAAACCTAAGGCAATACCTTGAGTATTATGGATTGGAATGTAGTCATAACTCTTTCCGTTCATTGGTCTCTCGACATGGTCCTTTTCTTCGCTTTTTTATCACCTTTACAGTGTAATGGAAGGTATGAATCAAAAGGGTGCCATGGTGACGTCCGTTTTAAGATTGATATTAGTTGTGGTATTTTAGGATAAGGATGAGATTTCTAAACGTACTAGAGTAAAAGTATTGTCATCATCATAAAGGCACATAAATGAGTACTAAGTTAGCCAACAATTAACCATTTCATACAAGCTTTCAAGGTTTAACTATCTTAGATCAAACTTTGTACTTGAGGTTAAAACACAGTTGTCGGCGGTAAATAAGACTTTGGACAAAGTTGCTACTAAGTTTGAACAACGGGCTTAGTACAATTTACACGATATTGAACGAAAGAACTTACCCAGGTCTTGTTAAAGGGAAAGGGACCTAAGACGGGTATGCTGTTTAAAGCGGGTGCTCTGGTGAGTAGAATATTTTCCATAGCCAAGGGGGTAGATAGGGATTTTTCCTCTATCTATCTCCCTTTCCTTTACCCAGTTAATATTAAAAATTTAATATTTAAAGCTGAATATATCTAAAATGAATTTCTATTCAGTACCCGCCCGAGGCAGCATGTCCGTTTTAGGGCACCTTCCCCTACAGAGTGTATGAGGCAGAAAAATTATAAAATCAATTAATGAAGAATCCTCATGTGTGTTTATAAAACTGCGTGTGTTATACAAGATTTAGCATAAAACCTATAAATATATCAATCTAATATAACAATGTCTATTAAGCTCCGCACTTAGTCGCTATTGACTAGGAATTCTAGACTGTGGTATTGATATCATATAAATTATGGCTTACACCCGCTATCGTGATTTATCTAGAATTCGTAGCTGCCAACCAACATTGTGTCTTGAGATATCAATGTCATAATAATATAATAAACAGTCGCTCGCTATTTATACTTAGCAATAAATGAAGAGAACACTCAAAGCTTTGTTGATTGCGAGAAAAGCAAAATTAACTGTGGAGATATTTCAGCAGATGACAAGTTGATGGCTACATTAAGGTCGCAAATTTTAATATTCTCTACAAATATTAAATACTAAGTTCGTGTGTACCAAAAATACCCCTAGAAAGTACAACAATGTTAACAGAGAATGGTGCTCATAATCTGGCCTGTAGCACTAATTCTGACAAGCAATGCAGGAATACCATGAAATATTATTAATATGAGGTCTACAGGCCACTATGGATTGGAAAACTTTCATCACAATTACTCTATTCGTTCATGTCTGCCTGGACATAATTCTTGAGAAAAACCTTGAGCAGTATGGATTGGAATGTTGTCATTCCAATTTCTCTCTCCCATCATCGGTCTCTCGACATGGTCCTTTCGGTCTCTTTACTATATATTCAACCATCGGTCTCTATTTAGCGTGAATGATTTTATGAATCAAAAGGGAGTGGATGGCTTGATGACCGATATTATTAGTAGATGGCAAAAAATAACTCTTTCCTTGTTACATTTGCACCACCTATTTTAGGTCTCACCTAAAATAGGTGGTGTAAATTGAGTTTTACCAGTCGGAGATGAACAGGTGTGATTTTATATGCAAAATCAGAATGTGTCAAGCTAGGCGATTATTAAAATTAAACGTTGATTTCTAAAAAAAGAAACTTTATAAATAATAATTATAAAATTTCTTCAGGAATTATTAAATTTTGAGATGATGAGAAGTTAATTCGAGACATAAATTTGACAATTGACCTTGACAATTGACATACCTCGACAAGTACCACATTGTATGATCCCGCATCTGCGATGTTGGGCAGTGGACAATTGGCAAACCCAGACGGAACACCAGATGGCAAACGTCTTCACCACATCACAAACTTTGGTAATCTATCTTCAGATAATTTTAAAAGACATAATGTGCCCTGAAATTTTACGGTCACTCTAAAAGGATATGGCTGGCCGCTTCAACTTAAGAAGTTATTGTTGGAATGTTCATCTTTCAACACCCTCTGAAAACTAAACTTTGCCCATTACAATAGTTAATAGAGCAAGAGAACAAAATTTCACGGAGATAAAGCTCGGCTATTTTTATTTCTACGAAACTTTTATTTCATTCTTGAATCGTTATATAAGTTATAACCTTTTTACAGTTGAGAGTCATAACCAATTTAGGAGCAGATTTTAAATGTTATTCAACACAGTTAAGATAAGAACAATTACTCCGGTAATGTAAGTAAGCTAATAAAATTGGGCAATCAAAGAATTCAAGCAAAGTAATAAAATTGTTTGGTGGTCGCACATAAAATAGCCCGTCGTGAAGCGACCGCGGCAATGCCAATGAGTTGGAGTAAGAGGATAAAACAACATTTCCAAAAATTGGAAGTCATTGTTCAAAACACAATAGTGAAGCCCGTGTCCACAAAAAGAGAAATCTCTTTGCATCCTTTATTCCTCACATCCACAGATAAAGTATTTCTTCAGTCCCTTTTAACTTTACCCATTATGCTAATATAAGGTCAACGCTTTATCATTTGTTTAAATGGATTACACGAAATGTTATTTTATCTGTTCAGGCTTTTGTGAAAATTGAAATGAAAGAAAAAGTGTCAGAATAGAGCTTACGAACAATGCCTAATATATTAGAAGCCACGAGGGAAAATCTATTTGAATTTAATGTGATTTTAGTAAAACTCCGACGTTTTGCCACGACTATTAACATTTCGCCAAAATGTTACGTAAGATTATGTAGAGATTTTATTCATTTCTAATTCAGTTATTTATGCTTTGCTCTCAACTTAGCCATTAGTCAACTTAGTTAAAATTCAGCATTATTTTTGTAGGGCACTATCGTGTGTAAAATGACATACATATATCACACCTATTTATCCCCGAAGGGGAAGGCAGAGGTGTATTTTAGCACCCACATTTCTGCAAATTTATTTAGTGCCATATGATAGGGAGACATAAAACAGCGCTGCTGTCCATTACCCGTCACTGTTTTAATCCTTAGTCGGGTGTTCTCGCGGCAGAGTTTGCTTTATTCAAATAATATTCCAAATAGTGAAAATAACGGAATATACCGCTGAAGTAATCTAGAACAGAAAAGTTCTCAGTTGATCAATACAAACACAGTTTATTTGCAAATACACACAGGGGAGTGTACGTTTTACTATTTCGATTCTCGTCAATATGAACAGGTGAAAGCGCAAATATTTTCGATTCCGTTCAAATTCATCCGAAGATTTACTTACTGCTGTTCGGCGCCAAATAAGAGAAAGTGCCAGAAACTCCCATTCTTGAGAGTAGTAAACGGGGTGACACACGTTTTTATTGGCAACAAAAACTTTTCCCAATTCTCCTAAACCCTCACCCGGGTAAAGTAAGCACAATCTCGGCAATGAATTACCGATTTTCTTCATAAGAAAGTCTTGACTTTGCCAGTTTTAACCCTTTTCGCGGGCTAAGTTCGTTCATTACCCAGGCGAACTGCGAACTTTTTGCTGACTGCCGAGTAGGTATTGAAGAGTAGCAAATGAGAATTTGTGGAGCACATTTTGATCAGAACCATGAATCGACAATAGTGGACGCGGCATTAGCTGTGCCTGAAACGAAACGAAGAACGAAAGTCTTAATTATGTTGGTCTGCTTGGTGAACAAAAAACTAAACGAAACTTCAAACAAACCGCTGACCGACTGGCGTTATGTTAGAACTCCAGGTGGTTCTCTTAATAACGGGCCCTTTTCCGGGGCTGGGTCGGAAATGGCGGGTTATTAAATAAATTACTATTCGACATACCACTACTCTATAATCAACACATAGTAACAACGTCGTCCTAACGAAAATGTAGTAATTGTTTCGCTTGTAACAAAGTTTAAGGTGGCACAGTTAACATTTGGGCTTCGGGTTTGATTTTTACAATTAAAATAATGACTATAGATATAACGACCCTTTTTTTTAGTTTCAAACTTCAATTACCCTTAATTATTGGTTGTTATAGAGAGTTAATTCTTTGAGAGACATTCTTAATTGCTGCGTTCGTCTTGAAGTGTAATGGTGCTATGTTTTGTAACAGATTTGTTCTAATCTCAAATTTGCAATTCTCAGAAAAACTTTTTAGCTTAGCCTGTTCTAATCCTTTCTACCGTGCATAACTATTTGAGATAGTTGTGATCGAGGTATGATTTTTGTTATGCTTACTTAGGATTTGGTTAGACTTTTTGACATGTACTCCACCAACAGGATGTAAAGAAGGTAGTCAAATCTGCTGTGATGTCATGGTTTGGGAAGCGAGGGCTTACATATTCAATACATTGAGTTATGCTCTAGCTTCACAACCAGGCAATAGAAATTACATACTTTTATTTTTCATTAAAAAATGTATAGGTTGCTATCCATTATATTAATTGCTAGTGTCGCGTAAACTAACTTTTTTTTTGTTTAAGAACATCTCTCTAATAAGGTTTCTTATAAACAGAAGCTTAGAAAAATGATGATTATTGTTTCGATAAAAGTGTTACCTGATGTTTTCGTCAGTGATGATGACGTATATACGTTAGAAACATTATTATAACACTGGATTTGAGTAAATATTTATAATAAAAAAATCCGTAAATTTCTACATCGGTATTGTTTTTAATCAATGTTCAAGGCATTAATTAATTTTTCATAAAATGTTTTCGTCAGCGATGATGAAATATAAATTAATGTTTAAAAAAATTATTACAACATCTGATTTTAGCAAATATTCATATATAAAATATATGACTCTTATTTATAACATAAAAATTCCGTCATCTCCTACAAATCATTGGTATTGTTTCAAAGCAATGTTCAATTTGACATTCGATAAAACAACAAACCTTTACTAAGCCCAAGTATTTGATGTATGGCTTTGCACATACTCAACGGCGTCTCGCCAGTCTCGCTCTGAACTTGGTAATGAGAACAATTTATTCTAATTATTCTGTACAGCCTCTCCCCGGTTCACTGAATGCTTTTACATAAATTATGATTTGCATCAGCAAATAAACGAAACTTCCATACTTACTACGTCTTTTTTTTACTAACCATTTTTTTCGGTGCTGTGCTCACTATCAGTGTCTGACGACCCACCGTAATGATGGTTATTATTAGTACCTACCTTGTATTTTAACAAACTGTTTGTTAATAATCGATCTAATCTTTATATGGAAAAAATTGTGAGTCTGTCTTACTCCTAATCACTAAAGAAATAATCCCCCATCTATCCCGTGAGTGTCGTACAAGGCGACTAAGGGTAAAGACAGCAATTAGTAATGGGCAGCAGCTTTTCACTCATACCACCTAGCAATATAAATGTACTGCGATGAATGTGCCCGATATATGGCAATAGGATCGCCATCTATTATATGGGACCTGACCTAATTGGCGAAACGTGGGTGTTAATTCACCTCTGCCTCTGGTGTCGTACAAGGCGACTAAGGATAAATCAATGATGAGAAATGGGCAGCAGCGTTCCTCTTATACTACCTAGCAATAGCAATGTACTGCGACTTTTGTGCCCGATAAATGGCAATAGGCTCGCCACCTATTACATGGGACCTAACATAATTGGCGAAACGTGGGTGCTAGTTAACCTCTGCCTACCCCTTCGGGGATATAGCCGTGATTTATGTATGTATGTATGTATGATCTAATTTTTTTATCAAAAATTGTTTTGTCTATCTCCTAATCGCCGAAGGAATAAAAAATAAATTAGCTTCCATACCCTGCCTGCCTTTTACTCCCATAATATGATATATGGGAGTAAAAGGCTATATGATAACAAGAACAATCATAAAAAAACTGCCTAGAGTATAGTACTTTATTAGATAGTACCAACACTCAACACTTTAACTGCCGCACTCAGAGACGTCAATTAACTTTAATGACTATTTAATGTCAAAATTTTTCATTCAAATCTAGACCATAGACCCGGCGAGAATAGCGACTAGTTTTGAATTGTCATTTTTTGACGTTAAGTACTCATTAACGTTATTTGACGTCTCTGAGTGCGGCAGTAAGTCTCCGTTAGGTATGTTTACTGAAAATAACGCTCACAAGCGTTTGTGTTTGTGTCAAAACAATTTCGTAGCAACAAGCGACGAAAATAAATAATACGAAATATTCGTACTTGATTTCTCGGGGCAAATATTGGGGGATCAAAGAGGAAGTTTAACATTTTATCAGAAAACCCTTTTTTATATGTAAACCAACTTAATATTCGAAGAGATCAAAACGTGATTTATGCACGCATAGCAACAGAGAAACGATACGACATAAAACGTACTCAATCATAATGCTGTACTGTTGACAACACATCGAGTATCCACACACTGTGCATTTGTCACACTTTTTCCGCTTTACGCCATTTTAAATAAGGTCGATATCCTTGGTAGTAGAAATTTTGCTGTTACGTCTACTGTGACGTTTCGATGACTTTACATTGGAACGTACGCAGGGAAATGTGGATTATATTTGTATTTGCCGGAAAATGAGTCCATAAATAAATCACAGGAAGCTACAAGAAAAAAGTATTCGCAAGAGAGCGTCCAATCGACGCATATGAAAATATACGGAGCAATATCAAAGTCAAAGCTACGTCGTCTACTGATCACATATGAGTAAATTACTACTGCCGCACTCAGATACGTCTTATAGTGTTAATGAGTACTTAACGTCAAAAAATTACAATTCAAAACTAGTCGCTATTCTTGCCGGGTCTATGGCCTAGATTTGAATAAAACATTTTGACATTAAATACTCATTAAAGTTAATTGACGTCTCTGAGTGCGGCAGTAAGACTTTATGTATCTCCTGGGCATCAAGCCTTATCCAGGTGATTTTGGGAAAGTGTGCTGATATGTACAGCGTGTGTGGTAAATGCAGCAACGATACGGTCCACTCAGGAAGCAAAATCCTTGCAGTATTCGATACTATGCACTGGAATATTTAGTAAATTCAAGCCACGTGACGTCTTATGCGACAGTAAAGTACAGCTAGTAAAAATGTTATTGTCAATAAACTATAATCAATAATAAAATATAGGCAGTGTACGAAAGCCTTCAATTCAGCTATGATTATGGAACTGAGACGCGACTGCTATCAATGATTAGTCGATTATTTATAATCGTTTTAACATGTCTCATATTAACTCTTTATAGAACAATGCATGCATTTTTTTGTTTATGCCTTGTGATGACGGCAGAACAGAATGCAATTGTGGTGACAATTCTCTCCCACGGATGTCGTATTAAGCACCTATACTCGTATAAGGGTTATTACAGCGGTAAATAATGGGCACCAGCTAGCAATATACTGCGATTTACATGCCAGATAGATGGCAATAGACTCACCACCCAATGGGACCTTACATAATTGGCAAAACGTTGATGTCAATACAACTGTGCGAGTGTGAGAGTAAGAATAAGAAATATTTTCTAATTTATTTCTTAATTTAAGTCTGCCTGCCATTCGGGGATAAAAGGCAAGATTTATTTATGTATGATATTTATTATTCGTTCCAACGCTTAACTGGGCACAGTATGCAATTATTTTTCGGGTCTATACCTTCATCGGGCCTAAACCTTATTGTAAACAATTGCTTCAAATAATCGTGGGAACTATTCTATCACTGCCCTATATAGTGTTAAATGTAACCCGGAACTGAACCCAGCTGTTGTAATATTGACGCGAAACTTCTTTATATACAAGAAAACTAGCGTCGAAACTAGTTATTTCTTGTTAGGTGGAGACTTCTTGTTATTATGGCGACCTAAAATGGTTAGTAGGCTCAGCAGTTCATATTGAAAGAGTGTGCTGAGAAAACTATAGGGCTGCCGTTTTGCCAATTTATTTATAAAGCGCCGATCAGGATGGATATAGTAGACGTGGCGAATATTATGCTATATAATGAAATACAGAAAAACATTGCGATCACCTCTGTCAATTATTAATTGGGTTCGCGTACTTTTCACTGATAGTGACGGTTTTCTACTCTGCATTGGTGATATTCTTTCAAATCAGCGGTATCTCGACATGGACCTTTCATCTCTAGTAGAATTCCAGTTGATCATCATCGTCACCAGTCCTTTAATGTCCTCACTACGGGGGCACAGTCCTTCCCTATCCATGGAAGAAATAATGGATCACTATCTACCAAAGATGGTTTGTTTAGTTATTTATCCCAATGTTAAATATTTATTTAAACAGTTGCGATTAACCAAAGATGCCATTGCCAGTCTTTCTAATTTTAGGAAAATAGAGGTATTGTACGTATTTTTTTTATAAATTATAGACTGATTTTAGATAGAAGGCATTGAAACCTGTTTAACATTATTGTGATTGTTACTAGTTACAACTGCATTTTTTTTTAATAAGTGGAATAATCGCTACATTATTAAAATGGAAAATACAGTTTTAATTATTTTACTTAACAAAAATGATATCCAAACTGTGTTTTACTAAATAGGCAAGTAGCACGATTTTAGTTCCAGAGATGGATTTATAAATTAAATAATATTTCAGTGGAAACTGGAACTATTTTGTACCCAGTTTCCCTCGATTATCAATTTGGAGGAAGATGCACCAAAAAAATTTCCAGTTTCCCTCATTTGGGGGAAAGCCTTAGGGGAAACTGGGAATACACCGGTATTGTAAACCAAAATTGCAACTATTATGACTTTGGGTTGGTGTCTGAGTATAAAACTATTTCCAACGCTCAATCAACGTTCAATATCAACAATAAATATCAATTAAGCTACAGAGATATAATATATTATGATAACTCTTACTGCCGCACTCAGAGACGTCAAAACTTGATGAATACTTAATGTCAGAAATCTTCATTTTAATTTCGACCAAAGACCTGACAAAAATAGAGACTAGTTTTGAATTGTCATTTTTTGACGTTCAGTACTCATTATCGTTAATTGCCTTCTATGCTGGCCTGGGAGCGAACAAATAACGTAGAATAGGCCAGCCCCAACTCATCCCGTGGGTGTCGTATGAGTCGACTAAGGGAGATTGCCCGGTGTAGACCAATAAGCACCTTGGGGCACCCGAATGGTGGTGGGCAAATCACCAACAACAGCGTACCCAAAGAGGGTTGGTGTCAGGCAGGCGGCCGGCTGTAAAACCTAAGCCAACACCTTGAGCAGTATGGAATAGAATGTTGTCATTCTAATCACTCTCTCCGTTCATGGGTCTCTCGACATGGTCCGTTCAGTCTCTTTACTATACATTCATTCATCACTAACACCTTTACGGTGGGATGGATGATATGAATCAAAAGGGATTAGATGGCTTGATGACGTCTGACATATGAATGGAAGAGGAAACATACTGCGCCGACCCCAGATAGACTGGGAACAGGGCAGGAAGAAGAGTACTCATTATCGTTAATTGACGTCTCTGAGTGCAGCAGTTAATCACCTTGTACGACAACGGCGGGAGTGATTAGGGTTGGTGACAATTATTCTGCTCTGCCGTCACCACACTGCTTTATTATTAAGTAAATTGCTAGTAACTAAAGTATTAAAGTAGTAAAGCCTAAACTAGAACAAGCAGCCAGAAATAATAATTCCACGGATACTCAACAACAACCCTCTAAGTTGCCACCCAATATTTACAATACACAAATGATTTCAATCAAACTAAATTAGGGAGCGCTCATCCTTTACTTTTGAAAGTGTTAGCGGAGAAATAGATAACTACTCTCGATGGGTGAGTGGACAAAGTTTGTATGACCAATTATTACGGAGTTAGAGGCCTTTTATGGAACTTATTGTCCCTAACAAGGGAGAAGTTTTATTTACTTATCGAAGGTCAATATTAATTCAGTAGTACACGAAAAAGTTCTCTCGTAATTGTTTTATAGCCTGACGAATATGAACCATTCGCATTTGGCGAAAGAAAGTGAGGTTTATGAAGAAAGAAGTGAGGTTTATTTTATTCTTGTATTTTTAATTAATACATAAATTACGCATATTTATCACCGGAGGGGTGGGCAGAGGTGAATAAACACCCACGTTTCGCCAATCAAATCATGTTAGGTCTATAATAGGGGGCGAGCATTGTCATATATTGGGCAAGTTTATCGCAGTATATTGCTAGGTGGTTATAAGAGCACTGCTGCTTCTGCTCAATATCTACTCACCGCTGTCATTACTCTTATTGCTCCACTCAGTGATGTTCCCTAGGAGGGTTAATGTTACAGAGGCAGTTGCTAATGAAAATCTACCCAAATCATAAAGTACATACATATATACATAAATCACGCCTATATATCCCCGAAGGGGTAGGCACATGTGAACTAACACCCACATTTCGCCAATTTTGTTAGATCCCATGTAATATATGGGGAGCCTATTGCCATTTATCGGGCACAAAAGGCGCAGTACTATTGCTTGTGGTATAAAAGAAACGCTGCTGCCCATTCCTCATCACTGATTTATCCTTAGTCGCCTTGTACGACACCCACGGGAGAGATTTGGGGTGGTGACAATTGTATTCTACTCTGCCGTCACCACGCTGCGCTGTCATAAAATAATATGCCATAATACATACATAATTCACTCCTATTTAAATATGAAGAGTAGGCAGAGGTGTACGGGATTTTGGCATGGTTGGTGAATTATGGGTGTTAACCACAATTCACCAACCATGCTAAAATCCCGTGAAAGAGAGTCTATTGGCATCTATCAGGCACCCAAATCGGAATAAGCGATATGAGATAGGCGCTTCTGCCAATTCCTCAGAAATGTGAGAGTTTAAAGATATTTTGCACAGTCACCAAATAATTTGGTTTTGGAGGGCAGAAAGAATTTTTTTCTGATCCACTATGATACAAAATTCACCGAAAACACTCAAGTGAAATGGCACTTGGCGTATTAAATAATAGGTGCAAATCCTTAAGCGCCGCTAAAAACGGACTCGGGAACCTGAAATTAAAAATAACAAATCTACTGGGAAATGAGGCACCTTTAAGGCCCTCGCCCACGGCGACTTTCTGTAGCGTTGCAGTAGCGATACCTGTAGCGCCTCTGCATCGATACAGTCGCGAAGCGGTCGCTAGCTGTGCCCACAGGGCGCTCAGATTCAATCGCGATGCAAACGCAATACTGTCGCGATGCAAGCTCTATTCAGTAACGGCACAAAAATACCGGTGATCCGTTCAGTTGCAAGATGGACTCCGTTTAGGCAACATTAGTCACGTTGTCATTGGTGCTGCTTTTACGTAAGCTTAGCTCGCCACTCTCCCTCCGTTTTCTCCGCGATGTCGTCCGACACGGAAGCGCGTTTGCATCGATTCAGCTGCGATGCATTAGCGCGTTGGTAGTGTTCGCATCACTACTGTAGCGCGTTGCAAATGCGACAAAAGCGCGTTAGTAGCGATACTATCGCGCGCTTAGCAAACGTGCGACAGCATCGCTACAAAAAGTCGCCGTGGGCGAGTGTTCTTAGGGAGAGCTCGTTATCTGGCGCGGATGTCTGAGGAAAATAATCAGCGGAAAACAAAGAGCAGCGGAATAGGTTGGTTGGGTAAATTTGAAGAATTGAAAATATCTCAGAAGGCCCCCGTCAGCTTTGCTCGGCAATCGCGTTTTTTAATCCAATTCTCCGCTTTTAGCGCGAACTCATTGACACTTAAGTGTCCGGGAGGAGTCTTCTTTTCTTATTTAGCGGAATTAATTGCCTTCTTAGATTTTATTAAGCCTATTCAGAGGTGAGCTTTGTCTAACAACTGTTAATATCTTATTATTTTTTAAGCAGTGTTATGATGTTACGTTAATTGTATATTTAATCAATCCCTTCCGTGGGTGCTGTGCAAGGTGACTAAGGCTGCATTTCCTGCTACGCTGACGGACCGATCGTCAGCGCGTTGATCAGCATCCATTGGGGGCAACACCCTGTGCTTACATAATACACCGTCACATGAAAATGGTTATGGATGCTGATCAACGCGTTGACGGTCAGTTCTTCAGCATTGCACTAAATGCGGCCTAAGGGTTGAAAGTTTAACGCTGAACAGAGAGAGTGATTGAGATGACAACATTCCAATCCATACTACTCAAAGTTTCGGCAAAGGTTTTATAGCCGGCAGCCTAGCTGACACTGATCTTCTTTTGGTATGCTATTGTTAGTGGTTTGTGTGGTTATTTTTATTTTATTTTTTAACCGCTTTCGTGGTGGTTGTATTGTGGCCCACCGGAATTAAGATGCCGAGGTCCCGGGTTCGATCCCCAGGGGAGTGCAAATTGTTGGTAGACCCTTTTTTTAAGTCCGCCTGGCTAGCTACCACCATGTTATCAAAATCTGTCGCCATAATAATCATGTCAACAGCATTATTGTAATCCGACTATTAATGACAACATAGTCAACCCCTCTATTGGTGAGCACCCTTCCAGGTGAAGCTCGATTCTATCTTCGGCCCTTATCATTCGGTACTTATCATCAGATGAGGATGTAGGTCATGGGTAGGTCTAGCATAAAAAATGACATATCTCTCATCTTAGCAAACAATCAAGTTCCGAGAGACGGTAACTACAAAACCGGGAAAAAATCTCACGATTACAATCCCGCAAATAAATTCAGAGAGTTCTTTGTGCTCCTTACTAATTTAACCCCCCACAATGCACTCGGATGCAATTTGATATTTTCTTTGCCGTCGCCGGCACCGAATGATTTCCCTTGTGGCTCCATGAATTTGTCACAATCTATTTGCGTAGTCACTTATGCGGCACAGTGGGAAGAATGGCAATGTTGTGTCCTGGCTTTCAGTTTCATTATTGTAACAGCGAGTTGTTGAAGACATGTTTGTTAACATCTGACTTTTATAACAGAGGCAAATGTGTCATTATTCTTCACAAGAGACGGTTTAGTTTGGATTGTTTTACTTTGTTATCTTTGAAGACATATGACCTTATTTTCAGACAGTATTAATGAACTTTATAATGAGAATGGCAAAAATAGAGAAATTATTCCGAAGATATTTAATAATTTGATTTTTTCCCCCAGATTTACACTACTAAAACAAAATCGTTTATATTGAATTATGAAATCTTTAAACAGTACAGAATTATTTGCGACGGATTGAACACGTAGTTCATTTCGTAGCAGATAATTCTGACTACGTCGTAGTAGATTTAAATCACGTTTATTGTAGACGTGGTTTCGCAATTTGTCTTCTTAGATAGTGTTTGTTGTCATTGGGAGTCTTTTATAATTTTTTTATCAGATAGATGGGAATCCTGTTATATGGGACCCAACATTATTAAACGTGCGTTTTAATTCATCTCTACTTACCCCTAAGGGGATAAATAAGCGTCATTTATTTTTAAACCCAGTAGTCTTGCTTTTGTGACACAGAGTGCGTTCAAATGGAACTGACTTCATAATTACCTGTAACTAGATTTGGCAGTTTAGGTTCGTGTGTGTGACTGTAATTAATTTGCATAGTTGAATCGAGCACACTGCATTAAGTGCCTTACTGCTACGTCACTTGCACGTATCGTGTTAGATAAACACGATACTTGCACAGTTAGTCACTTTACAAAAGTAATGACTAGGTACTACCTTTTACTACAACGTAACTCTTCTTCTCCCTTGCCCAATTCCCAGACTATCTGGGGTCAGCGCAGTGTGTTTCCTCTTCCATTCATATCGGTCAGACGTCATCATTATTTAAATATGTCATATTTAATTTATACGTCATTTCGGAAAATTCTTAATACGAAAATAAATAAGAAATTTGCTAAGGGCCTGTTTCACAATCGACAAGTAAGTTCTAAGTAGCTTACTTCGCAGATCATTTGACAGTTGTAATATGAAATATATGTCAATTGATCTGCAAAGTAAGCTACTTCGAACTTACTTTTCGATTGTGAAACAGGCCCTTAATATATTACATTAGTTAATTTGACAAAGAGATTGAGCCCAGTAACTAAATGAAATGTAAAACCAGTGATTTTTTTCCAGAACATCTATTTTGTTTGAAAACATAGCATTTCAGTCAAGCAAAACACACTTGTAATTAAAAACGAAAAATGGAGCTATCGTTAAAAAATGTAAGCTGAGACCGAAAAAGTTTGCTTCAATTAATTTTGGCAGTGGGAGCAGATTTATATTCTACGTTACGAGTAAACATGTTTTTGGAGTACGTTTTCCAGTAATATGACTCGACTCGTCTATTGTATTTCGTTGTTTGTTTACTCATCTAAATATTAGAGCCACGTGGCAGAGCTGAATACAATTGTATACATTCTCTTCATATAAGGCGACTAAGGGTTAAAACAATGATGAGACTAATGGGCAGCGGTCGTCCTGTTATATCGTCTAGTATTATACCTACTGCGATTTACATACCCAACACAAATGAATAAATAAAAATATGATTAAGTCGTTTTAAGGTATCATTACATACACTCATGAATCCTCAAAGAAATACGTTAAGCATTGGAAACGTGTGTCAAAGTCAAAGGGTTTCCAATATTTTACGTGATACGCCATCCGTTCGGAATCTACCTGGTGGCCTTCTTCTGAGAAGAACAGCAAGAAACTCAGCAATATTTATTGCACTGTTTACGTGAAGTTTTGAGTTAATGAAAGATGTCAATGACTATTTCAATATATTAGAGCAATAGGTTCGCCCATTGCACGGGACCTAATTGGCTTATGGTTATAGTATTGAAATATGATTGTTGATATACCTTCAGGAATCAATAGGCGTGATTCATGTTATATGATTCAAATTTTAAAATTCAGTAAAAAAAAATATCTAGTGGTATGGTATTATGAAATGAATTAATCGCCCTTCAAAAATTATTTTGGTTATCTACTGATCAAGGTCGATTCTCCGGTAACACTATTCAATTGAGCAGTAACATTGATATAATAAATGTGGGGAAATTCGGCGGCTCTCTCTATAAACCTTTTCCTGGAATAGTCTCGTAAATAAAAGTAGATATTTCTAAGATCCATCATGTTATCTATGACACTTACCTGCTCGCAGGTAATACTGTGAAATAAATCGTTCGCCCACGTAGCAATAGGTACCTTATATAACAATACTATAAAATATTACTATACCCATAAAGAAATTTGTGGTTAGATAAAGTTCGAAAAATTATAGTCTTGTGATGCAAAGACGAAGAAGAGATAATTTTTCGAACTTTTTCTAACCACAAATTTCTTTATGATAATTTTTTTTAACAAATATTTAATTTGAAATATTGAATAAATCTGTTTCAATTATTTAATAAATAGTTTTATCATATTTTTCATGCCTAAAACTAACAATATCTTGGCAAACTACATAGATTTCAATCTCCAAAATCAACAATCTTCAAAATTCATACAGATTTGTTTCAGTTGCGGGTAGAGTAAAAACAATAGACACTCGATCTCAGTCAAATATGCGAGGCTGGCTAATGGTTCTTCTACACAATGCAAGTGGCTTGCGCATGTTGAAGCACTTGCGCAGGTTATATGCATCATGTAAACGATTCCAACAAGAGAGATGAGGATGTACGTAACATGTGCAAGTAGCCTGCGAACGCATCACGCGGGTTACTTGCAGACATGCTGACAGCTCAAACAAACAAGACCTGTACCTACATTAAGTAACGCGCAAGTAGCCCGCTCTGATCAACTTACTAGAGCGGGCTGCTTGCGCAAATAACTCGCGCTTTTACTTGCACCGTGTAGAAGCACTATAAAAGCGACATCAAAATTCATACAGCTTTGTTTCAGTTGCGGGTATAGTGAAAACAATAGACACTCGATCCGAGTCACATATGTAAGTCTGGCTAAATAACAGAAAATACTCTACGCATTCCATTGGCATTTTTTAAGTCACAAGGAATAATCTCTAGTTTCGTTGCTGCAATAAAGTCGAGAATCGTTGTGACATCCGAGCCGCATCGAACCACGAATGTGTGTCGCGGGGACAACGTTCGATAGAAGTTTTTCTTTTACGTACAAAAGTTTGTTGTGTTAAATTTGGTTCTTTTTAACAGTTTGGAAATGTTGTTCGACTAACCGTTGCCTGGCGGATGTAATAGTATGAGCGATGTAACTTTCGACCGACGCCATACTTGTACGATTGAAAGTTAAGAGACAGCTTTTGGCCGACAGAACAATTATTTTACTACAAAATGTTCGACCGGCGGCTATCAAAACCCCCTTTTTGAAATCTAATGACTAACCATTTAATTTTAAATAAATAAATGACATTTTATTCCCCTAAGAGGTAGGTAAACGAGTATTATAATACCCGCATTTCACCAGCTTATTTCTAGTTTCATAGAAACGAACGAACGCAAAAAACGAGCGAATAAAAAGAACGCCCCTACGTTCTTTCTATGCCCCGTGTGTTCGTGTGTTTGTCAAGGTTTTTATTTACAGGAGTAACTTTTGCATTATTTTAGAGGCCGTAGTCACGTCAGTAAGTCGTCAAGTAACTACGGGTGCAGTAAAATTATATTTCAAAATCTGTAACTTTAATGAAGCAGTTTTGTGCTTCAAACGAACATCTTAAAATAATACCAGGTTAATAAAACCGTGTCTGATGTTTAATTCAACATTATATCGCTCGTTTTTTGCGTTCGTTCGATTCTATGAAACTAGAAATAAGCTGGTGAAATGCGGGTATTATAATACTCGTTTACCTACCTCTTAGGTGAATAAGGTGTCATATATTTATTTATAATTAAATGGTTAGTTTTGAAAATTTTGTAGTAAAATAATTGTTCTGTCGGCCAAAGGCTGTCTCTTAACTTTCAATCGTACAAGTATGGCGTCGGTCGAAAGTGACATCGCTCATACTATTACATCCGCCAGGCAACGGTTAGTCGGACAAAATTTCCAAACTGTTAAAAAGAACCAAATTTAACACAACAAACTTTTGTACGTAAAAGAGAAACTTCTATCGAACGTTGTCCCCGCGACACATATTCGTGGTGCGATGCGGCTGTCACAACGATTTTCGACTTTATTCCAGCAAAAACGAAACTAGAGATTATTCCTTGTGCCTTAAAAAATGCCAATGGAACGCGTAGAGTATTTTCTGTTATTTAGCCAGACTCGCATATGTGACTCGGATCGAGTGTCTATTGTTTTCACTATACCCGCAACTGAAACAAAGCTGTATGAATTTTGATGTCGCTTTTATAGTGCTTCTCCACGGTGCAAGTAGCTGGTGCAAGTAAAAGCGCGAGCTATTTGCGCAAGCAGCCCGCTCAAGTAAGTTGATCATTGCGGGCTACTTGCGCGTTACTTAATGTAGGTACGGGTCTTGTTTGTTGGAGCTGTCAGCATGTCTGCGCAAGTAACTCGCGTGATGACTCGCCGGCTACTTGCACATGTTACTTATGCAGGTACATCCTCGAGTTGCTTGACTTGTTGGAATCGTTTACACGATGCATATAACCTGCGCAAGTGCTTCAACATGCACAAGCCACTTGCATTGTGTAGAAGAACCATTAGCCAGTCTCGCATATTTGACTGGGATCGAGTGTCTATTGTTTTTACTCTACCCGCAACTGAAACAAATCTGTATGCATTTTGATGGCACTTAGGAGATTGAAATATATGCAGTTTTTAATCCAATCCACTGCAAGGGTTTTTGTTTTAATTTTGAACCAATGAAAACTCTTTGGCATAGATAGTCGACATTAGTTTTTGGCATGAAAATTATGATGAAACTATTTATTATATAAATGTAACAGATTTATTTAATATTTCAAATTAAATATTTGTTCCTTGAACAAGAAAGACACACCAAATTTAATTTTATACCGTGTATATAATTTTCATGTTTCATCAAAGACTCTACATCGAATTATTGTTTCGAATACAGAATGGGACAAAAATGACCCAGAGGCGGTTCTAGGTATATCAAATTATTATTGTATTAATATCTATGTTATAAAATTAATAACATTTGAAGATTATAAAATTAAGGAAATTAGTAAAAGTCAAAAAAAATTTACGGACTTAAGTAAAATAATAAAATTTTTAGAGATGATCAAACATGCGCATTGGACAAAATTGGGACGGGGGCCCTTCTAGTGTTAAAATGTGGGAAAGGAAATTCAATCATCTCCTCCACTCTTCTTTTCATTTCTCTAAACAATAAGAGGATTCATTAACACAATTACAATAAAAAGGCTAACATAAAAAACATTCTTGTTATAAGGATAACAAACATTAACAAGGGTCAATAGAGAATTGCTTATAAATGTTAGCAACTAAATTATAAAAATAAGGAATGACAATGATTTTTAAAAGTGGCAACAGTTTCTTTTCTTTACTTGGACCATTCGGTAGGTAATCAATTTGAAACTCTGACAGAAAAAGGCCAGGTCGAGAGTAAGTACCCAAAACTGCCTTAAGGGTTTATTGATTGTAAGTCTACCACGTGTAAAAAATCGGGCTCAGAATGCTCCATAGAAGCACTAGTCGAATATAATTTGTCTAAGTGGTAATAACTGTACTGATATTCTAGCCTAATTCAATAAAATTGGAGTCTAATCCTGTTATATTTCAAGTTAAACTTTCAAAGTTAAGACATAGCTGAAATGAGATAGAGATGCTGTGTGGTGGCGAAAGAGAAAAATAAAATTGACACCAACCCCAATTTCTCCTGCGGGTGTCTCGTACAAGGCGACTAAGGTCGTTCCTACACAACACGATCGCTTTTTGATCCACGTCATCGATCGCCAAATGATTGTAATGGTCGACACCAACGATATATTTCACTACACCAATTCCGACCGCTACCAACGTCGGTCGACGTCGATTAAAAGCATTGACTGACGGTCGATCGATTGGTGTGGTAGCACCCTAAGTAAGCGGGCAACGCGAGTCATATGGGCAACGTTCCTCTTATACGACCTAGCAACATACTGCCTCTGCCTGCCCCTTTAGCCATAAAAAGGCTTCATATAAGTTATGTACATATGTAAAATGAAATAATACTATTGGTCGACCTTCAAAACACGCAATAAATCTTTGGATTCCTCCAAAGATTTGCGAGTTGACAATGCTAAGTCACGCAGCTAAGTCATTTCGGTTTTACGACAAGGCGTATTGTGTTAAGGATATAGTTAGCCCATCTGCTTCCTAGCTACCCTTTCCCGAGATGCCCGGGAACGAATAGGCACTATCACAATAAGTAACGCTATCTGACAGCGATCTCCGTAATGTGAAGGTGTTTTCCTTATCGGGTCGCTTTTTAAGCGAAAAATACCGCCAAAACAAACCTCTTTCAATTTATCTAAGAGTCTGCTTTAAGCCTCTCACAGACAGACGCGGTCAGCGGTGGCGGTGGCGGTGGCGGACAGTTGTAACGTAGGGAACATGAGGCTTTAAGCCTCACTCAAGCAGCAGCAGTGGTGGGACGGTGGTGGTGGCGAACCCGAACAAACGTTGACCGCGCTAGTTTGAATAATTTCCTTATGTTACAACTGCCCGCTACCGCCACCGCTGACCGAGTCTGTCTGTGAGAGGCTTTATATGCAACTTTTTATATGGGATGCAAAACACTGTAATGTGGCAAGTGTAAGTAACGATTACCTACCAGTGTTTGCTAATGAGACTATAATGTTTCACAACATTCCGATACAGTCTAATTCAATAAGTTTCCAACCTCAAAGTTAGGCAAGATTGGAAAGTTAGGTGAGAAAATTTTAACTGCTTATAAAATTTCCGCGACATTTCCACCAGACAATTCCATGAAGGTTTTTTGTCACTAGGAAGCTATCCACCGGGCCTGCGAGGTGGGTTATGAGTCATTCTCCTTAAACTTTCAATCAATAGGAAAGGAGTGTTCCTTAGTAGAGCGGACATTAAATGGTACCATAATCAGGGGTAATACTAAAAATAATCCTTCCTCCTCACTTTACTTTTTACTTTACTAGCTTCATCATCATCATCATTATCACCAGCCCTTTAATGTCCCCACTGCTGGGGCACGGGCCTTCCCTTTGGATGGAAGAATATAGGGAGAATGGGCCATAACCCACCACGCTGGCCCAGTGCGGGTTGGTGGGTACTAACGACTGCTGATGCAGCCGGGACCAACGGCTTAACGTGCCTTCCGAAGCATGGAGGAACTTGAGATAGTAAATTTTTGGTCACCCATCCAATGACCGGCCTTAGCGAAATTGCTTAGTTTACGCAATCGCAGGCCAAGCGCGCTGTGCCACTGCGCTATCGAGCTCCTCAATCGAACGAGAGTTTGCTAGCTTACTAGTAGAAAAATATTTGACTTTTATTTCAATAATCGATCAAATTATTTAACATCAAAATGTTGATGATTAAGGGATCAGATTTAGAAGCTTTTACTGTTGATATTGAAAGCAACATTATTTTCATATATTATATATTATTATTTCAAGTCATTTACAGACCATCTATGATTGTATACTTCAGACGTTAATATTCAATAAAAACGATTGCCTAATTAAAACCCCAGACGAAACGAATTGAGTCTCGACAGTTCTCGCTCCAGTTGCTTTCTAACAGACCGATATATTTAAGGTTAAATCGAATTCGAGTGTCTTCCCTGCAAAGGTTCACTCAGTCACAATTTGCACAAAATCTCTTCATAGTTAACTACTGAATTCTTGTTTTCTATCTAGCCTTTTTGAAATACTGCGAATGCTAGATAATAAAAAAGATATCTTGAGCTTGACAAAGTAGTGTGTACCCCCCTACCCACTAAACATCCCCCTTAGTTTCCACCTCCGCGCGTTGACGAGGGATGTAGGGTAACAGCAGTGCCTTAAATCCCGTGTGTCCCCCATACGCGTCTTGATACCGGACTCATTTTCAAACCGCGACAACCTTCATAAGGCGCGGAGCAACTCCCGGAAGTTCCCCCCTCGGGCTAATTGTCCCGGCCAACTGCTCAAACGGGCAAAAACCTGTAGTGCCCCCCCACTACTCACACGGATCTATCGCCGGCGTCCTCCACTTGATCGCGTCCTTAAAAGGGCATAGTCTAGACTCCTAGGCTATTGTATAAACAAAATTCACACAAAACCACCACATATGGGACCTGAATCAATTTCACGGGGCACAGGCCCTATATTCTAAAATATGCTTCCACCGGGATGAAACTTTCATCTTTTCCCGATACAGTGTAAACGACAGTGACGGTAATAGGAAATTCCTTATTTTTTTCCTTCCAGAAGTATTATTGAAAAAGGGAGCTGGTCTATTATTGCTTGGCAAGTTATTTAAGCCTTTGTTCCCGCTACGTATTGTACGATGACAACAGAAAACCGTCTCACTTTCAGAGGCCTGGCGTAATATACATGCCAATATATTTTGTACAGTCAAGAGCAAAATCTTAGTTAGACAAAATCCAGCGAAAACACATGTTTTTATTAGTGTTAGACGGGGAAGCGCTCGTGCCCTTCATCTCGTCTGATGGTAAGCGATAAAGGCCAAAGATGGAATCGAGCTTCATCTGGAACCCTCAACCACAGAGGAGCTGGTTATCTTATCACAATTGTCGGAACACAATAATGCTGTTAACATTATTTTGTGGAAAAATAAAGTGTTGTTGGCTGTACTTATGTAGAAAATATCTTGTGCGCGCGATGAATTGGTTGATATATTCCGCTGTGAGATAGATAATGAAGTAGGTACCCAAGAGTTTGGCATGATCGCGAGCGAGAATACTAATAATCAGAATACTTATACATTTGATAGTGTTAAACCTACACGGTTTTACTATAAAAAGGACATCCCAGTGGAGCTCAATGGCGCAGTGGCATAACAACGAGCTCGGATTGCATAAACTAAGCAATTTTCGCTAAAGCCTGTCATTGGATGGGTGACCAAAAATATACTATCTCGAGTTCCTCTATGCTTCGCACGGCCCTTAAGCCGTTGGTCCCGGCTACATCTGCAGTCGTTAAAACTTACTGGGTTTGCGTAGTGGGTTTCGCCCCATAAATGGAGACATTAAAGGGCTGGTGATGGAGGACAGCCTGGTCACTTCCATAAATGTAAATATTTTCCATAATTTTTAAATAATATAAAAACTTCCTATCCCTAAGATATTTCTACTAAGAAAATAGCATTTGATCTTTTGTAACGTAGGGAATATTATGTACAGTGCTAGGATATTTTTTACCATTATAGTCTGTCTAAGGAATTTCATATTGTTATTATTGAGTAGTAAATCAATGAAATAAGAATAAGAGAAATAGTTGATAAATTATCACATCGTCACATTCTTTAACCTTGAAACTATTTAGATCAATTTGTGCGGTGCTCGACAGGGTCCATTACCATCTAACTGCACATTATTATAGACATAAATTAATCCTATAGCCCCGAAGCGGTAGGCTGAGGTGAATTTACACCTACGTTTCGACAGTCAGGTTAGGTCTCGTGTATATACGTGGCGAGCATATTGCCTTATTTCATTAAGGAATGCATTAAAATAATGAGTATTAAACTAAGTATTTTCAATGATAATTAAGTATGTGTCATCATTTTCCACTGCCTTATTTTTCTTATCATAATTTAACCTTGCTTCTTTTCAGTTATACAATCGCAATACACAAAATTTTCACATAGTTTATAAATACATGTAATCTTGTCGCCCCATGGGCATTAACATTCTCTTGGCGTGGTTAGATTTCCTTAAATTTTCTACAGCTTTTAATTATACCTTCATTGAATATTGAGGGTATTTAAATATTTGTATTTAATTTAAATTCGAAAATTTTGCAGATTTACTTCAATTTTCGTTTAAGTTCGTAATTACTTTTCTCATCATCTTTACCTAGAGTATTCAAACTTTACTTCCCTTTATATAAGAAAATTAAAAGTTATGTAGGTGTGGGTAAAGCAATGCCACCGGACTCATTGTACTTTCATCCGCATGTCAGACCATACAAATTTACCAAATATCTCTATAACCAATCGATTGTTAACTATAAATCAATTCAACAACAAAACCAACTCTGAATTTCGTACAAATCTTGCTTATCCTGACAAGTTGTTGGTTGTACTTGAATTTTTCAAAGCGACTCCCGGGGGTCATCAAAGTGGGCAGACAGAAATATTGCGTCATTTCTTCTTATCCGGTAACAATCTTGATCCATGAAAGCATCCCACCATTGCTCTCCTCTTTACTGCATCATATGACGGTCCAAATGGTAAAAGGGTCTCTGAATTGTTATAATTTTCTTTAAGTGCTTACGCTTTCTGGGTTTTACAATACGGTCGAGCTTGAAAGCGTTCTTATATTAACTTATCACAATTCAAGTAACTACCGAGTTGCAATTACTTTTGTAATTACTAGAAATATCTTATACATGTACTGTTCTCTCCCGCGGGTGTAATACAAGGCGACTAACTGCCGCACTCAGAGATGTCTATTAACTTTAATGAGTATTTAATGTTAAAAATTTTCATTCAAATTTAGACCATAGAGAATAGTGATTAGTTTTGAATTGTCATTGTTTGACTTTAAGTACTCATTAGCGTTATTTGACGTCTCTGAGTGCGGCAGTAAGAGTTAATACACGATGAGTAATGGGCAGAATCATTCCTTTTATACTACCTAGAAATCTGAAATTTACACACATAGGTATTTGCCACCTTTTTATCGCTGCCAACGTATGACAATGTTACTTCGTTTCTTTGAGCCATACAATTTCAATCATAGTAAATTCACACGTGTGTCTAACTTTACGCGTTGTTAACTATGCATAAGCCTGTACTGAAAATTGAATTTTCCTACCAGGTCTAAGGAAAATTGTGGCAACAATTTTGATCACAATGTTCAACAGCCCTTATGTAATACCTCAGACTGATAAAGATTTCACTATAGGACATTATTTATGGTAAAATGTATGCATGTGGTTCTCCATATAGAATTAGTTTTAATAACCAAATGATTATTCATGAGTAAAGTGACAGTGGCTGATAAATATTCAGTGTTCAAGTAAATCCTGCTAGTAATACGTCAGCTTAAGTATACAGTGTCGTAAATGAAGACGGAATGAATAATTTAGGCTCCTTCGTAACTGTCATTTGTAAGAAGTTATTTGGAGGTAGAAGATGCGGTCGAGATCTTATTTGAGGAAGGTTAGTTAGTCCGAAGTTACTTTAGTCTTGGAATAAATTTTAATGTAAGCTTCATTCAAATTGGTGTCACAACAAATTACATAATTCATTTAGTTGATAATATCGTTGTCATTCAGAAAGTATCATTAGGGAACTCTTTAATGAGCACTCCTTGGAAAGTTCTTGAACATTAAGTTTTAAGTTAGAAAATTTGTTGCATTGAAAATTTAATGACTAAATCAAAACTACCAGTTATCTATTTTCTTTGTGTTATATCAAAATCTACATTAAGAGTGGAGGTCGATTAAGATATAGTAGGCCTGTGTGGTAATCAGTAAAATCATTAGATTTCCACTCTAAATCTTATTCATAAAACTTTTTAATGACATTTAAGCCAATTATGTAATTGCATTTAGTTTTACAAAGCTTTGTATAAGCGTGTCAAAATATTTAATACCTATTTTAAAGTTAAAGAAAAATCCTAACCCTAGTCTACTTTATTTTTGTTAATCTTACCTATCTATTCTATCTCAAAATCATTTCAATAGATCTACTGCGATAAATATTATAATATAATAAATTACATTAAATAGATACACTTGCCATTGTACCTTACTCAGTTATGAAATGTACAAAAATATAATCATCGATGTGGGAAACATAGAGAAACTCATCGATCGAGTGAAATCAGTTTAACGTCATAGAGGTTAAATTACTGTAATCAGTTTCATGTATGGTGCTTATTAAGCACGTTCATTTGCGCTGATGAGATTGTTCTACTAAGTACTATGGAATTGAATGCAAGCTATTGAGCGATTAACGAAGTTGTTAACACGAACAACAAGGCGACTGCAGTTGATCTTATTGAACATTCAAACAGTACAAGCTGTTCGAAGACTGTTTAAGACTCATTAAAACTTGGAATTTAAATTAGGCGACAAGTACAGTGTGTGCTTTTTGTTTCGTCGCATCAAATACTGCCGGTAGCCTCATCATCATCAGTCCCATAATGACTTTAATGGCCTTTCTTAAGGATGGAAGAATATAGGGAGAATGGTCCTTAACCTACCATGCTGACCCTGTGCAGAATAACAGCTTAGCATGTCTTCAAAAGCTTGAAGGAGCTCGAAATAATATACATTTGCTTACCCATCCACTGACCCGCCTTACCGAACATGGCTTGTTTTACGTAATCTCAGGCCGAGCGCGCTAAGCTACTGCTCTATCGGGTAACTTTCCAATAAGAATTATTTTAGCAATACAATGACAACTATTATCGAATAAGCGCTGTGGTTCGTATGACAATACTTTATCCTCTGTCTAACCAAAAAAAATACGTCATCCAAGCTTATGATAAGGCAATAACTCCTTATTTTTCAGGCCCATTACAGCTATTCGCAGTCGTAGAACATTTTCCTTTTATTTACTGTTCTATCTCCGATGAAAGGTATTTATCACGGCACATAATAGGTCATTACATTTTATACCTTCGCTACTGCGGATAAAGACTTCAATTACCTACGATAATGCCGGTGTAAGTAGGCATTTTTCGTCAGCTTAATCCGTAGCGTAAATAGTATGTAAACGCCAATGTGGAATACGTGGTTTTCCATGAATAATAAGTTGGGCTTATGAATATTTATTCAACTCGTGTTATGAGTATAATTCGGTAAACGCACCAGGCACCAGGTATTAATAAAGTACACTTAGACCGCTGTATATTTTTGAAAATTTCTATGATACGGACACTGTAGTTTGAAAATTAGGACCCACCGATTTCCTGTCGGGGGGAGTGCCTTCATCTGACGGAATATCGGAAACACCGTTAATACTATTTAAACTAATTGTGGTATTTTCTAATATTCATTTACTAAGACGTGGGATGTATCGTCGAAACAAGATTATTTTAATTCAAACGTGGCAGCTGCTCAGACGCTACGAAAACTTAGATTTTATTTTCTTTAATACTTTGTGATATTGGTAAGTATATTTTATTTGAATTTGAACATTTTATAGACCGTTTTTTATATTTAGGGCCTGTTTCACAATCGACAAGTAGGTTCGAAGTAGCTTACTTTGAAGTTCAATTGACATATATTTCATATTACAACTGTCAAATGATCTGCGAAGTAAGCTACTTATAACTTACTTGTCGATTGTGAAACAGGCCCTTAGAGTGTGAAATAAAATCTATTTACAACAGAAACATAACACATGCTCACATTGCACGCCACTGGATATTTCGTATTTAATTTCGGCTAGATTTCTATACTACTCAAATATTTTGTTTGTGTTTACTGTATTAACTTAAGAACTATATTTTAGTTTCTATTTTAAGTTTTTAATAATAATAATAATATATTTATTTGCTTCAAACATGGTTGTTAGGATGGTAAATACAATTTGGTGTGTAGGTTCATCATGTTTCGCCTATATCATAAGCATGCAAACTAAAATACAACAGAATCACTATAATATCAACATGAATTACTGTTATTAAATAAAATAATAATTATACAATTTATATGTCAGTCAGAATAAAATTATTTAATTAACTAATGTTCCTTCACTATTATATAATATTACAAGAATTAAAATTCTGTTATTTGTTATACAACTCCCTAATGTCATAAAAATTTTTTGTCAATAGCCATTTATATAAAGCTCTTTTAAATTGGTTTACATTCAAACATTTTAGGTCACCGCGTATATTATTAAAAATTTTGACAGACATGACCAGACAGCTCTTATTGTATTGCATTGTTTGTGGTGTCACTTGCAGTACTAGTCTATTAGGGTTTCTATTATTACGAGGGTAAATTTCACAGGCTCTCTTGAATAAACTCTTGTTTTGAAATACAAATACACATACTTCATATATGTAGAGTGATGGTAGTGTTAATATTTTCAGAGTTGGGAATAATGTACGACATGATGTTTGTGGATGAACACCACATATGGACACTGACACACTTCTTTTGAGCAACAAAAGCTTTGTTAACACTTGTACCATTACCCCATACTAATAAGCCATAACGAATTAAGGATTCTACATAAGCATGATAAGTAGTAATAGCCGTTTTCACATTTGTTACATGTCTGACTTCCTTAAGAGCATACATGAACTTATTGACTCTGTTACAAACACTGTCTATATGACATTTCCAGTTTATGTCTCTATCTATAATCAAGCCTAAAAATTTCGTATTATTTACTTTTTCTATTTTTGTATTTTTATAATGAATGTCAAGGTTGATAACTTTATGATTATTGAATTGTATATAATTTGTTTTTGTCAGGTTTATTTTTAAATTGTGTATGTAAAAGATATTCAATTAACCTATTAATAGTGCAATTAATGTCCTCTTCGTGGTCTTGAATTGTATTATTTTTATTATTTGATGTCACTACAATGGAAATGTCGCCAGCAAAGGCAAAACATTTATGGTTAGTTACAGTTGTAATATCGTTAATATACAAAAGAAATAAAATTGGACCCAACACGCTGCCTTGGGGTACACCATATGTGGTCTTGTTGTATGTTGATAAATATGACTCAACTTCATTATATTTATTTAAATTATCAATAACAACACAGTGTTTTTTTAACTGGGTAATTGACTTGGAAATTTATTATTTTTTACTACTGAACTTGTGACGTATTCGAAGTCTCTCATTTATAAAATTTTCATTACCAACGTAATACTTCCCGTAAGCTTAAATAACTGCTCCCTAGAAACAAGTTGAATTTAAAATTGCCACCTGTCCCCTTGAGTGTATGGAAACAAGTACATACACAAGTCTGGGCAGCATGCCCATTTTAGGCCACCAAAAATAATGTTGAAAATTGCCCTAAGATTTGCATAGATTATTTATATTTATTATATTTTTTATTTAATTTCATAAATTTTTAAAAGCGTTCGTCTGGAAATTAACACTCATAATAGTTTAGATTCACATATTACTCACCCACTCTTAAATATTACGATTTTTTTTGCATAGCACTGATTTATATTTAGTAACCTACCAAGATCGATGGCTTCTGGCTCATAGTGTTTGCTTAGTTACATAGATCTATATATGAAGAATCACCCTATTCCATTGTCTCTTATGTAGACACACAAAAGCTTCGGCCAATTAATCATTCGCTTTGGAAATTCGGCTCAGCCGCATTATGGTAAAACCATAAGCTGGCACTTGGGCGTTGTCATTCTGAAATTCAATAGTATAATATTTTTAATAGAAAAAAAATATTTGGCATATGCTAATTCTAACCCTAGGAGAGAACCCTTATAGAAAATGGCTTATAGAAATGCCAATACTATCATGGAGGAGATCGCTCGACTTGCTATTGCGTAAACAAAGCAGTGTCAACTAAGGCTGCTCATTGGATGGGTGAAAATACTATCCTGAATTACTCCATGCGCCGGAAGTCACGTCAAGCCGTTAGTCCCGTCTGCAGCTTCGGTAGTAAATACCCAACAATCTACATTGGGTCGGCGTGGTGGGTTATGGCGTATTCTCCCTATATTCTTTCATCTTTAATGAGATTGTGCGCCACAGTGGGGAGATTAAAGGTCAGGCGGCCTACCGCCTAACTCGATTGCTAAATTAAAAGCTATAGTTTATGACGTCATGCTGTCTTTTCGCACCAAATGTACCTAAACTATTAGCGATAGCTTTGAACGTATGATCACCGAATGATTTTGTATGAATTTGGCACAAAATACGTACCGCCTAAAAATTCAGGATGTCTGCTATAGCCTTTAGCATTGCATTGATTTAAAGCTATGATCAGCAATAGAGTTAGGCGGTAGGCCCCCTGGTGCTGATAACTATGTTCTTATATTAAATTCTTCCACGCTGGCCTATATATAAGTTAAGTACAATGTGCTAGCCTCAACTCACTACAAAAGTCAATAGTCACAACACTAAACACCTTTTCCAGCTTATCAGCTCATGTTAGGTCCCAAATAGTGTACTTTTACTTTACTTGAAGACAAAACATTTTAAATAACATTGTTTCATATAAAACGAATTTCTGACATTATGCGGCTTTATAAGAAAGAAAGAAAAGCTCTTGTAAAGGGATTTGCGGCACTCTATTCATAAATCATCTTCTACTGTTCCATGCGAGTATGAATATACGTACTATACACTTTTAAGTCTAGTACCTTAACGTAAGAAAGCACCCTTTTATATTGTATAGAAAAAGTATTAAGCTTATAATGGTATCGGATCTCAAGCGCTTTGCATAAATTTATATTCTAATACTCTACCCTATTGTACAAGAAAACATATTTCAACGTGTTATTCTGACGATTGTAGTATGATAAAGAATAATATAGATGTATAAGGGTGGGAGAGAAAATCTTAAGTAAAATTACCTACGTGTTATGTTAATGCTGATCATTATTTTCTCTTTTAACGCGTTTCTATCAATGAAACGCGTTAAAAGAGAAAATAAAGCTTACTCGTATTTCAAATAACACTGTTTATTACTCAGTAACTAACTATAAATAGATAGTAAATTATTGTCACTTTGACACAATGTATCACTCGGGACTCCAATACCTTTACACTCATAAATCACGCCTTTATGCCAGAAGGTAGGTAGGCAGAGGTGAAATTATTAACCCCCACATTTCGCCAATTAGGTCAGGTCCCATGTAATAGGTGGCGAGCCTATTACCTTTACAATGCTAAAAATACTTGGGGACGTAACGCTCATTTGATGCAACATTGATGAAAATGTTAAATTTTGTGTTATTACAGGAACAAGAAATGAAAATTAAATGAAATTTCATTTTTAAATTAATATTATCATCTCTGTTTTAACAAAAAAAAAATGTATATGCATCATTGTTGCACCAAATCAGCAAGATTTTTTTACGTGTCGTAGGCAAACCAGCCCGGCTAGCATGACCACTGAATCCCGATAGCCATTTATCGCTTTGAAGCGTCAAAAATCATTGATCATCATCAATCATTACAGTTCAAAGCCATAAATGGCTAGGTATATATTAAAGCCGGCTATATCATTATCGGCTATATATTGGCTATATCATTATAGCCATTTATCAATTTGAACGGTGAGAAATCCAATGATTTTTGAGAGTTCAAAGCTATAGATTGCTATATCGTATTGTGTTTCGGTGGTCATGCTAGCCGGGCAGGTGAGAATTTTAGAAACGTATCCTTATAACAATATAAAAGTCGGATAATGTTTATTTCATCGGATCACTTTCCGTGTTGGCAGCACCTGTTTCCGTACAAGACGTGTGAAGTCGGACGTCGCTCCCTCAATCATAATTTTCAACACGTGTCTCTACGTCATCAGATCTCTTCATCTTTTGCGCTCTCTTTCTGAGAAAGGTTTTGAATAAATTTTATTTCATATGCTCAGTATTTATTTTGGATTAAACTGATTCTAGAGTGCGATTAAGCAGTGAATGTGTTTTTTTTATTGTACTATATCACTTCCGTTGTAATTTAATCGTTGTAATATACAAAATATTACAGCGGTTTCAAAAGCATATTTAGTGCAATTATTATTTAATAATTCCTAGATTATGGCGTCACGTAACACTATAAAACTGACATAGTACAAGAAAATTTTACCACATTTACTTTTTAATCACACTCTGGATCGGTTTAAACCAAAATAAATACTTTAAAGTAGGTGATTTGGTCCTTCGAGCCGGATCAGCTGAAAATGTTTTCTTGCTATGAAATTATAAATGTACTTTTGTCACTTTTTCAGTTTAGCTGTTTTTTATAGTCCCATTATAATATGAGGTTGGTCTCACGAAAATTTATTCAATTCCATTTCACTTCTTTTATAAAAGGTGTCAGCATTTCTATTAATCTCAGAATGTATTTCAACACCGTGCACGATAACATTATTCTTTTATCGGATCTGTATAGAAAATCTAAGTAAGCCGATTACTCTGTGAAGATCAACTTTGAATATCACTAAGGTTCGGAGGCTTCAATTTAATCAACCTGCCGCTCCTAAAGGTGAAAGACCTATAACTTTAGGTTACAAAAAATAAATCGGTTATAATACTTTTGATTTTTTCATGCTATCTGCGTTCATCCTGCAGGAAGCAGTAGTAGTAAGTCAAATAGTAGAATTGGATATTGTTACAGGAACCCATTTTTACAATAAATTCTCCAATTGCAACATGAAACTAGGTTTATCTATTTTAGCGCAGTCAACTAGAATGCCTTTAAAATTCGATACCATTTTGATAATCGACCATGACGTAATTATTCTTGACATTTTAATCATCCAATATCGCTCACAAACAGCTTGTATCTATAATATTACTACCAAATAACTTCATTGCTGTACATAAACAAAAATTGCTTTATCTATTCTGCAGCTTATTATGATCTTATTTGATTACCCTAAGAAGCTTTCTTGTTATTGTTGCGTAAAAAGAACATTTAATGGCATTTTAACGTAAGAAGTATCTTATCCCTTGAGTTCACTGATAATAACATTTCATACGCATTATTTAATTTTGATGTATCATTCATCATTAATGTATAAATTGTATGCTTTATAATAATCTTGACATATTATTATTTTAATGTCAGTACTCTTGGGATGTGCAGCCCATTTTATGTGTTAATAACTAATAACAACCCCGTTCAGGATACCTGATAGGCATGATTTATGTATGTATGGAATATATATATATATAATAATACTTGTGTGTGGTGACGGCAAAGTAGAATACAATTGTCACCACCCCAAATCTCTCCCGTGAGTGTCTTACAAGGCGACTAAGGATAAATCAGTGATGAGGAATGGGCAGCAGCGTTCCTCTTATACCACCTGGCAATGGACTGCGACTTTTGTGCCCGATAAATGGCAATAGGCTCGCCACCCATTACATGGGACCTAACATAATTGGCAAAACGTGGGTGCTAGTTCGTCTCTGCCTACCCCTTCAGGGATATAGGCGTGATTTATGTATGTATGTATGTACTTTCAATCCAAAGTGTCTTACAAGTGGTAAGCGGTACAACGTTTCTATCGATCTAATCTAGTTGTCAATTTTGGCAACTATTCTTTTTCAGTAAATTATGTCAAGTAAAACGTTAGATGTTTTAGTGAAAAAACACCATGGCGATTCATACATTATATTCTTTTCGTTAAGCATTTGATGTAATCTATTGAGCACTTGACTAAGCACCCACAGCAGGTACAAAATGATAAACCAAAAAAAAATCGCCATTAATAATAGCGTTTTTGAAACTGTTATTGAAATGAAGTATAGCGTTCATAAATATCACTGCACACAAAGCGTGTGTTCATTTCCAAGTTATGTTTCCATTCTGAACAATGACACACAAAGTTTCTGTTGAATCTTAGCCGTCTGCGAGAGGAATTCGCCAAAGTGCTTGGATTTTCCTCCAAGCAATCTTGAACTTAACGCTGCCTGGGTATGGAGAGCGAAGCGGTCGAAATTTCGATACGTTTAAAAAAAATATATATTATTTATTATTACTACTTCTAGCGTCTGAATGTGACGGCTTAAGAAAGATTTACCAATCACAGTAAATCACCAACTTAACCAATATTCATACTCCCGAATTCAAAAACGCTGCTCAAATTTTGATCAAGGCTTAAACAATAAGTGGATAATACCTGTCAAAATGTGTAAGGAAAAACGTAAATTTTGACAATACTTCAATGATAAGCAGGTCTCAAACTTTGAGTAGCGTTTCTGTATTCAGGGGTTAGTAAATCTGATGGTTCAGTAACTCATGCATTATCACGGCATTTTGTGTCTATCACACTATTTGTAAAATAAACAAAAAAAAATCTATTATTCTTACTTGTATCATGCCATTAGTAATTAAAATGCGAACACAGCATTATTCAAACAAAGTTCTTGAAACGATGGTTCATTTTTTTATGCCGACTCCATTTAATGTGGAATATAATATGACAACTAATTTGAATTCTGGAAATTTGTAGTCGTTAGGAATGTTCGACTGGTTACGGAATAAGCAGCTTGACCTATATTCGCCCTTCATTACGCTTTCTCTTTTTCAGACAAGCGAATTTCCATGCCTACGGAATTATTAATAATTTTTAACTGGACTCAATGTTTTTATGTATGCGTATTTTAAATGTGATTCTAGCACGATCAAATGAGCATGATTATTGTCGGGTTCAAACCTTTTAAATGAAATTCTTTTGATTTGAAAATATAATATGTATGCGTTTATTTATATCTGTGAAAACTTAATTGTGATATATACAATTACTGTAAATGATGTATCAGATAATAAGCAATTGATGTTTACTTAGCAAACAATATGAATAAATAAATAAAAATGGTATCAGAGAGAGAGAGACAGGATCTCGCAACTAAATTGTAGAATTCGACATTTTACAAAATTCCGCCTTTTTGTTAAGGAACAATCTATGCTTCAAACTCATTGGTATGTGAGGCTCGTTCTCTTGTGACCACCATCAACAGACCGAGCTGAGCTGCATAGGTTGTGAAATGTGTAATTATTTAAAATAAATAGATTTTTATCGTAAAGAAATAATTTAGCCGCATTATATAACAGCGATGTTTTTAGTTTTTTATACTGAAGCAGGTTCAGTCAGAATACCGGCGCTGCTGTGTCAATGGATTCATTGACACAGTAGCATAAGCCGAGACTTGGGCCTTTTGGCCTCGTACGACGCTATTATAACATCTATCTATTGTCTTTTAATATCTATCCTAGTCTGTTGTTTTTATAAATTAATAATATTTACAATTTCCTTAATATTTTGTTCCATCTGTTATTCATTTTAAACTGTTTTATATGCGAGGTCAATAAAGGTATTTCTTTCTTTCTTTCTTTTTATCTGTCGCACATGTTAAAAGATAGGTTTACGAATGTTTACTTTCAAATATCGCCACAAGCACTAGCTACTTATTTTTCAAATCATAGTTTCTGTAATTAAGAACATGAAGTTTCACCTAGAAGTGAGTTTAATACACAATCAAATATGTTTGTATTGAGAGATGTGTAACTTTGTGAAAATCTTATTTGATAATAAGCTAAGAAAACTAATAATCTAGTTCACTTCTATCGTTAGTTTTCTATGGCTGCTTCAATATACACATCATCTGTGGCTTCCTTATTAAATTTTGAACTCAGGTGTATAATTGATTTTCTACTTCGGTGAGCCCTTTTCCTATTTTCACCATGAAAGGTGAAAATGAGAGATTTGCAGCTTTCATAGTGAAAATACTAAAACGGTTCATATAATTATTACAAGTAGCCTGATCCTTCCTATAAGTTTCTAATATGCTACAAATAGATTTTATTATTACAAACAGTTACTTTAATCACTAAACCTCTGCCTACCATTGCGTGTAAAACTGCTAGCCCAGTGCGCATTGGTCCAATGGCTCAACTGCGTGCCTTCCAAAGCACGGAAGAACTCGATAAAATATATTTTTGCCAACCATCCAATGACCGGCCTTAGCGAACATTACTTAGTTTACGCAATCGCAGGCCAAGCGCGCTAAGCAACTGCGCTAACGACCAAATGCATTAGAGGCTGAGCCTGTTACACATCATGATAGAGTATTATTTGTAGCAATCCCAAAACTCCCACTCAAAATGCTACCCAGTCCTGTTTCTCTAAATTGTCTAAATAATCTAACCTTACTCTGTATTTCACCAACAAGAAATCTTTTTCTCTTTCTTGTAATATATCGTTTCATTACTTCCGAGTAGGTATTGCTTAACTCCAACAATCATGAGGCGTCCTTACCAGAACACCGTATCTCGTATAGCTTTTCCATTACCGATAGACTGTCAGTAATTAATAATTTATTTTTTTAATGATATAACGTGTTCAAGGAGTGTTTTCATTCTATTAATATCTAATAATAAAACGTCCTCCAGAAAAGACGTTCTCTTGAAATAGTTATTAAAACGAGTATCTGCTGGATATAATATTATAACATTTGCCCTGTTTTCGTTTAATTAACCACCGTTAATTCCGAGAAGGTTGAAAATAATTACGTCACATGTGAAACGGTTTTTGTGTTCAAAATTAATTAAAATGGGCCTCGCTCTGACTTTTGTACAAGCGCGTGAGTAAAATTTAATCACTGCTTAGGTTTATCTCTTATTGCAAGACAAATAACAAGCTTAGTAAAAATTAGTTCAGTCAAGGGTTTAGAAAGCGATGAGTAACGAACAGCAGCGTTCCTCTTGTAGCATCTAGCAAAATGGGCTTGTAACTCATAGAACAAAAATAAAAACTATTTATAAAAGTTAAGCCCAGTTGTTTTATTTTAAAGAATCGAACTACACAGGCTTTTTAAATCATGATCCACAAAACGCTGTTTCTGTATTTCTAGAGTGTTTTATAAGCACACTACGTAATAAGACTTTTTACAATTTAATTGGATAACCAAAATCACCAGGATATCCAGTATATGATAGACGCCAAGAACATTTTGACCTTAAATAAAACAAAGTTATTAATCGTATTATTAAGTGTATTATTATTACCTTTACAGTCGTTTAACATAGTCTTTTTTCTGCATACATGTGTGAAGATTTTGTTTAATGTCAACAAAAATGTGCAACAACATATAAAATATCTTAAATTTAAACGTCTATTTAAATATTTGGCTTCGCCTTATATATTTCCCTATGTATATTACAAATAAGAGAAGTATCTATTCTTAGAACAAGAAATATGTAAATTAACTGTACATTTTCTTTATAATAAAATACACAGTACGTTATTATGTAGGTTTATCTAATAAATGATTTCCTTATTATATTAATATATTTATAACGAAAGACAATATTTACATTCTACACAATATTTATATTTGTGAGCTTACAAGAGCAGAATCAAATTCTTACGAACTATACACACCATTGTGTAGAAGTTATATATTTGGCAAAAACAGTAATGTTATACTATAAGTTAGGGGCCTACCCTAGGAAAGGAGCCTAGGGAAGGGGGTCCAAAGATGGCATACTGCGTAAACTGGATACTTTTGCGTATAAAATTGCTTCCATATACCGAAAGGGACAGATGGGAGCTTCAGTTACCACATATCTCTTTAAGGCAGTAGCCAATAATTCTATCAGGTATTACCGCTTTAGACAGTATCTCCGCTTTGGGTTAACTTCCCCTATATTTGCATAAATTATTTGAAGGGCCCTTATTTATTGAAAAAATCTCGCTTCTTCGACTTACGTGCTTTATGAGTTGTCTCTGTTATTCTCTTCTCAAAACTACGCGTTGATTCAATGGCTTTTCGGGAATAATAATGTGCTTTACCAAAACCCACGTACAACCAATTTGGTAATGCATATTATTGGCTTCACACTGAATTCGTTCTGCTGTTGTTTGCTCGTACAGAATTCAACAACTTGAATAGAAAGGCTACCAATATGAAGTTCTTAGTTGTATTCTAAAAATACTTGTTGAACTGGAAATCGAGTTACACAATTTCATCATTCAGTATATTTCAACCTTTCAACATTTCGAATTACTTGCGTATTCTTAGACAATCGATTGTTTATGTAACAGTAGTGAGAATAATAAGTTAGGGATCAATACCACTCAATAATTTATTATATTAGCCACTGATTCAGGTTATTATAAAGTGGATTTTGTAGAAAGAATTAAAAGGAATTTTTAGAAATTTCCCATGGTCATATATTTGTGGGAACATTTAAATTGTTATCGCATTCACACTGAAATGAGCTTTCGTAGCGTTCGGACTCTTTAAACAAAAATTTCGAGATTCAACTAATAGTCTTAAAAAAACTTCAATGAAATGCTAATTGTTAGACTATCGTTAACAAATCTGAAGTTTGTTAAATTCCTTCCCCATACAATAATATCGTTATAAATACACAATTATTAACTCAAACAAATGTGACAGACCTATGTAAACTAAACGTAGTCATTGCACAATTTTTATATAGGTCCCTGTAATTCTAAATTATCGCTTGCATTGTACTGACAGCATCACGTAATCTTAGATCAAGTTAATGGTGATCATCATACAGATTTATCGGAATAGCCTCCTAGACAAGTGACATTCGCCTGGTAATCGATAAACGCTGACGCCAAAAGAATTTATACCATTGACAGTTCTCGTTAGAAACGTCAACCTCATACATTTAAGGACGATAAACCTAAACGAATGCGATATGTCTACGACCACAGTAATCTTAACAGAGGCTGACTGTACAGAGCAACACTGCCGTGCTTACAAAGAACGCATCATATATACGATTTTTGGCGGGATTTAGTTTTTTACATTCTTGAAATCAGGAAAACGAACTCTTCAACTTTCCCATAGAGACCATTTGAATATACTCCTAGTCCAATTTTCACATGTATTTTCAAATATAGCTAGCATAGTTACGCATATACAATTAGTAAAACATGTTTTTCTCAGCAGTTGGAAAAATGCAGATAATGAATTTTTCGTAAGCGCGGTAGAGCACTACCAAAACAATCGATACCAAAACGAGTTCATCCTAAATTCAAGTTAACGATAAAATAAATATCACAATGAACAAAATGCAAATTTTTTGAGGATGCCAGAAGAGGGACCCCTTGTTCCACGTGTCGTGATGAACTGCTGCCTGATTCTCACCTAAAGGAAGCAAGGAAACACATTACACATTACTGAAAAAAAAACAAAATAAGAACAGAAAACAACAAAATAAGAGCAGAAAACAACAAAATTAGAACAGAAAACAACAACAAAAAAAAAGAAATGTTTCTGAACCTGATAACTATTTCATTTGACAATTATTAGTACCATTCGGAGAACTGTAACAACTGCCTAGTGCTGTTCGGCAGAAGATCAAACTGTGATTTTAGAACTTGTGGCGTTTGATTTTGGTTTACCATTTTGTTGAGCAAAAGTTATAAGGTATATTTTACTAGATGTAACAGAAAGTGCAGCGATATTTAGAGTGGCTGTTTTTTTATTTTAAGACCAAAATATAAATCTAAAAATAAATCACTTTCCAAATCAAGAATTACACATTAGTTTGTATGCAGAAATGAATTTATTTTAGATTTTGATGTTGCTTTGTTACCTTGTTAAAGTTAATCAGTCGGATAGCCTGAATAACCTCTTTGAATAACACTGCAGTTCAAATCTCATCCGCTATAGAACAAAGCACATACTAGGTAGCACATTCTTAATTTGTCGGCAAACTAAAATAAAAAAGGTAAAGTACTTACCGATCAAGACATGAACGTTGACGATTACTTGAGAGTGGTTCTGAAGGATACACGTATACGTGCCGCTATCATTCTGTGACGCTGATGCTACGCTAATGGTGGCACTGAAATACAAAGCTTCAATATAAAATTCTGTCAAATCTGACTCCTGTCTTCTATACAATTGCTTAGAGCTGATCGAGAATATTATTATTATTGATATAGGTTAAATTGAAATGCGATATTGAGTTTTTCAATATTTTGTAGATTTTTCGTAACGTTTTAAACATTTTATCCATTGCTTTTATATGGAATATATACACATTGCAGGTGTACGCCTTGGCTATAAAAGCGTAAAAATTTTTTTCATCCCACCATCTCGGAAAAAGCGTTTTTGCTATTCGATATCTGAGTGCAAAAGACGTTTTTATCCTCTAGAGGATAAGGTAAATTTGAATTTAGAACATCGTGTGCAATGTGTTTGTGAATTCAAAACATCATTATACATATTTATTTCTACCTCCATGGTGCCGAAATTATCATGCAATCTATTTTAATTTGTTAAAAACTCAGACTCGGAACCTTCTTGGTGTACTTTTTTTGTAATTTGCTTTGCGCGCGCCATTTTCTTTTCGTCATAAATTTGTTAAGCCTTGGAGTTCCGTGACGGTCAATCAGCTTGTCGTCAATCTTGCTTAAAACATTTTGATCGTCTACAATGCTTGCTTGATGCTTGAGTCAAGCATTTAAAAGCTTTTTAGGTTTGTTTGATTTGTTTACGCTAGCAACGGAACAAAAACATACAGAAAATCAACGTGCTTGACTCAAGCTGATTGACCGTCTCGGAACTCCATTAGGGACGGTAATTTTTATATGGTACTTACAGGTGTGTCTGGATAAATTTTGCGGGTGTGGCTGGGTGGATGGGTGGGTGTTAAAGGTGTTTCTGGGTGAATGGGTGTTTGTGGGTGTGTCTAGGTGAATGGGTGTTTTGTGGGTGTTTCTGGGTGAATGGGTGTTTTGTGGGTGTTTCTGAGTGAATGGGTGTTTCTGGGTGAAAGGGTGTTTTGTGGGTGTTTCTGTGTGAATGGATGTTTTGTGGGTGTTTCTGGGTGATTGGGTGTTTTGTGAGTGTTTCTAGGTGATTGGGTGTTTTGTGGGTGTTTCTGGGTGAATGGGTGTTTTGTGGGTGTTTCTGAGTGAATGGGTGTTTTGTGGGTGTTTCTGGGTGAATGGGTGTTTTGTGGGTGTTTCTGGGTGAATGGGTGTTTTGTGGGTGTTTCTGGGTGAATGGGTGTTTTTTTGGTGTGTCTGAGTGGATGCGTGTGTATTGCGGGTGTAAATGTTGTGGGTGTTTCTGGGTGGGTGTTGAGAGTGTGTGTGGGTTAATGGGAGGGTGTTGTGGAAGTTTCTGGGTGAAAACAGAAACTGTTGTGATTGTATTTTTTTTGTATTTTGCGATTTCCTTGTTGGGGGGGATGAAAAGTTACGTGTTGCACTCGAGTGCAAAGATTTTTCAGCTTGTGCTCTTTTGATTCCCTCGCTATCGCCCAGGATTCTAATTTTAGAATCCTTCGCTAGCTCGGTCATCAAAATTGAACACGCGGTTAAAAAACTACTTTGCACTCACGTACAAAAAATAACTATTTTAATTTTAAGCAACCTAGTTACTTCGTAAGTTACTTTTTCATGTTTTCTATCTGATTAATTAGTGGTGCCATAAATAGATTTGTATTTTTTGCTTCGTATTAATTAAGTACTCACCTCATATTTCGAAACGTGACGTTGTCGAAGAAGTCCTTCCCCTGTTTTTTCCAGCCTAACCCGTAAACATTGTTCACAGTCGGCGGAGCAGTCAGCCTGGAAGTTGTCACTGCTGTCGTAGTCTGCAATTCCGGCGCCTTTGTCGACGCCGTGCTTACGCTAACCGTCGAAGTGATTGTTGTAGTTTCAACACTCCAACTTTTGTTCATCATTAAATCTATTCTATTAAATACAGTTGTTGTTCTTGTTGTGAATTCTGTTGTTGTTGTCGAGGGAGTCGTCGATGTGGAAGGGGTTGCTGTCGCCGACGGCTTCGTAGGCAAAGTTGAGACGTAGTCTTCTGATATAATACACGAGAGCTTTATAGAACTTCCAGCCTTGTAGAATCTGTCTTTCACTTCGTGTGTTTGGTCGCTATTTATTGTTAGAACAGGAGCTGAAATAATAATTGATCTTAGATAAGAAGTAAATGTGAATAATTAACAGCTAACAGAAGTAGTAGAATGGAAGAAAATAATTTACTGCGCTGACACCAAATGAAATAGGCAAGAGGATGATGATGATAAGAAGTAACTGAAAATTTTATACCTTGCATATATGTAGATAATATAAGCCCAAAATTAAATAGACTATCCCATCTCGTCGGCGGGAATATAGGAAGTGGACTAGATGGTAGCAGATTATTTTGAATTCTAATTTTTTTTCTCAAGACCACCTTCCAGACGTGGAAATTAAGGAAACCCCTCCAACAACATTATTGGGGGAAGACTGCGTGATCAAAAGTTAATATTTTCTGTAATGTTTCGAAATCTGTTCTGTGTCTCATTTTGATATTAAGTCTTTGTCTCGTCATACACGGGAAATAAAGATACAAAATGCTTAGGGCTCATTTTCAATCACTTAATAAATTAATTCGTCTGGATATCATAATATCCTACACCTACAGACAGGCACGTTAAAAATGTGCTGCCATCTATGGGCTCCGCTCAGATTTGAGTTTGATTGGGCAAAAGATTGATAATTTTATTCGACAATTGAAAAATTAGTGCTTTACTTACGAAGTACAGTCAGATTAATAAAAGTGGTTCTTGGTGGATGTGTTGATATTTGGCACATGTAATTTCCCGCGTCCGTTCTCTTTACTGGGTTCATACTGAGCCGCCAATTGTTGGGGTATTGAAACTTGACTGCTATTCTATTGTCACCTGTGTAAGGCGCTGGGCCAACAGTGAGGAGTTGTGCGGAATCAGTCGAGTTTCGCATCCACATGACCTGCAAAAAATAAAATAATTAGGCTCCTGAACGTTTACTTTTTAAAGCCTGGGGTGAGCTCAAGTGTTTATAGGTACTATAATATGACAGTCTGATAGGTACATTCATTGTGAACATTTTAAACATAGTTTAAAATAAAATTATTGTCGAAGTAATTTATGTTATTAATTTGATGTCGTTTAAATTATTTCCAAAATGATATTTATTTCTCTTTATCGTTCTTTCAATATAAATTATAGAAATAGCTGTTTCTTTTGGGTCATTAAATAGGCATATAAGAAACAGAAAAGAGAATCTTGCTCTAGTGACTATTTACCTAAATTTAGGCACGCAAGCAATGTTTTATTTCAATATACTTCTTCATCTATATAATTACTCGAGGTCAAACCAGCATATGCTTCGCAAGTTGAAAAAACAATGCCCATTCGCCAATCATTCGATCAGCACGTAATCAATCACAGGCCGACAGTATTCGATAAATTCAGCGAGCGAGCGCACAAAACTTAATACCCTTCGCACTAGTACACTGTGGCACGTCGTCACATGACATCGGGTTGACGGCAAAGTCGGCTTTGCACATATTAAATAATATCACGTATAAAAAATCACGTCCATCGAAATGAATGTCACTTTCGGATCAGTGTCAAAACGGATCTGTTAGGCACGTCGCTAAATAGCTGGGTTATTTAACCACCCGAAAAAATGAATTCAGAAAAAATCGAAAACCAATTGTCCTGATGTGGGAATCAAACCTGCGTCCTCTGCATTCCGGGCAGATGCCTACACCACTCGGCCAACCATCGGAAATAGTTATTTCGCAGTTCAATTTGATTTAATGACTAATCGTAGCTCATCTTGGTGCATGTTATGTTTTCATTGACTACATTAAATTTTGTTTATTGCTTATTATATTGTACTGTTTATAATTCTTGTGTGTATTCAGCTCGAAGGACCATTGTTTTGACCTGCATGAGGATAAGTAAATTTCGCATTTTATGGGTGGATAATCTATATTGCAATAAAACATAAATTTCTATTTGATCATTGTAGAATACGTTTACGAAAACTTCGCATTAGAAAATAATAGTCAAATGATCTGAATCATTTTCAGCTGAGAATCACTTTTTATGAAACCGAAATTTATATCACCTACTGGTCCAAAAGAAAACATAATCAGCAAAAATATACCAAAAAGTACGTAAGGTCATCTACATAATATTACTGGAACGTCTAGCGGTAATATTGACATTGATAAAGTTACTGCAAGATAATTGACATGAAATTAGCATCTTAATAACAGTATAAGCTTAGTAAAAAGAAAAAATATGAAAATAAAAACGTTATAGGTAATTATGATTATTATAGACGTAGCAGTATAATGAGTATGTTTTTGGAACTGAGTTCTATTTGTATTTGCATATTTTGAAGTATTTGCATTGGAGTTTGTTGTTATAATGGGTTTCGTTGGTCGCGAGACTAATGTGTTTAGATTCAACTTAAATTTTAAGTCCTGAGCCCTGAGTCCATTAACATACAAACATAGTCTTAATGGTAATGGTAGCAATTTGAAAGTTTTGTATTGTCTACCATTTGGTCGACTGCTCCAAAGGATAATTACAATGGATGATTGTTACATCGAATGTCAATAGATCCTTCAGCTTTATGAGTAGTCAGATCCTAATTTTGTTTCGGAAAACAATTAGGAACCTCAGCCATCCTCAATGCCTGTGCTGCTCAATAATTAAGTTACTGGGAAAGAATCGATGAATATTATAAGAGCCTTATTAAATTTGTTAGGACATAATTTATGGGCATGGCTAATTTTGGGTACGCTTCTAAATTAGGAGACTTTATTACGATATTTCTATTGAATGGAAAAGGCTAGATGGCTAGAATAGGCAAGACAGAATATTTACTAAAATATCATTCAAATATCATCTATTTATTAATCATCTGAGGCCGGCAATCAATATAAGCTCCAACAACTAATCACTAATCACGCTAACAATAAAGATAATAAAGCAAACTTATTGAATATAATATTTTTACGTTACTTTACCCTTATCACATAGTTGTATTAAAAATAGCTTACAACCTATTCTCAGAAAACAAACTTAAAAAATTACAGAAAACCATTAATAACAATTGGTCAATAACAAGTGTGTGGAGATTTTTAAATATTAGATGGAAATACGGACAGACCCAACTATTGCTAAAAATTCAAGAAAACTTAATTTGTTGTGCATTATGTCCCGAAACACTGTAGTAGAATTTAGCGCGTGGTTCATAATTACAACCCAACTTTCCCCCACAAAGTGGCATATACTTATAATGGACTTGAACATTTCGTGCGCGTCTCTACACTGTTGCCTGTTAGCCTGGGATAACTCCCTGGGGCAGCTCTCTAACCATTAATGGACTCAGGAAAACATGTGAAATTCATCCTCATTAAGACTACTTTTAGTCGGGGATCTTCTTAGTTGCGTCCTTTTTTATATCAAGGTTTGGTTTCACTCTTATTTTTGTGAAAGTCGTCGCCAGCCTCTTAATGTCCCAACTGCTGCGGACAATTATTGATTGGTCGGTATTCACGATTGCACATACAGCCACAAACAACAGCTTAAGCCCCTTTCATTCTTCGGCGTGTACCAAATGCGCCGGTCAACCGGCGCATTTTGTATGAAGCTACGCAACCAGCCGCACACGGAACAAATGAAAGCTGCTATGAATCTTCATACAAATTGGGGCGGTCGCGTTCGCACGCAACCGGCGACCCGCCGAAGAATGAAAGGGGCCTTAACGTGCCTTCTGAAGAACTTGATGTAATATATTCTGGGCACCTATCCAATGACAGTAGTGAACAGTTGTAATCAGCGTTTTATTTCTCTACACTTATTTTGTCATTTAATTATTTTTTATAGCTTTTTTACTTGGCGAATTGTATATTTTCAAAGAAACTATTTTTAAACTTCAACGACTTTCAGTTAGTTAAAACTGTGAAATTTTTATTTTTATATTTTCGACAATAAATAAATTATATTACTGTAGTACCCATTACGATGTCCTTGTCGGGTTATTTATAATTACTATTTATATTGTGCAAAGATTACCTTAAGTTTTTTTTTAAAGGTCACTTTATAAAACGATTGAGAACACCTGCCATGCCACCTTACGTACCAAAAAGGTTGATGACAAAGCCATAGGTACCTAAAACGTACACGTTTCCCGCGAATTCGAAATGTCTAAGGGGAGATATTTCAAACGCAATTTATAACCAAGGCCGTTGCTTTACTCACGCCTCGCATTTTACCTGAGTTTCACCCGCTGCCGAGATTTTTCGTCTCAGCACAATAGGCGGAAGCCTATCGCAGCTTTCCATGCATTCCCGACGTTTTGGAAACTCCTAAAATATTTTCACTTTGTGCAATTTTTATCACAATGGCTCCCTTTCGGAGAAGTCTCGAAGCACGTGTGCTTTGATAAAAGGATATTGATATTGCCGCAGCGCGACTGTCGAAAGTATAGGAGCAGAAACAATAGGAGTTAAATTTAAAGACAGAAATAGTGGAACTCGGCACTTTGAAAGGAAATCTGTGACTGAAATTGACCAAGAAGAAATTCAAGCAGAAATCTTGTCATACCTTACTGATTTCATTGATTATAGATTTCAGCTTACATTCTCATATTCACTTACAAAAACCAAGTCTGATTATCTTAAAAAATTTATTGCTAAAATTAGCACAAAAGGTGACCGTAGAGTCACAAGGCGCGCCTTGTGACTTTCTTTACCGTTAGAATGCTGTGTCCAAACTGAATAGAAAATAAATATTGCGAATTCCTTACCGTTTTATCTTTGAGCATGACAACTCTGCAGTTGAGCAACGCTTCAGATCCAACGTGGGCTGTCACTTGCGTATACTTTTCCTCCTCAAAGAATGGACCCCAATGGTGCTCGTGATGATGGTCATGGTAGCTTGGATATGGAATGTTGTGCCTCGACTCTTCTGCCTTACCTGTTGCAAAAAAGACAATGTTTTATTTATTTACCCAAAAAGAGTGCTCGTCCTCTAAGAAAAATAACACAAATACACATAAAACACGCCTGATTAACTCAGAAGGGGTCAGATGTCAATAAGTACTCACGTTTCGCTATTTGTTTTAGGATCCTTGTACTATTACAAGGATCCTAAAACAAATGACGCCCCTAAGGGGCGAGCCTTTTGACATCCGGCTATGTTAATCGTTGTATTAGGCTGCCTGTCCATTGATGCGGAGCGAGGCTGCGGAGCGGAGAACACTTTCTTTTAATTCTTAATTAACCAATAGGATTGCATTACATTTTTGGTCATATATTTTACGCAATCCTATTGGTTAATATTTCCTTGTTTCTCCGCTCCGCAGCCTCACTCCGCGTCAATGGACAGCCTTACTTAGTGAAACGCTGCATCCCATTCCTTGTGATATTTATTATATAGGGGTGGTGACAAATGTATACTGCCGTCACCACATGGCGGTCTTTTATAAAACTCTTTTAGAAATTACACATATACACAGACCAACCAACCAACAAGCATTCTGGAGCATAGAAGAACTCGAGATGACATTTTTAGTAAACTATTCAACCAATCCTAATGAACATTGCTTAGATTATCAACTGCTTGTTTGCGTTGTGGCTACCACTTTCGTAAAGCTGGTTATTATTCCATTATATTGTTTTAAGCTTACGTGGTCACTTCCATCTTTAAATCCATCTTGAAAAAACGGTTACGTGGTATAAATCCCGTATTATTCCATTGTCACCATTCTAGTACTAAAATATTATTGGCCTGATATTATTTAAATAACAACAATGAAACGGTTTAATAGTTGCAAGATCCATACATAAACATTACGCCCCAGTTCGCTTTGTTAAATAATTATGCAAAACACAGTGTCCTTTCCGAGGGATGATAGTTATCAGCTTAAACTTTCGGAATAAATTGTTTCATTACTATCTCGGGTCGGGTGTAATTTTATGACAAAATACAATTTAATTGACCTGCCTACCTATTGGAAATCCAATTACAGGTTTGAGCTTAGGACTTGGGTACCAAATACTTCGACATAATCATATTTGGGTTATAAGTTGTCGATTTAGAACGAAATTGGGGTCAGACACAAGTCGATTTCAGATTGAGGTTTCTAAACTAGCTAGTTATATTCTAAGAAATATAAAACGATCTAGTATATCGACTTTGGTATTTGATACTTGTCGTCATCGCCCACTGCTTATATCAGAATAGAAAGAGTCGAGGCATTGTTATTTATCCGAATCATTTATACGAACGTATTGTCGCTTTGTGTTGCACCGTATCGAACTATTCTACGTTGCGTATTAAATATATTTATCAGCCTCCTGCACATTTGCCAGATTATCTGGGGCTGGCACCATGTGTTTCTTCTTACAATCATATCGGTCATACATACTAATCACTTTCTTTTAATTCATAATATTCATCTATCAAATCGAAAAGGTTCAACATATTTTGTCAATAAACGATGAATGAAGAGAGAGATTGGAGTTACTAACTTGTATGTCTAGCTTTCAAGATTTTACTTCTTGCCTTATAATTTATTTATACCAGCCCTTTACACAAATATGATACAAAAGAAAGAATAGAATAGATTTTTATTGCTCAAAACTGTGTTACAATTTCAATTTCAGTTACAGTTACTACAGTCCCCCTTATTATAAAACATCGACTAAAGTTAGTCATAGCTTAAAACTGACGTTGTCCCTTTCATTTGCAGAACGAAAGACTACACACTGAGGAAGACAAAGCAATAACGAGGAATATGTCCGGATCTAGAACAAAGTCGAAGTTCGATCAAAGCACCCAGCAACACTCCGAGCCCTTCGAAGTTCCAATAACATGCATCAACGTTTCACATTAGGAGCACTCAGTTGCACGTGCTACATTTGCAACTCCAGATCCAACACAAATCTATCAGTTCAGTAAGCAAGTTGGTGAATAAAAAAAATATCAGAAACACATCTGACGCCAGCGGGCGTGATCGATCCCCGTGCACGGCTCGTAACAAATAGTCTTTCCTGTCAGACTTCTATTCCTGTTAGTTTTGTTGTGTATTTTGATATTTTCTGTGTAGTTAGGCACCTATCTGAAATATTTATTTTAGAAAGAAATTTGTTGTTAGAAAAAGTTCGAAAATTAATGGTCTTGATGCGGGGATCGAATCCGCATCCTCCGCATTTCGGGCAGATGCCTAAATCACTCGGCCAACCAAGACGTTAGTCCAACTAAGTTTATTTTTTTTATTCTGAATTATAGAGGACTTCTTATCCTTCATCTCACCTGGTGGTAAGTGACGATAAAGGCTCAATATCAGAGGGTTGGCTATCTTATCACAAATTGTCGGAACAGAATAATGCTGTTAACATTAATATTGTGGCGACAGTGGGACTTTTTTCAAGTCCAGTCGGACTTGAAATAAGACCTACCACCAACCAACCACTAGCAAGTTTGCCTTTTCTGATTGTAATTGTGTCAACGAGTGTTAATAACTACCACTGTTTGTGCTGTCCACGTACGTGTCAATCGCCAGAGTTCTGGATTTGACGAAAACCGTAATTAGGTACTCAAAGAAAATCTAGTTCCTAAAAACAAAGCAATCTCAATTCAGCCAGCAGCAAATAAACTCGATTCTTTTGAAAGGCGTCATTGTTAATATTGACCAATTGAAACAGGCACAAAGAGTGGACATTTTATAAGCTGCCTCACCCACGTAAAAATAAGAACTAATTTAGTTCTGTTGACCTTCAAAACATTCTCTACAGTTAATTTTTAAGTTTATTTTTTTTAATTAACAGATTTCACTTCTAGAATAATGCCATATTATCTAATTATACCAATATAGTATAAATTAATTTATAAACACCGTACAATTCCAGGTTTTCGAAGGAAGTTCAGAGACCTTAAAGACTAGTTTTATCTCTTTTACTGATTTTCTGATCTCTTTTACTAATTTTATCTCTTTTACTTTATTGATTTCTGTGAATGCACCCAAGTTAAAGATTGCCAGCAGCGACGAAAATAGAAACACAACGCCGAAACTGGAAATCTAAATGAAAATAAAAAATAATCGACACACATAAAACACATAAATCACGCCTATAAGCCCGAAGGGTTAGGCAAAGGTGAATTAACATCCACGTTTCGCCAATAAGGTTAGGTCCCATGTAAAAGGAACGGAAATTGCAATACATTGCTAGGTGGCGTAAGAGGAACGCTGCTGCCCATTACTCATTGTTGTCTTTACCCTTAGTCGCCTGGTACGACACTTGCGGGAGAGATGAGGTGGTGATTATTTTATTCTGCTCTGCCGTCACCACACGGCATGTCATATTTAGAATTTATTTATTTCAAAACCGATGGGAAAATTTGTGTACAAACAAAGAGTCTGATATTTGAACTCTGTAAATACGGTGAAAATGCTTTCACAGAACTTGGCTACGTCTCGACATGTATTATGAATTTTCGTATGTAAATCGAATGCATACTGCTGAGTTCTGCTATTAACAAGTCCTTTCGGTCGGTGGCACTAAACGAAGAGATCCTCCGAAATAGATGAACGCTCGGGGTCCACAGATCGCCTGTACTTAGTATATATCTATAAAAGTATAAATAAATATGATGCGCGGAAAATTTTGTAGTCATCATATTGCTTGCTAGTTATGTTTAATAGGTTAGATTCAGAATTATTTCATTTAACAAGTGTAGTCTTCCGTGCTGGCGTGGGAGCGAAAATTAACTTAGAATGTGCCAGCCTCGACTGACTATGTTGTAAAAGTCGAATAAGGGAGATTACACGGTGTAGATCAATAAGCACCTTGGGGCACCCGAATAGGGCAAACCACCAGCAACAGCATACCCAAAGATTTGGTGTCAGGCAGGCAGCTGACTGTCCAATACACGCCAAAGCTTTCAGCAGTATGTATGGAAATGATGACGTCATCTCAATCAGTATCTCCGTTCATCGGCCTCTCGACATGCTCATTTCCATCGCTTTTCTTTTCCGGTGTGATGGATGATCTGACCAATATTAATGGAAAAGAAATACGCTGCCCCGACCCCAGACAAACTGGGAACAATGCAAGAAAATTATGACTATTTAACAGCTGTCGAACTTTTAGCTGCTTACCCGATTTTTTGACGTACACTCAAGATTACGCCGAGTTACCGCAATAGTAATATGTTTTAAATATTAAGAATTTAAAAAATTCTTTGTATAGGTATGTATTCAGCGATCGGAATGATCATTTAATTCTAATTTAAAATTTAAAGTTTTAAAATAATATATATATATATATATTGCTGAATGTTAGAACAATTGTATTTTTAATTTTAGTGTGATGAGTTGATGTTATTAGTTCTTGTTTTGCTATTTTTATAATGGATAAAAGCATTAACATAGAGTTTGAGTTTGTATCCAAATTATTTTGCATTGCAAATGTAATTTTATGTACCGAGGTGCTGAAAATGTTACAGAAAGCTTGCGGTGAATCAACTTTATTAAGATCCCGTGCATATGAGTAGTACAATACAGTAAAGCGTGGTTGGAGATTTGTCTCGCTCTGGAAGTTTTCAACTGAAGTTGACGTTGCTAAAGTGAAGGTATAGGTGACTGAAAATCGTCATTCAAGTTGAGAAATATATGTGCTTAAATTTCTTTGTCTCACGAAATCGTCTCGTACCATTATAAGTGATCGGTTGGGCATAAAACACGTTGCCGCTCGGCTAATTCCGAAAGATCTGAATTTTATTCAAAAATTTAATCACGTAAATGTCACTGAAGACATGCCCTAGCGTGTCAACTCCATTGTTACGTATATAAAACGTGCCTATTGGTGCAGAGATACGGGTTTACGAGTTTGAAATGCAAGCTCAACAAGGCTCGAATGGCGCCAACTGAACTGAAACCGAAAAAACTGCGCCAAAGTCAATGTGAAAATGAAAGTCATGTTGACTATTTTGTTTGATTATCGTATGTTGTGGATTTGGAATCCTTGCCTGAAGGTCAGACGGCAACTTAAAAATATTTTACCGTCATGCGGCGTTTAAGAGAAATATTTGGCGAAATATGTAAAATTGTGGAAATAAAATTGCAGGACTACGGCAATGCACAAAACAATCTATCACTTGTAACGAATTTTGATTACAGAATTCACGCCTACTTATGAAGGGCGAGGCATGGGTGAATGAATTACCAGCTACGTTCTGCCAATTAGGTCCCATGTAATTTGGGGCGATCGTATGGCCATCTATCGGGTATATAAATCACAGTAGGTAGTCTATTCTGCCGTTACTCATTGCTCTGTATAAAATCGTAGCCGCCTTGTACGATACTCGCGGAAGAGAATCGAATGGGGGTGGTGACATTTGTATTCTGTTGCACGTGACCAAACAAAATACCATCGAATAACCACCGTATCCACCAGATAATATGGCTCAGGTCGACTTTTTCCTTTCCCAACTCAAATTACCACTTCGTGCCACCCGTTTTCACTCGATAGAAGACATAAAAGAAAAATCCTCGGAAAGAACTGAAATCGATTCCAGAAAATTCGATTCGATTGGAGTAGGTAAAGGTACGTTGGCGCAAGTTTATGTTGGAGCTACTTTGAAGGCGATACCATACATTTGGAACAATAATAAACATTTTGGTTATCACCGTTCTTTAACCGGTAAGTAATTAAACTTTTGAATTATTATAAATGTGCGTGGCGACTGTTGTAAAAGAATTTTTAACCCTAATAGGTTAGTGACACTCCCAAACACACAGATACTAAAATATTACGCACTTTGTAACAAATATTGCTAACATTTGAATTTTATTTTGATTTAGTTACGCAGAATAATCGTAATTACTCACTCTGTAACGAATATAGCTTGAGCTGGAATTTTATTTTCATTCAGTTACGCAGAGTAATTAATCCACATTACTAACTTTGTAACGACTATTGCTAAAACTGGACATTTAGTTTCATTTAGTTACGCAGAGTAATCCAATTACTCACTTTGTAACAATTCGATTTTATCTGTGGCCCCTTCTCTCTTGATATTCTCCCGTAGTTGCTTCGTGATGTTCCTGAATATCTCCCTAGACAGTGCCAGGCTATCCTTGTCATCGCTCCGTTTTCTTCGTACAGCATTTGAACTGTAGTCTTCCGGGAAACGCACTGGTTCTAAAGGGACAAACAATATACAAGAATTATACCACATGCGACATAGGGTGGATTGTATAGGAAATAATATAAAATTATTATTTTATATAATTGAAGTGGGTGGCGTGATGATGACTGAATGAATGGAAGGAGAAAAACGACGACTCCAGATAATTTGGGAACAGTGCAAAAAGATGATGAAAATAAATGAAGTGAATGGTAAGAAGAAAGATAACAGGATATATTGAAGGGAATGAGTATACTGCCTTTTTGTGTTTTGACCGCCGATGAGGATTTTCACTTAACCAAATATTGATTTGGTGGTTGGATATGTGTACAGTGCAAACATATATTTTCTCGAGTTCCTCCGGGCATCAGAAGGCACTGTAAGCCGTTGGTCCGGGCTGCATCTGCAGTCATCCGCACTGCGCCAGCGTGCTTGGTTATCGCCCATTCTCCCTATATTCTTCAATCCATATGATAGATCAAGTGCTAGATCAAGGGCTGGTGATGATGATGGTGATAAAGTCTTCAAGTGAATGAACTCCAACTAATCTATTAATTTACAGAACCTTTGAATCATCCTAGCACAAGCTATAGCTTAAGCAATCATGACGACCTTGAATCAGAAATCAGAGTAGTGCAAAGGACTCTTTTCCCTCCGTCTCGTTCTGGTATATTGTCAAGTATTTTTATTAGTCGTTAAATCTCTGTATCAAAGAAAGGTCGTTTCGCCTGACCGCAATAAATATTCAGCCGAGCTATAGCCGTTTTTCCGCGATCAAAGAGTATGCAAAACTGACGAAATATCTGGAGCTCAGGCTTGGTGGAGAAAAATAAACTTTTTGGCTTTCACTGTAAGCAGATGAAACAAAAACAGACTATTGAATTCCAATACAGCGGTGCTCCTTCAACACTTTTCGATCTAGATCCAATTATAGTATTAAGTTCTATACGCTCGCTCGGTACCCGGAGCCTGGATTAGGTCGGTATATCTTCTGGGCACAGCGAGGGAGGGTAGTTTAGAAATTGCCGCTATTGAAATTCGGTGTTTTGTTGATCGAATAATCCCAGAATACCTACTTGTTTTATTTACTACATATATACAACCAGAAAATACACAGGCAAAGTGAGGTCGTCACGATACATTTATTTTTCCATTCATATTGATAATTATTTCAGAGAGACATCCACCCCATCCACAAGCCCCCTTTTAAATTATATCATCCACTACACCGGAATGGCAGTAGAGACGAATGAAGATGTACCTACTTATAGAACAGTGACGATAGGACCAGAGCTATGAATGTAGTACCTACCTTTACTATTGTTGGTGAGATTTTTGTTCTTTTATCGCTTCCAGGCCAGCATGTGTTTTTTTTTACTAAATATTCAAAAGATTATGTTTACAATTTGTTTGTCATTTGAAAATTATATAAATGTTCAAAAAGTTCTGCGTTAATACTTTTAAACTTAGAACTTAAAACTTATTTATAATGCAAATTGTAATACCACAATATTGCTGACGAACAACAATGGGAAAGTAAATTCAGAATCATCATATTAAATGCGAATCCACTTTCGTGTTTAAAGCCTGTAGTTTAATCTTATGGTGGACGTTATCCGATTGTGGTGTCCGTACAACCAGAAGCGTTGGCATTATGTGCGGAATGGGCCATTAAAATGGCGCATGGAAAACTTTGCAATACTACCTTCCACCAGTGTCTTGGGCTCAATCAAAATATACTCGTGTATATTTATTGGCGCAATGAAGCTGTTCCCAGGTTACCTGGGGTCGGTGCTGTATGTTTCCGTCTACATTTATTATCAGTTAGACGTCATTGAACTCTCCAATCAGGGGGCCTACCGCCTAACTCGATTGCTGATGATAGCTTTAAAGCAATGCACTGCTTACGACTAGCAGAATTCTGATTTTTTAGGCGGTACGGATTTTGTGCCAAATTCATACAAAATCATTCGGTGATCATTCGTTCAAAGCTATCGCTAATAGTTTAGGTACATTTGGTGCGAAATGACACCATGACGTCAAAAACTTTAGCTTTTGCATTAGCAATCGAGTTAGGCGGTAGGCCCCCAGTTTTGATACATTACAGTTATGCTGTTGTTGGTGAATTGCTTTCCACTAGTCGAGAGTAAAAGTGCTTTTTGGTAAACGTCGTACGATCTCCCTTATTCGACTTTTACGATACGTCGTCCGCTCTATTTTGATTGATAATAATAATTTATCATCCATTACATCGGAAAGGTGCTTTTAATGAATGAATCCATAGAAAAGTGATAGTAAAACCTTAGGAAGTGATTGGGATGAAAACAAAATTCCAATCCGTACTGCTCAAGGTTTTTGCTTACGTTTAACAGCTGGCTGGCCTGCCTGACATCAGCCCTCTTTGGGCAATAGATGGGGGGACTATAATCTTACGATAATTTTTGCCACATTAATTAAAGAATCATCAGATGACTACCATGATTATTCCTTTGTGTTTTATTTATACACGGATACGTAGAGGAATATACTAACGTTACAAATGATTGCCGGGTTCTAACATGGGTACAATACATGTCAAGTTATACTCACCAAAACACAAAAATCAATTCCCCGATATCCAACTAATGAACCAGAAATTACGGCGTACCTGTCCAAACAATTCATCGCGTCGGATCCATTCCATTGTCAGTTGCTAAACTTTCCACGAGAATAAAAGTCTTATCAGGCTAACATATCATCAACAGCCGCTTAATGTCCTTATTGGTGATGTTTTTCTTATGGCTAATATATGGAAATAGGATATTAACCCACGCTGGCCTAGTGCGTTCTTTTGCGTTTTTTTTTAGCCTATAAGGTCCCACTTCTGGGCAGAGGCCTCCCCTACAGCCCTCCATCTCAAACGATTCCGAGTCAAGTCTCTCTTTTTAGGTCGACCTCGACGCCTTTGACCATCTTGAGTTCAGTATTAACGACTTTATATTGGTCAACCATTCAATGGCTAACTTAGGGCCGATTTCACCGTCTCTCATAGAAACTGAGTTTAATAAAACTTCGTTTTGATTAATGCAAACTATGTAGCGGAACTCAGTTTAGAGCATAAACCGGATTCAACTTCAAGTGATCGCGTTTAATTCTGCGGTGAAATCGGCCCTTAGAATATAAAGGTTTCCACCCCTGTGAGCAATGGGCCTCAGCGTTATTAGTACACACCACCATATTTTTAAACCGTATGCTTCCAGAACATATTCATCATCATCATTACCTACCAGCCCATTTTAATGTTAATCTTCCCTATGAATGGAAGAATAGGGGAGTTTGGCATTGGATTATGATTGGATTTTGTCCGAAATGCTGGTATTTATTGAGGATTTGAGGAATGTTTGCGTATTTTAATTTATTTAGTATAAGCTTGTCACCTGTGCAATCATTCAGCAAGCAGGTATAGTTGACGGCTGGGAGAATAACAATCATTCGGAATTTCAGTTAATCATCATCATCATTTAAGTGTAGAGGGCATAGGCTTCCCCGAGGGTCTCCAAACAGATCGGTTCTACGCTGCCGGCATCGAGATGATAAATAAAAATTGTATATTCATAATTATATGTATATCACAGAAAAACGAAAAAATAAACTCATGTTGAGTTGAAAGTAAATTTCGACGGTAATGTAAAGCTTGACATTATGTTAACTGTACGCAGAAGCTCTCACAATAAAAGCAGAACTTTAGTATCGTAATACTAAAGTTGAATATTGCATAATGTATGATTCATGTCATAGAACAGAAAATGGGAAAGTTTGATACCGAAACATCGTACATTATCTCTTGGGGAAACAGCCAGCGAGTGAGACAGGAACACAGGACTGGTAAGTAGGAATTAATATGTATGCTGTACTTATCTCTCTGTCTTATGACTGAATGAACAACCAACATTAACTGCCGCACTCAGAGACGTCAAATAACGTTGATGAGTACTTAATGTCAAAAAATGACAATTCAAAACTAGTCGCTATTTTTGCCGGGTCTATGGTCTAGATTTGAATTAAAATTTTTGACATTAAATACTCATTAAAGTTAAGTGACGTCTCTGAGTGCTGCAGTTAGTCTAACAATGACTGTACCTAATGACAAAACTTTGCATAGTATATCGATAATGGTACTTAATATAGCGTAGCTTGTGACGTTTAAATATTATTTTGGCTATGACAAACACATTCATGAGTGTATGAAAATATACATACATACATACATACATTAATCACGCCCATATCCCCGAAGGGGTAGGCAGAGGTGAATTCTCACCCGCGTTTCGCCAATTATGTTAAGTCCCATGTAATAGGTGGCGAGCCTATTGCCATTTATCGGGCACAAAAGTCGCAGTACATTGTCAGGACGGTAGTATAAGAGGAACGCTGCTGCCCATTCCTCATCACTGATTTATGAAAATATACCTTATATAATTATAACTTGCTGTGCATAAGAGTTACAAAATATGTAATATTGATTTAGTTAAAAGACAATTTATTTTTAATTACGTGGAGGAATCTAGAAGATTCTTCGATGTAATAAAAAACCTTATCTATACCGCGGGTGTCGTACAGGGCTTCTAAGGATTAAGAGAGCAATAAGTGATGGGTGCAACATTCCTCTTAATACCACCTAAAAATATAGACCCCATAGATGGCAATAGGCTCGTCACCTTTAACATGGGACCTTAGACTCTTGGCGAAACGTGAATGTACATACACCTCTGCCTACATAAATCGATAAATAAAAATAGATAAAAATAGGCGTCATTTATGTATGAAGTAATTTCAATAATTTCACAGAGTAAGTATTATATCAGCATGATGGTAAAGAATGCGAGAAACCGCTGGAAGGGAGGAGCGATCGAGTCAGATGGAGTTCACCTGAAGAGGCCTATCACCAACAGCGAGGATAATCATCTTCTCCATGCCCTGTTCCCGGTCTATTTGGGGTCGACGCAGTATGTTTCTTCTTCCATTCATATCGGTCAGACGTCATCAAGCCACACATTCCCTTTCAATTCATGCCATCCATCTCACCGTGAAGGTGCTAGTTATAAATGAATGTATAAAAGAGACGGAAAAGATCATGTCGAGAGACCGATAAACGAAGAACATGCCAATCCATACTGCTTAAAACCTTAAGGCTTAGGTTTTACAGCCGGTCGCCTGCCTGACACCAACCCTCTTTCCGCTCTTTGGTTACCAACAGCGAGGATAATATATCTACTGAAATGATGAACTATAGGTGACAAAATAATAAATTGTGTTTGTTCAACTTACCAGATGCAGTGTGGAGGCAGCATAATGCTAGACACACGAAGTAGAGGCCGTCCCACTGCATATTAGAGGGAACATCACAGCTGACGCATCACGCCCTTCACCTGTTAAAGATTTCAACAAGTTATTACTTGGCCTGCGGTAAACTTTGATTACGTTTCATACACAAGTTACACTGCGAGCTGTGGTCGTACTATGAAGTATTAGTGCGATCCAAACGCGGGTGACAAAACGGGAGGCCGCTCTACTCGGCTTATAGCGTTGTCTCACTTTAATAATGGGAATTGATCGCGTTTAGAGTAGGTGGTAAGGCCCCTAAGCAAAGAAGGCTACTTATGTGACATTACGATATGCTTCACCGTTTAAAATTCCTCTCAAAATCAGCACAAGTAATCTGAAGATTCGTGGTTGTCAGTGTGATTTTGATTTTATGTGTTCAGTGCTGGTACTTTTATATTTAATATACACAATAATAAAATATGAAATGAGTAAGTCAGAAACAGACAAACAAGAGTAAACCATTTGGTATGAATATAAGCGGAATGCCATGAATGTGAATAAAAAGTAATGGACATGAATGTTCACGGGTATCAAGGTCTCAAAGACCACCGAAAAGATGGATAGGTTGTGAGAGGTATTATAGCTTTGCGTGTATTGCGAAGCACGGAGGCAGTCGAGATTATATAATATTTTTTTAGGTGACTCTTCCAATAACCAGCCTTGCTAAACATGCTAGCCACTGCACCGTCAACCTCTGGTTTATATTCAGTGAAATGTAATCAAGCCGTGTGGTGACGGCAGAGTAGAATACAACTGTCACCGCCCCAAATCTCTCCCGCGGGTGTCGTACAAGGCGACTAAGGATAAATCAGTAATGAGGAATGGGCAGCAGCGTTCCTCTTATATTGTACCCGATAAATGGCAACAGGCTCGCCACCTATTACATGGGACCTAGCATAATTGGCGAAGCGTGGGTGCTAGTCCACCTCTGCCTACCCCTTTGGGGATATAGGCGTAATTTATGTATGTATGTAAATGTAATTAGTACGAGATGAGAGTATTTTAATCATAATATATTATAGAAGTGATCATAAACAGAACCGTCATTTTTGGTTTTGAAACCTTTTTAGACGTATAGGCCTACATTAGAGAAGGTTCTTTAGTTTCTAATATATTATTCGATTTTAATTTTAACATTATATAAATGTTATAAAAATTAGAACAAAGATTTTGGTGGTTAGAAAAAGAATTTCGAAAAATTATGGTCTTGAGGCGGGAATCGAACCCGCGTCCGCTGCTATCCGGGCAGGTGCCTGACCGCTCGGCCACCCAAGACACCAATTAACTTGCCGAAATTCTTCTAACCTTTACACTTCACGTTGTAAGCCAACGGGTACCCTCGCAATGTAGAACTAAATTTAAAACATTCCAAAGCAGATATTTCTAACACAAGTTGTGGAATAAATGACTTTAATGCGTAAATGTTATACATACATACATACATAATTCACGCCTATATCCCCGAAGGGGTAGGCAGAGGTGAACTAGCACCCACGTTTCACCAGTAATGTTAGGTCCCATGTAATAGGTGGCGAGCCTATTGCCATTTATCGGGCACAAAAGTCGCAGTACTTTGCTAAGTGGTAGGTATAAGAGGAACGCTGCTGCCCATTCCTCATCACTGGTTTATCCTTAGTCGCCTTGTACGACACCCACGGGAGAGATTTGGGGTGGTGACAATTGTATTCTACTCTGCCGTCACCACACGGCCAAAATGTTATGATATACCTAATTATGTACTCTTTCAATAAAACGAACTCGCTATGGTTTTTAGTTTATATCTAAAATAAGGTTTTAAAGTTGATTGTAAATTATAGGTAGGTACATCTATCCCATTTTTTTAAGTCATCACAAACCTATTTCTATTTCTCATTAAAAAGGTCCGTTTGGTTTATTTTCAAATAATATCCCGTACAGTGCCAGGAGTTGAAATGAATAATAGTAAGAACACTATTGGCACACATTCAAAATAGACAAGGTCAGAGCATTGAAATATCTGTGAAGGTTATATTTTCAATTTATTGGCGAGCTATCACACTTTTGGACAATGCCAGAAGACTTCTCAGTTCAGTTCGATTTTGCTGTCCTTAAGTTCCAGAAATCCAATTAGTAATTCAATAATATATTATCTGATTGTGTGTTTTACTCCCATAGAAATTGATCAAGGATGGGATGGGGTGATTTTCATTATCCCTTATTTGATTAACTCATGATTCACATAGTTAACTCCGCTGCTGTCGAAGGCGATTCAATATTGTAGATCCCAGGTATATATAACTATTAAATATTCGAGAATGTATTTAAGATAAAATTTATATTTAAATAAATTAATGTATCTCACAAAATATTTATAAAGAAGGGAATCGAACATTTATCACAAAGAGATTAATGTGTGGAACTCAACCCAGGTTACCCAGTTGTTAGTATTATAACGATGCCAGTGAGTGCCGGGAAGTGTTTTTATAGAAAAGTTACAAGAAAATTTTTACAAGTTAAGTAATGTTCACAATTCAATGAAAAACAGTACAAGTGATCAATTTCACAGTTTTCATATTATTAAATCACGAGGTAAGTATCAATAATTACTGCTTATATACATAAATCATAAATCGAAGATAAATTAATTTTATCGTAAAAATTAATAAGGAAGCTTAACCGAACGCACGATATTTGTAAAAATATCTGCTTTGGAATGTTTGAAATTTATTTCTACATTGCGAGGGTACCCGTTGGCTTACAACGTGAAGTGTAAAGGTTAGAAGAATTTCGGCAAGTTAATTAGTGTCTTGGGTGGCCGAGTGGTCAGGCACCTGCCCGGATAGCAGCGGACGCGGGTTCGATTCCCGCCTCAAGATCATAATTTTTCGAAATTCTTTTTCTAACCCCAAAATCTTTCTACTTATTAATTCAATATCAAAGTACATGATTTTTATGAATCCGGGCGAGTAATATTATTTCCCATTAACCGGCGAAATCTATTACTCTGTAGTAGCAAGGCGTCGGAGTAACAATATAAGCGTAGACGCAGTCGACGAACTCAATTAGTTCTAATGAACTATTCTCAGAAGCTGCCGGTTATAACACCCTTAGCAGTTAGAGAATAAATCAATTATTATTTCGCCAAGGGGGATCGTGGGAATCGTATTCTTCTGTATTGTGTGATGAAGGCCAGAACCGTTCACTTGTTATATATAAACTTGTCACCACTCCCAATCTCTCCCGCGGGTGTCGTACAAGGCGACTGTGGGTTATGACAGCGATGAGTAGCTAATGGGCAATAAGCAGCAGCGTCCCCCTTGTACTACCCAGCATTGTATTTACGTGCACGATAGGTGGAAAAAGGCTCGCCACCTCTTACAATGGGACCTAATGTAGGTAATTGGCGAAACATGGATGTTACATCACCTCTGCTTATCTCTTCGGGGATAAAATGCGAGATTTATGTTGGTTTTTTATGGAATTGCAGGCCACGAATAGGCGATCCATCGAATAGAATAATGTCCTTCATCATGTGTCGTTCATAGAAATTATATCCATCTTGGCGTACAACAGTTTTGATTTCTTTTCTTGAGATAACAAGGCATATTTTCGTCTAGTAATTGATCACTTTGCGTTTTTAGCTTTCATGTTTTCATGTAAAAGAAATGCCCATTAATAATTACAACTTCAAGGTCGTCTCCGGACAACTTTGCAACTCAGGACACAAACGAGAGCCTTAATTCAATTAGTCAAGTCGCGGTTGAAGTCCCAACTTTATATAAACACGTTTGTGCACGTAACACACTATGAATGTTGATGTTCTCAGAGTGAATGGAGAGGGAAGGCTACGGATAACTCTGCTCGCAAACGAATATGGAATAATCTGGCTATGGTTGCAATCAAAGGAGAATATAATATAATGTGTCGAATATTATATATAATTAACGCCTTTCTCTCCTAAGGGGTATGCAAGGGGACAGGGGGCGAGCCTACTGCCATTCACCGGTAACTTTAATATCAGTAGACTATCTACAAAGGGTAAATAAAGCAGATATATAAGCGTATTTACACGTACCGTTTCCTTCACCATTCACCGTTAATTGTAATTTTGGTCACACATCCAATGATAGCTTATTTTGCACAATTTCCACCCGAACGCGCTAAGCCATTGCGCTAATGAGCTTCTCCTCTGTTTTATTACATGCCCTCAGCCTAAAAACTACTAAGTTAATTTTATTCCACTACCAAGTTGTGACTTTTCATGCTTACGTCACTCTTCTAATCAAAGCTTCCTCCCAACTTCCAAACATGCGATCTTTACTTCCATCCCTCGATTTAAAATCAACTGGGCCAATAATAAAAAAAATCTATAAACACATTTGCGAACAATTTCGTCCATATCTCAAGTCAAGAAGGTCTCTGGATTTCGTTTTATCATTATTTTTCTTCAGAAGTAATCAGCCTATCGAATCGAAACAAATTGCGTGTCTGAACAGGGGAACGCGATCAACAAAAATGGCTGCGTAAGAATTTATTGAGTTATCAAAGCCTTTCTGGAGAAACTAAAGATGTGAGAAACCTCATTCCCAAAATCTGCTTTTTGATTTTCTGCCTAATATACCTAACTCTTTATGGCTTAATTTTGCTAAGTTGCTAAGTTAATTTTGTTTCAGTCTCAGAAAATCGTGTGATAATGGCACAAATTTGACTCATCATCATCGTCATCATCATCTTCCTGGACTGTTCCCAGTGTTCACGCCAGTCATAACTATTTTATCTTTACTCTACCAAAAAGTTTATATACTCTGTGCACTAAAGATAATGATATCATATCATTATCTGTGTCGATTTCAAAAGATTTTCAGATCTCACCAGATTGAAAAGTGTCAGACCACGTCAAAAGACCGGTGAACGGAGACAAAATGGCCGGAAAGTCAATGCCAAAACCTTGAGCAGTATGGATTGGAATGTCATTCCAATCACTCTCTCCGTTCATCGGTCTCTCGACATGGTCCGTTCCGTCTCTTTTCAATACATTCATACATCACTAGCACCTTTACGATGTGATGGATGATATGAATGGAAGAGAAAACATACTCCGCCGACCCCAGATAGACTGGGGACAGGGCAGGGGGAAGAAGACCAGCCATGAACTCTCTTTTAATTCATCTCGCCGAATAGAAAAGTATCAGACCACGTCGAAAGACCGATGAATGGAAAAAGAAAATGGAGCAATGCTTCTAAAACTCTAGGCAAGAAACAATGCTCTATTCTGTGAGTATATTACAATCTGTTGACAGGGCAGACACTGAATGGGCGAGTAATTTTTAACACAGAATTTGGTTTTGTTATCTAAATGAAAAGACGTTCCGAACAGAATAGCGTCATGAAATACCGCGGCGAGATAAATCCACTCTATTTATCTTAAGGCTTCTGTGTTATTCTGACAATTCAAGATCAAACTTCTTATGTTTTCGGATGATTTTCTCTGAATGATTAATTAAATTTTGGTTAGTGGTTGGCTATGTCAATTAATCGTTTCCAACTAATTGAACCAGATCTTCTAGAAATAATAAAGAATGACAAAAATAACTAACGAAACATTTTATGTACAAGCAGACGTAATTTATAAAGTTTTACAGTTGCTTTATATAAGCAATAATTCGGTTGTGGAAATTACGTTTTCTATTTTATTCTTATTTTCACTGCTAAAATAACAAGTAATTATTTGAATAGATCAGGAGACCTAGTCAAGTGGCTTTTCTATTCGAACGCATAGAATACAAAAGTATGAAAATGACGTGAAACTGACGTTTTTTTTTCTCTGTAATAAGTCAGTTTCATACATATGTTTTCTATGCGTTCGAATAGATTAGCTACTTGGCTAGGGCCACAGACTAGAGCGCTATGGAATATCATACATACATACATAAATCACGCCTATATCCCCGAAGGGGTAGGTAGAGGTGAACTAGCACCCACGTTTCGCCAGTTATGTTAGGTCCCATGTAATAGGTGCCAGCCGTGTGGTGACGGCAGAGTAGAATACAATTGTCACCACCCCAAATCTCTCCCGTGGGTGTCGTACAAGGTGACTAAGGATAAATCAGTGATGAGGAAAGGGCAGCAGCGTTCCTCTTATACCATCTTGCTATGTACCTACTGCGACTTTTGTGCCCGATAAATGGCAATATGCTCGCCACCTATGGAATATCGCTATTGAAAAGGTAAGGGTGAAAAGTCATAGGCCACGCTTAAGTCGGTACCAGTGGAGATCTCAAATCACCTAGCAATAAAAAGTGGGTTTGATTCACCTCCACCTACCACATGTAATTAGGCGCGATTTATGCATGTATGAATAAACATATATAGCCGTGTGGTGACGGCAGAGTAGAATACAATTGTCACCTCCCCAAATCTCTCCCGTAGGTGTTGTACAAGGCGAATAAGGATAAATCAGTGATGAGGAATGGGGAGCAGCGTTCCTCTTATACCACCTAGCAATAGCAATGTACTTTGTTGAATTGAATGACTTTTGTGCCCGATAAATGGCAATAGGCTCGCCACCTATTACATGGGACCTAACATAATTGGCGAAACGTGGGTGCTAGTTCACCTCTGCCTACCCCTTCGGGGATAATAAAATAAAAAATAACAAATAATAATAATAATAATAATAATAGCCGTGATTTATGTATGTAAGTATGTATGAATAAACGTCATGTTATTTGGTAAACAGATTACGACGTTTGCAATAGTTTCAAAACAATTGAAGTTAACTGTGCAGTTCCGCATGAAGTGGTTCCCTTGCCAGCCACATTGTCGACTGTATCTATCAACTTAACTGCCTAAGCCCACTATTAGCGGTCGGATTGTACTGAAAGCAGAAAGTACTACGACAATGTTGTGGCAACATTTTTAATAATAGAACTCCACATTCAGACCCAAACCGGAAATTGCTGTTGCCATTATTACCAACACAAACAGCCTCGTGGAAAAAGATTGCACTGTACCCCTCCAATCCTTTTCGGGCCCTATGAAAAAACGAGGGCAGAATTTTGATATAGTAAACGCTCTCAGCACGTTAATTTCCCGAGTAAATATGTTTAACTTATCGCAACAACGCTTAGTAGGAAGGCCACCCTGCAAATACTCCCTTCCTCTTGTAAAATCCGCCCTGACATTAAATTGTTTGCAAAACATTAAGAAGTCGAGCCTTATATTTGTTTTGGCGTTATCTAGAATTTTAATTTTATTACGCTTCTGCTGTTCTTGTGGGCCCACAACTTGTTATGCTTCAATAAAGTTTGAGTTTTAGGCGAGAAATATAATACTCTTATTTTTATAATCAATTATTTTTCAACGGTGCTTAATTTAATTGGCCTCTCGACCAACGAAGCCGTTTTATAAACAAAATCAAACTTGTTGAACTCGAAATCGAAGATAAATATATTGTGAAAGTTTTAATCAAAGTTTTAAATTCTCCGTTCATGCTCTGAATTCGTAAACGTGTCTATCTAATTTATTACTATCAGAATGACGACGAAACTAAGGCCTGAGGGTGGAGAACTTAATCAGCTTTTTCAATCACTTACAATGGGTCTTAGAATTGTCCCTTTATCTTTAAAAGTATTTTACTGCGAAATGTTTAGTGTACTTGTTGTTTGATTGGAGGACCAATACATTGCGAAGTTCAATTGTTTCTTTTATTGATTAACGCGAAAGAGACTTAACAATGCCATCAGAAATATTGAAGAAGCAAAAAAGGTACCTATTTGTCTCTTCAATAGTTTTGATGTCCTCAACATAATTATGCTTGAAAAAAACAAACAAAAAAATGCCTCTTTAATATTTTTGATGCCCTGATGTTTAATATAACATAACAATTATTATGACGCTAAGGTATATACTATGATAAATGCCCACTCTGCTATTACAGTTACAGATCGACTGTTTCATCTAATTTTAATTTTAAATTAACTCAATCAAATTCAGCACCGTTCAAACCTATAAAGCGTTACAGACTTTTTTATAAGTTACAAAGTAAAATATGCAAATACTATACCTAAAATTTTATATGTCTGCCAAAATATGTTGGTCACCCATCTTAACAAAACCATAAAAAGTTGTTTTTAGCGTTATTTAAACCTAGTAGCTCATTCAGTTTTCGCCTACAAGGTCCTCTCATACAAATTACGACACCGAGCTCCTCTATTAAAATACGAAAACACTATTAAGTTTGCAAAACAGCACCAGAAGCCTCGTTTCGTTATGAGCCAAACGAGCTAGACTTTAGGGTTTATAATCATTCTAAGATATTAAGCAGCTTAGTATAACATATTCTGTTGTTGTTTGTACATAAATAAGCCGTAGGTACAAGTTTGTTGAAAAATGTACGTCATTATTATGGTCGTATCTAGATTACGTTTATTAGACACTAGGGTGAAATTGTTTAGATAGCGACCTATTTAATGGCGCTATTCAAATTTTATTTTCACAGTAAATACTAAATGTATCTTGGACTCTTTTAATACTTAACAATACAGTCATTAAATGCATGAATACATATTTTATCATAGTAAACTACTAGTGCAAATTAAAATCAAAGGGTAGTAGATAACTGCTTTGCACAGAAAATAAAATTGTAGATAAAGCTCTTGCAGTTATAGAGGTTTTCCAGATAAAAAGAAAGAAAAACAGAAAAACTAAGTGTTCTTCTCCCTGCCCTGTTCCCAGTCTCACGCGCAGTATGTTTCCTCTTCCATTCATATCGGTCGGACGTCATCAAGCCATCCACTCCCTTTTGATTCATATCATCCATCACACCTTAAAGGCGCTAGTGATGAATAAATGTATAGAAAAGAGACGGAACGGACCATGACGAGAGACCGATGAACCGATGAACATTCCAATCCATACTGCTCAAGGTTTTGGCTTAGGTTTTACAGCCAGCGGCCTGCCTGACACCAACCTTCTTTTGGTATGCTGTTGTTGGTGGTTTGTCCTCCACCATTCGGGTGCCCTAAGGTGCTTATTGGTCTACGCCGGGCAATCTCTCTTAGTTGACTTTTACGACGACCATGGGATGAGACGGGGCTGGCCTATTCTACGTTATTTGTTCGCTCCCAAGCCAGCATAGAAGACCGTTATTAGGAAGTGAATAAGCAGCATAGAATAAAAACAGAAAAACTAAGTATGCCCATGTAATGTACGTAGCTAAATTTTCTTAAATCTTGCGCTTATATGGTTCTACCAGTATATTCTCGATATATTGGTCAATAAATATAACGACAGTAACCACAAATTGCCGAGTATATTCGAAAAGAAGTAAGTCCAATGTGAGCTCTTATTGTATCATGATTCCACGCCCGTGCTAAAGTTAAGTAGCCTCCCTAATATTCAGAGCACTCATTCTATTAATTATGGCAGTAATTGCTCAGAAAACCACCTAATTATTGGCTTACTTGCCCCAGTTCTGAGCTATAAAGTACTTATTGAGATAATACGAGGACTAATTAGAATTTTCTTCATAATCTTTCTGTTACATTGTGACGGTAATTGAAAAATGGGAAATCTTTTAAATAATTTCTTAATTAGGTCCCCAAAGAGCAAAAAATTATAAATGGTTTTGATGGTTTCAAATTAAATAGGTGCTTATTTTATTAATTTCGTGATGACTGGGTCTGTGTTTTACGCGGTGGAAGAGTGTTGTCGATGGAAGTATTAAAAAACGCGTCAAAATATTGCAATTATAAATACAAAACTTATTAAATACAAAAGTAACTTAAGAAGTTTCACAAGTTTGTAGTTAGAGGTAAGCCTTACGGAAAATCAACCTTTGTAGTTTCTCGTTGGTACAAAACAATACACTTCAAGCCACATACAATTATTACACTTATATATATTTTTGAAGCATTGTTACAGTGCAGATTATATTCATTCGGCCGCAGTACTCTCTAGAGGGTTGTGGTCATAACCCTTTAGTTTATGCTCGGGTTATAGATAATTAGTCGATATCCATATACTGCCGCCGCGTCAGATGATAATGATGAAATACATAAAAAGGCACATGTGTAGTTAGTTACACCCGCGTTTCGCCAATTATAAAAGGTCCCACGTGTGTGGTGGCGAGCCTATTACCATCTGTCGGGCACGTCGAGCTTAATATTGCTAGGAGGAATGCTGCTGCCCATTACTCATCCCTGTCAATTCCCTTAGTCGCCGTACACGACAACCGAGGGAGAGATTGGGGGTGGTGACAATATTGTATTCTACTCTGCCGTCACCATACGGTATGGTTAAGTAATTTGTCTTCAAATATCACGCAATTCCTGAAATTACTTAAATATATCCAGTAATTAAAAATTCTATGTCAACGATTATTATCTCAATATAGGTAACATCATGTATAGGGGGTAATAAATAATACATATTTTCTCAACTAATGCAACATCGCGTTTAGAGTCTATAAATAATTCAATGAATTCATATTTATATATTTATATTCCAAACTGAAATAAAAAAAGCAAACCAATTATTGACAAAATACACTATATTTGTCGTTGTCACTATGCATTAGTAGCGACTTTAATCAATTTGTTAACAACTGAGCCGTGACCCGACCCGGTGTATCAGAATAACAAACACCTCAAAGCGTTGGAAAACATGGGTATGACAGCACACAAGAAAACCGGCGAGCCTGTGTCGGAATAAGTCATTTTATTCGATTTGACATCCAGTTAGAGCCGCCGTCGCTGTATTGTCGTGTTTGATTCGTCTATTGGAAGCAGTGATAAAATAATTAATTGGAACTTCGATCGATTTCTAGTGCCGTCGAAATATTATTATAAAGTTTTTTTCTGCTGAGGCCAAAGTGGAAAAATTGGGGCACTTGAGCTGATAGGCTTTATGGAAAATTAAAATTTTAGTGCACGCAATATTACGCTAATAGCTACCGTCGATGGAGTGTAGCGCGAGGAGGAAAATTTTACACAAACAAATCAATCTGTATGACAACAACATTTTGCTAATGTTTTTAATTAAAAAAAAGGAAAGTGATCAGTCCTGATTTTCATGACGTAAATAACTTTTTGTTTTATTTTTCATTTTTGACATAAAATAATTTACAGGCATTACGGTAGTAGGTGTTTACCGATTTTAACACTGGGACGCAAAGAAAATGTATCGCTAACCCCAGGAAGCTCAAAACTGATAAATATAATTTTGGTTAATAATGTAATAGTTGGCGAGTATATTGCCATTTATCGGGCACGAAAATCTCAGTACATTGATAGGTGGTATAACGAAACGCTGCTGCCCATTCTTTATCAGTTTAACCCTTACTCGCCTTGTACGACACGAAGGTGCACACATATCAAATAATGTAAGAAAAATCCATCTTATAAGTGCTCTATTGAAGAATTTAAAGAGCCCTTCTTTAAATTCTTCAATAGAGGTATTAATCTATTGATTGTAGAAAATACAGAATGACTTTACAGAACTAGATGTACGATATGTAAATTTCACTTTCAAAAGAAATCACTTTCAGCAATCACATCTTTAATAGTCTTCTCGAGCTTAATAAATTATTTTTTATTATAAAGTCATTCAGTGCTCGTTTTTAGGTCGCCGTCGATTCGAAGGCAATGTGAAAAAGTGAGTGAGACAACACTTTTATATTCTGTGTCCATTATCTCCGAGTGCTATATCATCCTTATTTTTAAATCAATTCATACCCCTAATGATTGATGTCCGTATTCAATAACTGCCTCCAGTAAAACGTTCCTAATACTATTAATATTAAGAGGATTTTCCACAAATTCGCACACAAAACGTGATGTAACGTGTCTGATGGCACGTCTCAAGATAGCCATTCTTTTAACACCTTATTCGGGGAAGTAACCTGGAATCATTTTTCCTTCGGCTCTTTTATTCTTGTTCTCAATTTGTCTTCATACTTATCTTCGGGTTTGACGAAAAAAGAAGTAGGTGTATTATTTTTTACTACATTCATCTCCAGACGATAATGGGTTATATGGTTACGTTACGTTATATGGTTATGTATAATGGAAAACTATATCTTTAATTTTATTCCCTTTCCTATCAGCATCATCTTAATTTTTCTGCTCACGTTTTAATGTTATATTTGATTTAGACATCGTCGCAAGAGATCTCTTACCATGAAACTATTTTCAAATTGAGTCATCACGCAAAAAACTTAGCCGTTTATGCAGACTGGATACTCATACGACAAAATACTAACCATTTAGTTACTAGAGACAATGGTGAATCTATCTACTTTTAACTAGCGTGGTGATGTAGCTCCTTCCTTTAGATAGGTAGGTATAGGCTCGGAAGCGTGCTCTTGGCTACATATATTAGTCAATTTAGACCCTAAATATACCTACCCACGATTACCAGCAGTGTGACTGCATCGCGGCCGTAGAGTAAATTTTACAGTAGGTAAATGCGGTACTTGTGATTAACAAACATTTCTATTGATGCCGCATCGTGACTGTATTGCATTTGTATGGTTGCAAAAAGGACGCAGTGTAAAGATTTAACAAATACTTGCTCGACAAATAAATTTGATTCAACATCTTCCTGCCCTGTTCCCAGTTTATATCGAGGTCCGCGTAGTATGTTTCCTCTTCCATTCATAATATTAGTCATGAAGCCATCCACTCCCTTTCAATGCATACCATCCATCACATTGGGAAGGTGATAGATGAATGTAAAAAAAAGTGATGGCATGGACCACCAAGTTACACTGTTGAACGGAGAGAATGATTGGGATGGCAACATTCCCATCTATCCTGCTCAAGTTTTGGCTTTTCTTTTATAGCGGGTGGCCTGCCTTACACCAACAGGAATTGACAATGGCTTGGAGATATTTGACAGTTTTGTATAGTCCAATGTGCTGTTGACTTTACAACTCGTTGTGAATACTTTATTACATTTTATATTTCACCCGTACATTTATGTGTTTAAAAATGCATACGTAAATCGTCCGAGACACAGATACAAAATGAGGAAAATAAATAACGGATATTTATTTTAAATCTGTACGTTTGTCGCCCCTTTTCAATGGCAGGAATACGAGTGACGTGAATAAATAAATAATCGGACGAACGTAAAATGTTGGACATGTGCTGGAATGGTTTAACGTGTCATACGAATAAAATAATATTACTTCTTTTACAGTCAACAGCATGTCAGAATATAATTATGCATTGATGGGTATTGACGATGGCATGAAGAGCTCGATAGCGCAGTGGTTTAGCACGCTCGACCTGTGATTGCGTAAACTTAGGGCCGATTTCACCGTCTCTCATAGAAACTGAGTTTAATAAAACTTGGTCAAACTATGTAGCGGAACTCAGTTTAGAGCATAAACCGAGTTCAACTTCAACGGATCGCGTTTAATTCTGCGGCGAAATCGGCCCTAAGTAATGTTCGCTAGGGCTGATGATTCAATCAGTGACCAAAAATGTATTATCTCGAACTCATCCGTGCTTCGGAAGGCGCATTAAGCCGTTGTTCCTGGCTGCATCTGCAGTCGTAATACCAACAAATCCATATTGGTCCAATGTGGTGGGTTATGGCCCATTCTTCCATATATAGGGAAGGTCTGTGCATCAGCAGTGGGAAAATTAAAGATTAGGAAAGATGGCAAAGGCAGCTGTGACTAACGGCTTAACGTAGCTTCTGACGACGCTCGGAGCTGGTCATTGGATGGTAGATCAAAAGTATAATAATAATAATACCTATATAGAATAGAATAGAATACACTTTAGTGTACACCAAAAAGAGGACATAACAATAAATAAATAATAAATAAATATTTTTACACTCACACCTATCATCTAGCTCAAAGTAAGTAGCCTAAGCACTTGTGTTATGGATACTAGATGACGGACATATTTTTAATATAATTATGTATATAAATATTGAAAATATACTACATAAACATATACACAACCATGACTCGGAAACAAACATTTACGGTCATCACAAAGTTTGCCCCTTCCAGGATTCGAACCCGGGACCTCTTGGCCAATACCCAGCAATCTGAACATTCGACCAAGGCGGCCGTCAAATACAGGAAGTTACACGAACAACGGAGCAAAAGAGGCGGTTTTAATACCTAAGAGCGATCTCTTCCAGGCAACCTTAGGGATGCAATGTAAATATTATGCGTCTATTTCCAAACACAAACAACACTGCAAAATAACATACATCCATTATAGTTTTGTTGAGACTGATGCCTGTGTCTAAAATACATGTGTTACAGGTCACCAGGCTCCCACTGCCTCGTTCCCATTAACTTTCGGTCATCCATCCAACGTCCAGCCTTAGGGCTGATTTCTCCGTCTCTCATAGAAACTGAGTTTAATAAAACTTGGTTTTAATTAATGCAAACTATGTAGCGGAACTCAGATTACAGCATAAACCGAGTTCAAATTCAACTGATTGCGTTTAATTCTGCGGTGAAATCGGCCCTTAGCGAACATTGTATATCCGGCCATAGTGAAGCGAATTAGCGATCATAGTGAAGCTAACGCTATCGCAACCGCGCACGCTTAGCCATGGCGCTATCATGTCTCTCGTAATTAAGCATGATTAAATAAGCATTACCCCTTTATAAAGGGAAACACTGATTAGCTAACATACAATGCCAGCGCGTGTCAGCGTTACGCACATAGTTTACGTCTACGGATAGATAGTGGACTTAAAGCCATCCGTTTACTCAAGGCGAACGTGCCTGATGCACTGCAACGTATCGGCAATTCCATTAGCGCCCGATACGTGATATCTTACATTTGCATCAGCAGTACATAATACATAAGGAATAATAAACTTTATATCGCACCTGACCGGAAAGTGCCATTTCCACTCCCGATGCGTACTGAAAAAAATCAATAAAAAACTATTTTTTGTCACCCCCTGACCAAGAAGTGACCAAACTTTGTACAGCCCAAGGTAAGTAGACAAATATTTACCTCGGGCGGTAAAAAGAAAACCTCAGATCCCATTTCAAATATTTGCAATCTGAGGCATTCTTAGTATTACCGTCCTTGGTAATAAATGTTCTATTACAAATTTCACCAGAATTAATTTTGATGATACCTTTATATAGCAGGGATAAAATAGTTGCCACCATCATTTGAACCTAAATGATTTGTAATAAGGCTTTACATCCATGAAAAAGTTGCATCCATTATCTTGTAAAGCGGTAATATTTCGATTATTATATCGAGATTTACTTTTTACCTTTTTACTACAGCGATAACCCAAAGAGGGTTTGTGTCAGGACAAGTGCCTGTAAAACCTAATCTAAAACTTTAAGAATGCAATCTCCAAATTAATCTGTGTTTATCGGTCTCTCGACATATTTCTTTCCAGTGTGATGGATGATGTGATTCAAAAGGAGTGGATGACGTACGATCAATATGAACGAAAGAGGAAACGGGCTTATCTGAAGTGAGTAGGAAGATGATGATGATGACGTATTACAGAGCTACGTATACGTCGAACATGCTTATTGACAATTTCTAAAACTTATTTGTGTACTAGCCTAACAATTTAGGTACATATTATATATTACAAACGTTATAGCTAAGATCAATTTAAAAAATTAGGTCCTGTTGATAATAACCCTTTGTACTCAACGTACTCAACAAAGAGTAATGAAAGCCTACAACCACAAAGGTTTACCTAATTATAAAGCAGGTATATATTTGAATCCGAGCCTACAATATTGAAACATTAGAGTCGATGTTCTTCACGATAATCATACCATGTGTGTTACAAAACATTTTAGCCCTTTCAGGACGACAAGGTGTCTTTAATTGACTGTTGCCAGTTATAAAATATGATACTTTTGGGGCTAAATTAAAATATTTTTGACTAAAATAGTAAAAATATATTTATAGATTTTTTTTACAATTTTTAGGGATGCATTGTGTTCCTATTATGGTCTTTAACTATTATTATTTATCTAACAAACTAACATGTTTAGCAAAGTAGAATTGTTTTATAAAAAGTGGCATATCCCTGATACTTTGGTAATACTTAAGGAACTAAAATAAACTGCTTACCAATGGGTCCCTTGTGACTAACCAGAGCGAAGCAAGCTTGTCTACTGTTAAAATAATGATAAGAGTAACATGCTTTTATCGAAAAGACCTTGTAGGCATTTCACGAGATGGTCAGGATACATTTATAAAATTCTGAATTCAATGCCCACATACTTTTACTTATTATTACCTATACCTGATCTTTTTTTGTCAGCTTGATAAATAGAGGGAACATTAATTAGTTCATCTATATAAGATAACAATTACGTATCTAAATAGTAATAGCTCTCTTTTCCGATTACTGAAGTATTAATAGAATCACGAGTCCTTAATAATAAATTAAACTAAATATTAAGTTCAAATTTATATTGTGTATAAAACAAAACTTATCGTACTAACAATGTAGTGGCGCTGTTGTGTTAAGCGTTATCTGTTTAATACATACAGCCCAACAACAGTTCAAATGCATTTGTATTATACTTGACCTTAACTATAAATTTTGCTTTGTCAGCGAATTAAAAAACACGATAGATTTCCAAATATTATAGAAGCAAAAGGATTTTCTAAAATCAATGAGTCATGTATGCTTAGGAAGCTTTACGGATCACAACATTAACGTGGATATTGTTACCTCTAGAGACAAAAGCCTTATTATCAAATAATTTCTGGTAATCCTTTCTAAACAAAGAGTGTTATAGAAATTCATGTCTATGGGTAAAGATATATTTAGTTCTAATTTTCGCCGCTTGACTAGGTAAGTCAATTCTTACTGCTAGCTCTGGAACATGTACGATGACCTACTTTAAGTTTTACACAGATACAGAACGACAACCCTACGTTAACATAATTAGGCAAATGGACTAGCATCTGAACTAACTTTTTCGTCTACAGAATCTGAAAATAGTTAATGCAGTGAGTCATATTTAAATGGCGACTGTGAAAGTTCTTCGCATATTATTCTATTTATGCCATGTCGAAGTGTGGAAGATGACATATCTTTATCAGTGGAAAGGGAAGATTTTATTTCGAGCCCGATGTGTGCTCGGAAACCGCGGTCTGACTCCACTTCATCGTATTCTGAGATGTGCTGGAAACTTTGTAACCGTGATCCAGGTTTTGATTATCTTGCTAAGCCTTATCATAATGTAGAGTTATTGGGTCTAGTATTGATTTGGGTCCATTGTTAATCTTAAGTTGTCAGTTTTCGGTGATAAACTATTTCTAGGTTACTCAAAACTTTGCTTCTGTAGCGTTATAACGTAGCCAGTATTTTTATTTTTTTATCAATTTAGAATATGAAAAATGTCCGCTTTTGTAGTTCTTTTACTATTTACCGTGTGGTAACGGCAGAGCAGAATACAATAGTCACCACTCCCAATATCTCCCGCAATGTCATACATTGCGGTTGCGACAGCGATGAGTAATGGGCAACAGCGTTCCTCTTATACCACCTAGCAATATACTGCAATTTACGTGGCAGATAAATGGCAAAAGGCTCACCACCTAATATAAAACGCGGGTGTTAACAAACCTCTGCCTATCCATTTAGGGATTATAAAGCGTCACCACGTATGTATGTATGTATCTAGGCTACGAGCGATTGATTTTGAAACTCCCAAACTAATCATAAATTCTAATGACTGGTTATTTTCTACGATCATAGAGCACTTGTTAGTACACAAGCTTGTTTGAAGTTTTTAATAGTATCCAAAGCCATGATTAGGTTACAATACCGCGTTCCAAGTTATCACAAGATAAATATTCATCAAAGTAGCTAATTCCTAAAATTTTACAATTATAAAGTTAGACATAGTTACAGAATAAAAACAGAATTACGTAATTACATTCGTGTTCCCCAATCAGGCTTTAATTAAACAAAACATTTTCGGTTTTATTACTTTTACATTATATATATTTTAAATATGTATTTAATATAAATTTGGAAAAAAGTATTGTCCTGATACGGAAAAGGGAACGGAAAAAAAAATATTATCTATTATATAAGTCAAAGTGTTTGTTTTAGAGTGCCGTGTGGTGACGGCAGAGTAGAATACAATTGTCACCACCCCAAAATCTCTCCTGTGGGTGTCGTACAAGGCGGCTAAGGATAAATCAGTGATGAGTAATGGGCAGCAGCGTTACTCTTATACCATCTAGCAATGTACTGCGACTTTTTGTGCCCGATAAATGGCAATAGGCTCGCCACCTATTACATGGGACTTAACATAATTGGCGAAACGTGGGTGCTAGTTCACCTCTGCCTACCCCTTCGGTGATAAGGGCAAAACAATGTTTGTATATAAATGTATATATAAAAGTAATAAAAAAGCCTGTACGACATGTCCGAGAAATCAAAGAACAGGGAGAGCGATTGGGATATCGACACGGCTATCTCGACACTGCTCAAGGTTTTGGCGTAGGGTTTAGCCGGTCACCTGCCTGAACCTCCTTAGCCTGCCTAATCCTCTTTAGGTATGTCGTTGAGAGAAAACCACCAATTTTTATTCCACAATTGGGGTGTCTCAATGTGATCTAGTCGACTTTTACGACACCGTTTAGATGAGTCAGGATTGTCACATTCTTTCTTCGTTCTTTTTCGCTGTCACGGCACAACAATGCAAAGCTCAATTCGTAAATTGACTTAAATCATCAGTATTTACTGTTGAAACCTTTTTACATGAATTGGGAGATCAAACCATTAAGGCCATTACGTTATCCATGCGGGCTAGCGAATAAAATATTTACTTTCTCTTAACAGGGAATGTCTTGCCTGAAGGTCAACTATATACACACATAAATCACGTCTATATCCCCGAAGGGGTAGGCAGAAAATTGGCGAAACGTGGGTGTTTAATTCACCATTTATATTATAACATCTTGTAAACTGTGAGTGTTTATACTTGCCTGCGATAAATCCTGCCTTTTGGTGATAAATAGGCATGATTTAGGTATGTGTGTATGTATGTATATTTACTAAATAAATCGAGCAGCTTTTCTAAACCTGTGTTTGCTTTGCGAAATCACTAAACTAATTACCGAACGGCCGTCGTAAATAGAGACGCCTGCCGGAACACACTGAGCCTGTATTCAGAAGCACGCCCAAATAGTACCATCAACTGCATTAGCTAATTTGCAACATATTGACCGTAAAGTTTTGAGAGCCAACCTGGTGCCAAACTCGACAGTGTAGTGTGAAACTGTTTTTCGATGCACTGATCGATGCTGTGTCACGGTAAAAAAATCAACCCAACATAAATATAGCATGGATAATAATGTCTCCTTTTAATTTTGTTACAGCATGTTAATGTTTTAACAAATCATTTATTCTGGTATACATTTTAATATCTCCATATTTTTTGTTCACTCTTAATAGTAATTTCTGAATAGCAGTTTGTTTACTATAAAAATATAAAGCAATTAACTAAGTATAAAGAGCAGAGAGAGAGTAGAGCTAATTGAATTGGACTAAACTGTTTCACATCTAAATACAAATTCATATTAAGGCGTATTGGAATATTAACTTCATTTTTCTTATTTTTGTTTCAATTAATGTTATAATGATGATAGACAAGTACTTATGACTTGTCAACAGAACAAGTGGTATAATTAAGTAAGTGGTCTAATTCACTCTACATTAATACATACATAAATCACGCCTATATCCCCAAAGGGGTAGGCAGAGGTGAACTAGCACCCACGTTTTGCCAATTATGTTAGGTCCCATGTAATATGTGATAGGTGGCGAGCCGATTGCCATTTATCGGGCACAAAAGTCGCAGTACATTGCTAGGTGGTATAAGAGGGACGCTGCTGCCCATTCCTCATCACTGATTTATCCTTAGTCGCCTTGTACGACACCCACGGGAGAGATTTGGAGTGGCGACAATTGTATGCTACTCTGCCGTCACCACACGGCGTTAATTAATTTAATCATCAATAATTTAATCTGGTGTTATGTCAAATAATTATGTTAACATTATAAATATTATAGATAGGTGCCTACTTTTTTATATACCTTCTAAAAATAATAATTTTAATTACAACATTAATAGAAATTACTTCACTATTATTATACAACAACTTGGCTTATCTCTCATAGTTATTTGTCAAGGCCTGACTTAGTTATAAAATTAAAGTTATATAATTAGCTTCTACAGCAGCTTAAGCTTATCATATTATTAGACTGAAAATAAATTAAGGCACGATTTAGTTTTCGATCCGAATCTACGCAGATTAACGAGATAAAATAAAACTTGAATTGAAATTATCTTTAATTTAATAAAAATGATATTGCCCTCTTGCTTGGGAATAGGTTTCATCAGTCGGTCTGCTCCCAGGAATCTGCAACTTATATTATTAAATGTTCGTTTCACTTACATAAATGCTGTCGGAATTGACTTATTGTATGTTTACAAGTCACCTCCCTTAATGTCCCGTGGGTATAGTAAGAGTTGGGAGGGGTTTTGCTGAACCCATGTGCCGTGTGGTGACAGCAGATCAGAATACAATTGTCACTACTCCAAATCTCTCACGCGGGTATGGTATAAGGCGACTAAGGGTTAAATCTGTGATGAGGAATGGTCAGCAGCGTTCCTGTTATATGTATATGTATCTAATTTGACGGCCGGCTTGGTCAAATGCTCAGATTGGCTGGGTATTGGCCAAGAGGTCCCGGGTTCGAATCCTGGTAAATTTTGTGATACACACAAATATTTGTTCCAGGGTCATGGTTGTGTATATCTTTATGTAGTATATTTTCAACATTAATATACATAATTATATTAAAAATATCTCCGTCATCTAGTATCGATAACTCAAGTGCTTAGGCTACCTACTTTGGGCTAGATGATAGGTGTGAGTGTAAAAAAAAATATTTATACCGCAATTTACGTGCCCGATAGCCGATATATAAGACGATGTTAGCCTTTAAGAGTGCTGCCTTATAGAGATACGTGGTAATTGAAGTTCACAACTGTCCCCTCGGGTGTATAGAAACAATCCACTATGCCCGGTTTAGGCCCCCTTCCCCCAAGTCTTTGCTGAAAAACATGAAACAGACTATATCCTATTTTGAAATTTCCAAATGTTCGAAGATTAATATTTCCCTCTCAGACACTTTTAGGGAAGCGTTTAGCGCAGGGCCATTTCGCCAGAATCCGGCAGCGAAATCTTAACGGCAAGAGAAAAATCTTCGAAGAAAATCTGCCCCTAATGGAGCGAAGTAAAACCATAGCTGCGATTTAGTATTCAAAAAGGAGCCAAATAAATTATGTAGAGGGAGCCATATTAAATAAGGAGCGGCTTAAAAGATAAGGTTAAGAGCGCAACGCCCTTTTTACCCGGAAAAATAGTTTAATGTGACTTTGGCGAGGGTAAGATATGTTTTCTGACTTTATAGCTGTAACTAGTCGTAATAGTGTCCCAATCTATCCATTTCAATCATGTGGTATGAAAGGCAGAAATCAAGAAAATAATCAATATATTGATTATTCTATTTTATTTTGAAATATTAATGCCTCTAAAATATTTCACATTTAAAATCTATGCTTACTACCAATCAATACATTTTATGGATAGTATTAAGTATTTGCATCTATTATTGTGTGGCTTATTAAGAATAAGTATAATTGAAGTAACTTTTTTTATTTCTTTATTTCGGGTAAGTTGTAAGGAATTGTAATGGTGTGGTTTAGGTTAGGCGTGCTCAGATAATGTAAACTTATTCAGAAAAATATTGACTTAGATATTTTTTCTTATTGCGGTCTAAGTATAGCCGTAATTATATTATGATTTAATGATTGCGTAAATAGGTAATGTTTAATTGTAGCGTAACGCAAATTTGTCGGTAACTTCTGTTGAAAATATTTATACACATATTAAAACAATTGATATGAAATAAAAATGTATAACTTTTATAAGGAAATTTCACAAATAAGAGCGATACACTAATTAATAATTATTTAAAACGCTTTTATTAATAACTCCTAAACTAGATTTGCTCAGACAATTAAAGTTACCAAACTCTTTCAAAATCAATGCAAACGACATTCAACAACGGATACTTACATTCTAACTCATAATTAGAACACGAACAAGTACCAGGCATTCAAAAAGCGTCAGGAGCACTCATATGAACAATCACTGCACTCCACACGAAAAACGCTTGCGAGCTAAGCTCAATGGAACGGACTAAACACGCGAGTACGCAGAGAATGCTACCTCGGCGAGAGGCTGCGTGGTACTGAGTCGGTACTAACCTCGGGACCGAACGGGCGAACTGACGTACGTCGTCGTTCGTCGGCCTGCGCTCACACTGTCCCCAACATTGCGGTTTGGTGAACCCCCTAATTGGAAGGTTTGTAATAACATAATTGTTGACTTGGAAACAGGCAGTTTTTGTGTAGGGATTTCCTTGTGTGCCTTTTGTGATACCGTGTGTAGGAAATAGCGACAAAATCTGTTACACTAAATATTCCAAAATCACCTACAAGCTTAAAGCGGAGGTCGTACCACACACATAAAATCACGGCTTTCCCCCTAGAGGGTTGGCAGAGGTGTGTTAACACCCACAATATGCCAGCTTATGTCAGGTTCTATGTAATAGGGGCCGCTACCTATACCGTAAAGGGCGTTGCGTACAGTAGTATAGGATGATGTTGGAGGGCGTTGGTTCTATTTCTGCAACAGGACATCATTTTTTGAAAATTTTCTGACCTTTTACAGACACAGTTGCTTCGAGCACCAATAAAGTCTTAATATTTCATTTCTCCGAAAAACCGGCGGGCATTCCGTATATTTATTCAATTCACATTACACCGTGTCGATCAAATGACTTTGTCAAATTCATAAGAGACACAGCCAGACACAGATCGTGCCTGGAATAACCTAAGATTCATAACTTGTGTTTGAAGATACAATAGAATACAATTGGCCGGTCGTGTTGCCAATGTAAAAGAATTGCTAAATCTGAGATTTTGATAAATATTGATTACGATTGGTGGTTACGTTTTTCACATTCCCCTTATTAATAATTCGTAACGATAATAGTTACTATTGTGTTATTGTTTAATGAGATTAAATACCCATAAAAAAATGATAGCATACTAAACTGGAAGGCCAGAAAAAATCAACATTAAAAAAAGTACCAAAAATGTCACCTCCTCCTATATCACGTAAATTGTCTAAATTTATTTCATTCAAAGCAAGTATAATTTACACCATACAGTTTTAAGAGAAGAACATAGACAGACATTGACATTAATTTTTTTTTTAATTAATGCCTACTTTGAATATTCTATTTAAGGCTAGAAGATTAGTTAAATAGATATAAAAAAAATAAATACAATAAATGAATACGTGAGCCTTTGGAAACGATAGTGTATGTAAGGTGATTCGTGAGTTCTTGATCCGGGAAAAAGAACGGGTAAGAAAGTCACCAATCAGAATTGGAAGGTCAATGACATTCTTCCCACATCTCACTGGGCAACCGAAATTAAACGAATGAGATTTCATTTCCGTTCCTTTAGTCGGTTCGTACTTACAGCTGTATTTAGATAATTGCTCCGAGGACAGTACCTACCTATGTAGGAAGCCGTTATACCCTAATTTTGGGATAATTGACCCGAATGAGGTAATTTTTGTCCGTACGCCCAAACAGCAATGTTAAGGTTACGCTGCGCATGTTTTTGCATCTTAATACGTACTCCTAAGAGCGTTTTTACAATTAAAGATTAGCGTGACCTGCAGTCAACTGGGTACCTAAATGCGGGCTTATGTAGAAATTAAATAAACCTAGTTACGTAATGATGTAATTGTGCCCTGCTTGAGATAGTTACGATGTTGTGTTTTGTAATGTTTGTAACTGATTTTGGAGAAACATCATAGACTATGGATTCATACTCAGTCTCATAACGGGTGGGCCTATTTTTTTTCAGCACCTCTGGAAAAGGCAAGTATGTACCATATACTGATATTTTTAAGAAACGGCCGTATGGTGACGGCAGAGTAGAATACAATTGTCACCACCCCAAATCTCTCCCGTGGGTGTCGTACAAGGCGACTAAGGATAAATCAGTGATGAGGAATGGGCAGCAGCGTTCCTCTTATACCACCTAGCAATGTACTGCGACTTTTGTGCCCGATAAATGGCAATAGGCTCGCCACCTATTACATGGGACGTAACATAATTGGCGAATCGTGGGTGCTAGTTCACCTCTGCCTACCCCTTCGGGGATATAGGCGTGATTGTATGTATGTATTTAAGAAACGTTCGCCGTCTGGTAGAGTTTAAAAAAATGGATCAACAGGTAATACTATAATTTTTAATCATGCTTCGGTTGGAAAGAGAGCACCAGGGTTTTTCGAGACAGTAATGCGTAAGTCTTATTACTGACGCCACTCGATACCTGTTATAATGAAACGCTACGCCGTAGCGCAGTATCAATGCAAGTCGTAGCACTATTCGTATAGCGCCGTACCTATTGCTTTTTCTTTGTTTTGTGTGCTATTAAAGTAAAAAAAAAGCTCCAGACTCTAAAGGCTTTTGCGAACATATCATGTTCTTGGCATTATAGGACAGGAGTGCTATTTGTTATACGAATCACCATTAAGCTTCTCCTTAGCTTTATTTAAGACATACCTTTGTTAGAAGCTCGAAGCCAATCGCATTAACTGTCTCCATAACAATACATCACACTAAATTGTCCCTAAAACAATACATCATACTATGACTAGATTAAGGGATTCAAAAAACGCAATGATCCCCTGCAAAAACACGCCACAGCTAAACCGAAATAATCTATTTACATTCGTGTTAAATGACTGATCCACGTTGTCGTGTTGTTATGCCGAGGCCCCCTTAATTACCTACTAAATACTGGTATTAAGTTACTTTGTTGTGGTCACCGTTAGCGGGGCCAAACGCGGTGTGACAATTTCACCCAAACTAAATTAGCTGTGCCATCAACAGCACTAGTTAGACTGCCACAAATTTTATCCTATAAATTTTCCGGGCGTGTTGACGTTAAAAATAAATTGGATAAGTATGCCGGCTTGTGTAAATTTACGCGCCACGTAAAATGTGTGTGATGCGATGAGTTTATTAAGCATGCTATAGGCGCCATTTTCCGTAAATATTTGGTAAAGTTAATAACAATACAATTTTGTTTTTTCCTCGCAATTGTATTGAAAAACGTCGTATGCAACTCGTATGCACTCACTTCGGCCGAATGTGGTTTGCCACTTTTGATTTACTTTGCTAGTCATCGAAAATTACAACAAGGTTCATACTGAAAACTGTAAAACTGTGGCAAACGTCAATATGATAAGATAGCAATGTTGTCAGATGGCAAGCTGCAAGCAAAACAAATCTTTATTGTTCTTTGAACTGCAAGTGACATTTGGCATTAAGGTGGTACACCACTTTCTTGGCCGACCGTACTATTCAATTATCATCATCATCTCCCTGTCTTCTGGACTTGTCTGGTGTCAGCGTTGTATGTTTTCTCTTTCATTGATATCGGCCAATCGATAGGTATCTTGCCATCTACTGACTTCTAATCCGTATCATCCAATCCGGTAATCTTAAGCAAACCCTTGGGTATGCTGTTTTTGGTGGTTTTACCTCTAATATTGCGGTGCTTCTGGGATATTTTTTGCAAGTCACCCTGCCAAGCGAGATAGTTTTGCTGGGTGTAGTACCAAATACATCAAGCTATCGATTTTGTAAAAACTATGGCACATTTTAAGTTAGTTTTTCGCTCCCAGGCCAGCATAATAAGATCCATTTAATTTTGCACTGTTTAACATTTCCATGGAAATTAGCTTGCTATGTTCATTTGAGTTTTAGTCCCCTAATCTCAGGGATAAAATTAAAATTGACATACTTTTTACATTTTTGTTTGTTAAAAAATCTTATGTGCACATCATTATTTTGTTTGATCTGACAAAAACAGTCGAATGTGAGTGTTGATATGTTGTGAAGGTAAAACCTACACTTTGGTCACATTTCCCAAGCGCTGCTCCTGCAACACTATCGACCCGCATAGTGAATGCTAAGAATTTTCGCCTCATCTCGTGTCATCTATAAAAATAGGGAGTAACTACCTGGTTTCTATGGAAGCCTGTTCGCCGCTTAACACGCCAAGGAGGAGTAAGGAAGGGTTTATGAATCTGAAGATAGTACTCTCCAAAGAATATAAAAAAGGCCGCAGACACACCACTCAACTCTATGTATAATTCCGTAAGGGTATTTTGTCCAAAATAAAGTCACAGGTGCCCAAAAGTTTGTTCGAATAGAAACAAATAACATCAATCGTGCTAGTGGCTGTCACACATTTTAACTTTGTTTCCTGGTGGACAAATCTAAAAATGGATGCCTATAGGCTTTTGTGCGCTTTCCCGAATTTCGTGTTGAATCACACCCAGCGATGTTATTGAAGTAGCCGATACCGTAACCGAATTGGTACAGAATTTAACTTTGAGTACCTACCAGCAATTTAATGACACAAATGATTTGCCTGTGTACGGGAAAGTATGAGAATAATGAGCCAATAGTACCGGCGGTTGGTCCCGGCTGCATCTGCAGTCGTTAATACATACCAAACCGCACTGGGCCAGCGTGGTGGGTTAAAGCCCAATCTCGCTATATTCTTCCATCCATAGGGAAGGCCCGTGCCTCAGCAGTGGGACATTAAAGGGCTGGTGTTGATGATGATGATGATGATGACGCAATCGCATCGAGCTCGTCCACATTATAAATAATTTAAGTTTTATAAGAATAGGTAGGTATATTAAATCTATTTCCTCTTATTTGAAGGTTGCCTGTCACCTGTAGATTTCCTTGTCGAAATTCGATTCGACGGGTGTAATGCCAGTCAACTCCCGGATGTGCCAATCCACGATTTCCTTTGGCCCTTTGCGTTATTTTCTCTTTAGTTCAGTTCGCTAGCTACGGAAATTTTATTTTCATGTAATAAATTACATACATACATACATAAATCACGCCTATATCCCCGAAGGGGTAGGCAGAGGTGAACTAGCACCCACGTTTCGCCAATTATGTTAGGTCCCATGTAATAGGTGGCGAGCCTATTGCCATATATCGGGCACAAAAGTGTCGCAGTACATTGCTAGGTGGTATAAGAGGAACGCTGCTGCTCATTCCTCAGCACTGATTTATCCTTAGTCGCCTCGTACGACACCCACGGAAGAGATTGGGGGTGGTGACAATTGTATTCTACTCTACCGTCACCACACGGCACTAATAAATTAGTTGTAATGATCATGTTTATTTAAGGTGCGAAGGGGATAATAATATAATATGGCCACCATAATAATATTATGCTTTAATGTGACGTGGTTAAAACACCAGAGGAAGAATCGGCCGTATTAAATGTTATATAGGATATAAAGGCATAATTATTTACCATATTACCTATCAGCTCCAACTCACCCCAGGCAGGGAACATAAAAGTCGATTAAGGTAGATAGCCTGGTGTATATAGTAATAACCACTTTGTTGTACACGAATAGTAGACGAAAAACCACCAATAATAGCATACTCAATGGTGAGCTCGGCAGTAAAATTTAAAAATCCCTTGAGCAGTATGATTTGGAACGTTGTCATCCCAATCACTCTTTCCCTTCGTGAGAATAAAGGCCCTTCAAGCGGTACACTCATTTCTAGCGGACTTCTCCCCTTCTCATAGTTATATAGCCCCATGAGAGCAGTTAATAGTTTTACACATCATTTGAAAACAGTCTCCAGAGGCCTCAAGTTGGTGTACATAACTTAAGGAAGGTCCAACTCTCGGACCTTTGATTTAACTCAGGCTGGAAAGTTTTTATTTTACTTACTGGACCTCCATCACGTGAGGACAGTAAAATGAAATATGAATGTATCAATATCTACATTAGTTGGCAACTGTGAATATTATGTGAATGTGAATATTATACATAACATTTTTGACTGTTTAACTACACGTAATGATGAAATAGAGATGTAAGCAGTAATAAACAACATTGCAACAAACAATAATACCTTTTCTTTATTTTCCTTTCTTGACTTCTTTTTCTTTATTACCAAAAAAAAAACGTGCGATGATGTCACAACTACGGCCGATAAAAAAAGATACTAGGAATTTAGTTTCATTCATATAAAACAATTTCTGTTTTTATTTATTTTAACAAAAACACTTCTGCCATGTAGAATGCGTACATGGTGGAGTGTTTGTGTGCGTACGACATATTAAATTAAAACAACATATTTCTCTCTCACCGCCAAAACAAAATTCCTAAAAAGAGCGCTAACAGGATTCGCCAGTGTGGTGTCAACACGCGTTGGATTAAACCACGTGTGATAATACTTTTGGTTCCGCATTTCGCCACTCTACTAAATGTGGCTAAGGACTTAGCCACATTTAATCCTATTCTATTAAAAATATATATTATGTTAACGTTTTACAGGATAACTGACTGACGCACTCTGAGACACTCGGTTGAATTTACTATGTTCAAGCTCTTATTATCGATTAAAATTTGAATGACATAGAAAAAAAGTGAGAAAAATTAATGACCAAGTCAAGATATTGATACACTAAAAGAGTGATTGGGACGACAACATTCCAGTTCTCCTGCTTAAGGTTTTGGCTTTAGATTTTACTACCAGTCGCCTGGCAGATACAACCCTTTTTGGTTACAAATACTGTTGTTCGTGGTTTGCCCTCCACTATTTAGGTTTCTACCAGACAAGCACGCAGGATACTTTTTAAAAGTATACAAACATAAATCGGTCTATCTAGAAACAGTAAAGCAAAGGTGTCTTAACACCCACAAGGCTTTAATTATGATTAGGAAAATTTTATTATTGCTATTATTAGATGGCAACAGGCTCGCCCCATTTAGCAGAAGTTTGATAACTACGTTAATTAAATTTATAGTGAAAATTGTTGCCATATACCAATCGCAATACAAAAAATTTCCTAATCGTAATTATAACCCTTATTCGCCTTGTACAAAACCTTGGGATAGATGAGGTGGTGACAATTTTATTCTACCCTGCCGTCACAAACGGCAAACAGGGGTTAACACTAATAAATACTGCTGTCGTTGTTCAAAGAACGAAAACAAAGAATGTGGCGTCACGCTGCCGACTGCGGTGACCATGCCTTTCCAACAGTAGATTTTGTCCCTATTCGTTGCTGGGAACAACATGAAAACACAAAAGAGCAATAACACCGCAAGGGTGCGGGACATGTTCAGGCAGGTGTATCAATTAGGCGCCGGCGCCGTGAAAAATCCTATAAAAAATGGAGAAATTTTAGACTACCCGCGGAAAGATTTTTGCGGCGTGGGTACAATTAATATATTAATTTGTTGAGAACTCTGCTTGGATTATATAATGTTAGTTATGTAGCAGTGATTAGGTGCTAGTGAATAGCTTTTTCATGCTTCTTTACCCAAAAGGTACCCTATTACTAAGACTCCGCTGTCCGTCCGTCCGTCTGTCACCAGGCTGGATCTCTCAAACCGTGATAGTATATTTAAGGGGCTCCCATAACACAAACGTGATTTGTTTTATAGTACGGAATCCTTCGTGCGCGAGTTCCACTCGCACTTGGCCAGTTTTATTCTAAGACCTGCTCCTATAGTTTCTTGTAAATATTAGTTCACTGACATAATTATCGTTACCTTAGTGTACATTTTATACTACCTAGCAATAAACTGACACGTTAAATATCAGTTGTACCTGATACATGGCAATAGGCTCTCACCCTATTACACAAACTTGGCGAAGAGTGGGTTTTAATTCACCTCTGAATATCCTTTTGGATATAAATAGACTTGATATATGTATAAAAGCCTAATTTAAGGCATGGCGCTTGGCCAGTTTTGTCTTTTTCTTCCAACAAAAATGATTAAGTATGTTATTATACACAGCGAACCACCCTGCATGTTGAATACAATAGACGAAGTAGAGCAAGTAATAAACGTGTGTTTACCACAATTAGTTCAGGGAAATAGTCATACCTCACGATTATGACACCGTTCTTATAATGAACTTATAATGAACTTTTGCATAGCTTTTTTCATTTACGACTGGAGAACACGAGATTCTAGTTTCTTTAGTTCCCAAGGAAGCCATCCGTTTTGCGTTTTATTATTGTAGCTAAGGTTTCTGCGACAGTGATTAGATAAGCTATTATTAGCATTATTATTAAAGTGGTTCTAGATTTTATTGCTATTATATTTGATCATTTTCCTGACATCTTGACTGTAGGGAAAGTGGGTTATAAAACATCACGCCCCCGTCAACCAACCAACCAATCGTCAACCGACACCCACGGGAGAGATGGGGGTGGTGACAATTGTATTCTGCTCTTCCATCTGATTATTTGTGTGGGTTTAGTTTATTCGACATTCATAAAATGGCAGTATTTTGTGAACTAAGGAATCAATCTACGCTTCAAGCCCACCGCCAGGCTAGATTAGTTCTCTTGTGGCAGCAACGGAGCGATCGCTGTGGGCGGAGTGGACATCGCTGTTGAAAAGTGTAATAATTGTAGAAAAGAAATAGATTTTCATCTCAAAGAAATTGTCAGCAATTCACGATATTTTATGAAACGCTCAAGACAAATCATGAAACGCCGAATTCAACGTTGTCAAACTACTCAACTATATAGTTTTATGGACGCACGCCTACGTGATACCAACTTTACGATATACGTAATAAGGCCGAGCAATTTTTATAGAATAAAATAAGTATTTTTTTTTATCAACCACATTTAATTGGGCTACATGACTATAACTACAGTTTTTTATGTTTTTGTCCCCATGACAAACATGAAGACAACGAGCATGCATGTTTAAAGGCAGGTATGCTTTCATATTTTTATATTTCATGTCATTAGGTAATTTAGTATTATGGTTATTAGTAAGAAAATGCCAGTTTCATAGAAGCAAGTAATTATTCATTATGATACACTAACAAACACATATTATTACTATTGTGAGTAGGTGTACAATTTTCCTTGCTTTGTTACTTGTTATGACAAAAAGTCTACACAAGCCAGTGTCGTGAAACCTCACAGTATTGTTATTATGCCGCTCTGTAATTACACAGAACAAAACGAAAATGGAATGAACCAAGAATAGAATGGAAATTGTTTATTTATTACAACTACGGTCAGATTGAAAGTCCAATCGATTTTGCACGTCAGGTCATTCACATTATAGTAGGAAAATGAATCATATTGACTGCTAATGAAAATGGGTTTTAATTTTTTTATGCTAGAGATGGATGCTCTTACCCTTCATCTCACCTGATGGTAAGTGACGATAAGGGCTGAAGATGGAATCGAGCTTCACCTGGAACCCTCAACCACAGAGGGGCTGGCTATCTTATCACACAATGTCGGAACACAATAATGCTGTTTACATTATTATTATGGCGACAGATTTTGACAAGATGGTGGTAGGTAGCCAGGCGGACTTCAATGAAGTCCTACCACCAAACAAACCGAGCATAAAGTTGTACCCCCCTGGGGATCAAACCCGGGACCTCTGGATCTTCATTCCAGTAGGCTAACTACTAGACCACGGAGGTGGTTAATTTTGGTTAATCCACATAGCAATATTATATTTTATTTTCATTTCAGTAAATTAAGTGTTACAAAGACACAGATAATTGTAAATCAAACGAACTTACCTGAAGTGAAGTTCGATTATAATTATATGAGCAGCTTCATTCGACGCGATTTAAGCTTACATGTTGTAGTGGCGCCCCCAAGCGTCACCCTTGCACGGATTTTTAAAGATATTTTTATTTTTTACTATGGCAATATTAAAAAAGATAAATAAACGTTTCTACTCGACCAGTCCGGCCGTTACGCTTCCTCATTATAGTTTATAGCCCGAACCTACCTACTATTCTGTAATTTTGTATTTTATATTTGTCTGGATTTGGGTTGGGATGGACATCTTTACAGATGTTGGGAGGGATCTTATAAATCGCGTCGAATGAAGCTGCTCATATAATTATAATCGAACTTCACTTCAGGTAAGTTCGTTTGATTTACAATTATATTTCGCAGCTTCATTCTTAGCGATTTAAGCTTACATGTTGTAGGATGTTTAGAGAAACGAATATAAAATACAACAGTATAGGTACCATTGGTAACCATTTAGTTAATAAAATGTTTAGTTATCTCATGGCATTAATTCAAGAACACTAAGCTGATTCTTAGTATTCCAATTAAATTAATAAATAACCTAAAATTATATGGAGTGGTTCGATAACAAAGATCGAGTAAAATCACTATCAAAAGTCTTTAATAGAGAGCTATTATAGAACGGAAAAAATATTGTTAGACCATCTAAAAACGATTTGATCTATCTTACTTAGACTAGAACTTATAAAAATAAATAGTGTGCCGCGGCAGCGGCCGGCGAGTGCGATTAAGTTATGCTTTTATAGAAAAGTTACCATTTAATAGTTATTTTAACATTTCAGAAGGGACTTCAAATATATTCCCTAGAAGTTAAAGTATCGATCAATTTTATTTATTGTATGCCTCAAGAAAAAAAGAATCAATCATTAAAATAGATAACTATTTAGATTTTTTATTTTGTTATTATTATATCTTTGCTGTTCTTAGCAAAATTAAAACGATTATTTAAGTACCTACATGCCTTAGAATCTTGTGAATGATTCAGAGTTACTGCTGCAACCTGCAGCCTTCCGTATTACATCGATGCTAACCCCAATTTTATTGGCTATCGTCATGAACCGCGTGACGGGTGCTTTGAGCGCCAAATGTAGATGTATCAACAAATTTTACGAAATTGTTCTTTGAAAGTAATAAATAATTGAACTTCTGAACCACGCGGCAAAATTGTTCTATTCAAAAATCTATGATACCCGTGGCGAGGGAACTTCTAAGTACTACTTTATATTAGAGAATTTTGATAACGAGTTGATATTAATTTGGTCTTTACGTATAATATAACTATTCTGGTATAATATAACTATTTCATTAAGGTTCTGTAAATTACTTTTGGTTTTATTAATGTTAATGTTTGGACCCGATGTGCGGTGGCGAGATCTACACAGGTTGCTGTCTTTTTGGTTTCTATATTGAGATCTTCATTTGGCCACTGGTTTGAAATGTAAGGTAATATTAGGTTGGGTGCCAGCTGATATAGTATTTGGTCTCAATCTGTAAACTCCTTTCATATATTTTTATTCCTTTTATTATTATTCTATATTTTTTTAAATTCCTTAATTATTATAATGCCTTATTAAATAATAAGGTAAGTGCCGATTTGTAGGAGTTTGAGGTACCGTACTTAGCCCCTCTGAAAAACATTTCTGTGAAAAATTCGATCAATCTTGGTACCGAGCCTGTGTGGTACTAGTTATAATTATCCTTACAAAATGTTACCCAACATTTCAGCTTGCTTGTTGTATTATTTATATGTACTTTTTTTTTTTTTTACACTCACACCTAGCATCTAGCCCAAAGTAAGCCTAAGCACTTGTGTTAGAATACTAGATGACGGACATATTTTTAATATAATTATGTATATAAATGTTGAAAATATACTACATAAAAAAATACACAACCATGACTCGAAAACAAACATTTGTGGTCATCACAAAGTTTGCCCCTACCAGGATTCGAACCCGGAACCTCTTGGCCAATACCCAGCAATCTTAGCCATCGACCAAGGCGGCCGTCTTGGTCTTTAGGTCTAAAGACTTTAAGAAAAACAACTTAACCTGATACAGCGAGAGGAATCTAATAATTTAAATAATGAAAACCCCGGTAGCGTTAGCCAGTAGGGAACAACTACAACCCCTTCAGGTTTATCAATCACAATCTTTCATTTTGTTTTTTTTTTTTTTTTTTAATGAATTAGTGTGTAAAGCGCGGACGCGTAAACATAAATATCACTAGAAATATATATCAGTATATCAGTAAAAGCATCAGTATTCCATGCGTTGGGGTCACTCTGCCAAGTACGTAAATAGCTCATTTTGCATTTGACCGACTGACTTGCAAAAAGATCTACGTATATTAAAATTGCCAAGCTAGCTTATTATTTCATTAAAGACGTAATCACTAAGCTTCCATTCGGTGTCCGAAAATTTCATACACGATAAAGCATTCGCGTTATAGTTGTCTTGGTATTTATATAATGTAATACTTGTATTTTTTCCTGCTTATGTGTTCCTATATAATAATAATTTAGATTTCCCCCCTTCTACCTAATATACCTAATGGTGACAATAAAATAAAAACAACCAGTTGGACAGTAGTAAATTTATAATTTCAATTTAATACAAATTTAACACAATTTATAATTTAAAATTTACATAAGCGGTAATTAAAAAGAACCAAGACCAAGGAGTTCGGGTGGAGTCGTTCTGGTCGATAACGAGTGGGACGAGTATATGAATCTAAATTATATTAATCTGTCTATATCTATAGAAGTCTATCTTTATCTCCGAGCCTTCAGCCGCCTGGTGGTTAGTAAGGTACCTGACTGTAGAGAAGTGTAGTAGGGAGTAGCAATTCCTCACAGGATTACCCGCTAGGTCCAGTCCACAATCAAGACAGCTTTAACTGGAGTCTCTTTACTCGTACCAAAGGACCCTGAAGTTGTGCAATATAAAACGTCTCAATATATGCGAAAAACACCCTAATCAAAAGCCTAAAATTGACATGAACACCAACTAATATACACAGGTTTCGCTGAATTACCACCGACGAACGCTATCGCACACGTTCGAGCCGGCAGCAAGTACCTATGAGGTTAAAAAGAAACGATATTAATAATCAATTTAGATCAAATAATATCGAAAATCGCCAAAAACTCTACTTTGAAATTTTGTCCATACAACTTAAGGTATCCAGAGAATTGTCCGAGCAACGGTTTTTCAACCGACTTTGCCGATCCAAATATATGCAAAATGATGACGAAACACAACAATTACGGCATTAAATTATGTACTTAATTTACTTTCGAATTTAGAACAGAAAAAAAATGACAAGACGAGACTTTCCTATTATGACATTTCATTATATTTACCTTTCGGGTCAGTGACACAGTATGTATTCCTTTTAATAACAGCTGTTATTCGGAGAACAACTTGCTTGCTCCGATATAATATTTATAAAATTCCTCTAAAATTTGGAAAATTCCACCAAGATAAGAAGACCATCAAAAATTTACAGCGTCTAGCTAGGAATTTTAAAACGGAATGAATTCCACTTCCGAATTTCAAAATAAGCGCTCGTCATTGGCCGTATAGTTTGACAATCGAATCCTGAAATTTTGTAAGGCTACTAGGCCGGACTAGGGCAACGATTCTGTATCATACAGCCAAGATAACATTGACAAATTGACAATTTCTTCGATCTCTAAAAAATCTATTCTAAGGGAATTTTAGGCAACAAATGTGACCACTGAAGACCTAACGAAACCTAAACGCCGAATAAATACTAAATAAAATCCTAACCTGTCAAAATACAACATTATTGTCTGGAAACCAAGGAAAAAGTAAAGTAATATTTTTTATAACACTTGGGGGTTATATAACCACCCAAACCAAGCAACTCTTATCTGAACTTTTTCCTTTTTTTTTTTTTTTTTTATAAGTCCCCAATTATGCCAATTTCTCTTTGCAAACCCAAAATTATTATGACAACTAATGTCATTGTCACTGTCAGTCAGTTTGTCAATTTTGACTTTGACGACTTTGACAAGTGACAAAATGACAACGTTACAATAAGATAAAGTAACTATTCCATTAATGTCTTCACCCGGCACCGCTACCATATCTCCCTAGACACTTAATTTAAGTGGGGGTATTATTGAATGGTCAAGCAGTGGTCTGATTCTAGCTGTGATTATGTAATTATATATTTAAAATATTCAACATTTATGGCGTATAGCCAAGAATACTGTATTGCTAGTTAAAGTAATATAAGTAGTCTAATTAAACTTGTAAAATAGTGTAAATTCATTAACTGTTACTAATAAAATGTTGTAAATTGGCTAAAGAAATTTGTGGTTACAGAAAATTCGAAAAACCATAGTTTTGATGCGGGAATCGAACCCGCGTTCTCGGCATTCCGGGCAGATGCCTTTATACTCGGCCAACCAAGCCGTTTGTTGTAAATAGTGTTTAATTTTATTTCTCTTTTCTATAACGTTAGTTCTGATATCATCTTTGTTGAATTAAAAATAATACCCAGAAATGTATCATCCTTACTAGTCAAAAGATAACTTTTTCTTTCTTTGTTTAGGATAAATCCTACAGATCGCAAGTTTAGCGATAATCTTGAGGTTATTTTGGCATTCATGATAATTTTGCCCAAAACAGATGATGTCATCGAATCAATATAAATTATATACATATAGTATGTTTTTTGTTCTAGGGCATTCCCCGACAGGTATAAACCACTTTCCAAAAAACATACATACATATATAAATCCCGCCTACATCCCCGAAGGGGCAGGCAGAGGTGAACTAGCACCCACGTCTAAAAAACATACGACGATATAAACCGAAGGGTAGAAATTAAAATTCGTAAATGCAGTCACAATATTAAAATGAAGGTATTTTCTAAAAACTTACGGCGCCGCCGTACATAAACCAAAGTGTAGACATAACAATTTATAAATGCAACCACAATTTTTAAAGCAAAGGTGGATCGATCAGACTCTTTTATGTTTACTAAAAAATAAACATCTTTTAAATCAATTGATTTATGCCATTAAACAGTCTTGACTTATAAATTTTGAAGCAGCAAAATCCTTTGAATAGCAATTTCGTATTATGTATGTTCGCTATGTGTTTTTAGATAATATGTGCCTAGGAAATCATTCTTGTTCACTCGTGACAGAAGTAGCGAAATCGACCAACACTAAGTTAAGTACCTCTTATAACGGCGCCTGCGGAGGCGGCTGCGGGTAGGCCTGCGGCGGCGGCGGTACCTGCTGGTGCTGATATATCGCGCCCACTGCTCTCGCGGGCCTGGTGCTGGTCGCCCCGTATCCGGCTTCTTTTGATATGGTCTTGAAGTTCCCCGGTTTTTTTTTATATAAATAACTGACAAAGCTGCTTTGTCTTCGGGGTTCAATATAGAAGGAATAAAAAAAAATCACAATTTGATGGAATCAGATTTATTAATATGTTTTCCTTACCTTAAATATTTATAACTTAAATACTTGAAGAAAAAACCTTTTGAGTCTTGCTCAGGAATCTTGAAAAGGGATCTCCCTTTTTTAAGACCTTGTGCGACCTTGCAGCTATATCCTGCTGAACTGAAGCAGCTCAACTTGTCTCCGGATCGGGTGTGTCGCCGAGGATCTGAAGGGTCTCATCCTTGTGAGAACTTCTACGGACTCGGAAGTTGCCTCGAGCCGCGACGGAGGTGTCGGCAGTGACGGCCGATGGTCCCGGGAGCGTGTACACATCATGAGATGTACTTACATTCGTCAACCTCGCTTGGCAAGGGACTGTGTGCTGAGCTCCGGCATGGAGCTATAAGAACATTGGTTCTTGAGAATATGTTAATAAGGATATATAGCCTTGGTATATGTAGCTATTCACATCTTATTTTAATAAGAACGACAAGAGCCCTGATTATTGGCAATTGCGCATTCTGTATGTTTGTGACGGATACAACCCCGATTTTAGTTGTTCGCATCACGAAATATCCTTGGCATAAGTAGCACATCTTTTAATAAGAACGACAAGAGCCCTGATTATTGGCAATTGCGCATTCTGTATGTTTGTGACAGATACAACCCCGATTTTAGTTGTTCGCATCACGAAATATATTATTATGCTGTTTAATTCCTCGTCAGACGAAGAAGCTTCTAGTTTTCTTATCTTCTTGTATATTCTTTCTTCGTTATTTTCTATACTTCCCCATGCTGAAAGTCGTTATTCTTTAAAATTTCATTTATAAGTAGGTAGACGAATAAGCTTCTAGATTTCGTATCTTCTTTCCTCGTTATTTTCTATAGTCCCCATGTTGAAAGCCGTTATTTTTAAAAAAAAATTATTTGTAGGTAGGTGAGCTCCGTTGACGTGCGAAGGGTTCGGCACGGAAACACGTAATGAGGAAGCGTAACGGCCGGACTGGTCGAGTAGAAACGTTTATTTATCTTTTTTTAATATTGCCATAGTAAAAAATAAAAATATCTTTAAAAATCCGTGCAAGGGTGACGCTTGGGGGCGCCACTACAACATTTAAGCTTAAATCGCTAAGAATGAAGCTGCGAAATATAATCTTAAAATAGAACCGTAAAAGAATCGTAAATCCCTTTTAGACGTTTGATTGCTTTAATGGTTTAGCTGGGTTTTAGAGGCCTGTCACTCTCGTAGACTGAGGACCTGAGGCCGAGCTAATTCCATCTGTCCTTGGACACGGGTTTTCGATGTTTCGCGTCCCGATTTTCGTGTACTTTGTAATCTTACCACAATAAATTAAGAGAAATGAATTTGTCGATCACCACAATTCTATCTGTACTACTGTCGTAAAAAACTTTAGATCGCGTTTGCTATTCTAGTTTGACACTTTATAAATCTTAAATGAATTGGATTGCGATTTTCACAATCTATTAATATACTTCGATAACGTATTACTCATGTATTCAATTTTAATATGATTGTGGAACTTGATGACACAGTACCTCTGTTTTCGAGTACATAAACTAAGTAATGTTCGCTAAGAACGGTTTTTGAAAGGGTGACCAAAAATATAATATTATCCCGGCTGCATCTGCAGTTGTCAATACCCACTAATCTCCACTGAGCCAGGGTGGTTAGTTATGACCCATACTGGGTTTATTCTATATTATATGGGTGGATCCATAGGGAATGTTTGTGTCCTATCAGATTATGATTCCATCGAAAAATAAAACTTAAAAGACAATAATTTAAGCAACATAATCGTTTAAAGCGCTTTTCAGTATAAAGTCAACATGTCGTCCTCAGGTTGTGGATACACGGAGATTCGTTTCTGACTCAGACAAATATTGATACGTCTCGATGCGGTCGTAGCTGAACAAGCATTTAGATTTAACTGTTTCCATTGTGATAAGAACATTGAACTTTATGTTGATACTAGTGTTCGTCCGCGGCTTTACTTGCGTTAATGTCGGTTGTTATATAGCCTATAGTCTTCCTCAATAAATGGATTATCCATCACAAAAAGAATTTTTCAATTTGAGTCAGTAGTTCCTTGTTTGTTTGTGTTCCTTGTTTTTTGGTGTAACCATACAAACAAACAAACTCTTCAGCTTTATAATATAAGTATAGATTGCATTTTGTAGCAAGACATTTTATGACAATATTTGCACAAAAACTGATTTTATTGCTATAACTTTTGCATTGTTGGCTATGCTTATTTTATTAACCTTTCTTTTTCTATATTATTTCCGATGTTAACGTAACTGTATGCATACAAATATTGGATAGTATTTTTTGTTAGTTTACTGTCGAATTGAAGTAAATATTTGCTGCAGAAGGCAATATATTAACAAAAAAGATAAGTTATATAGGAAACAACAAGAAGCAATATAGAAACTATTTACTCTCTTATTAACTGCATTATTATTTTATCCAGATATGAGATAAGGATAAATAAGCTAACTATTGTTCCATCGTTAAATGTTAAGATATTGAATCAAATGTCGTATTGTTTATTTTTTTCAACATAATAATATAAAAAAAGAAATATTACTAAGGTGATAAACGTAAAATAGTTGTAACAACTTATGGCTGTAAAACCCAGTGCCGTGTGGTGACGGCCGAGTAGAATACAATTGTCACCACCCCAAATCTCTCCCGTGGGTGTCGTACAAGGCGACTAAGGATAAATCAATGATGAGGAATGGGCAGCAGCGTTCCTCTTGTACCATCTAGCAATAGCAATATACTGCAACTTTTGTGCCCGATAAATGGCAATAGGCTCGCCACCTATTGGGCCACATGGGACCTAACATAATTGGCGAAATGTGGGTGCTAGTTCACCTCTGCCTACCCCTTCGGGGATATAGGCGTGATTTATGTATGTATGTATGTATGTAAAACCCAAGTCTAAACGTTGGGCACTACGGATTGAAACGTCGTCATCTCAATTACTCTCTCCGTTCGTCGGTGATTTCGATATTTTTTCAGCACTTTTCTATATGTTCATTCATCACTCATCACTCGTACCTTTCCGGTCTGTTGAGTGTTTTGAATCAACGTGACCCCAGTTAAACTGGGAACAGGGCAGGAGCATAATGATAACTAAGACTTTTAATAAATCACAAAACTATATCGGTTACAGTTTTAACTAAAATTGATTCCGGAATTGCCTAAACGCACTGTACTACACTACAATGGTTAGGTTATTCTTTTTTGAGTCCAACCAATCTCACCAACTTGCAATGATGGTATGTTTTAAGAGCGACGACTGGACTTGAACGGTCCTAATCAAATCGCAGAGTAGCCCTAGCTTATAAACAACACCACGAAAATGCTCACAAAAAGCAACACAAAAAGTTAAGGATAAGCATTCGATCACGGCGTATTCAAAAATGGCGAGCCCTGGGACACCTACCTATTTAGCACGGCACCGCATTGTTTCCGTAAATGTACCCCATATATCGCTGTCCGTTTCCAGCCCGTACACAAAAGAACTGCTAAATGAAAAAGCATTTATTTCGTATTCTTTCTCTATTTCCCCCGTTCCTGTGTTTCAAAAAGTTACAAGGACTAAATTATTTCGGCGTGACCGTCGGAATGCGTGGAGTAGGAATTTTTATGACAATGTTTGGGAAATAATGCTGTGTGCTACCTAAATCAAGAGCGCTGCGGGTTTTTTAAGTCGGTGTTTGCACTTTGAGTCATCACAGAGCAGAATACAATGTGAGCGTTCCCAATCTCTCCCGCGGGTGTCGTATAAGGCGTGTCCATGGGTTAAGGCAGCGATGATTAATGGACAGCAGTGGTCGTCTTATATCATCTCGCAATATACCATGCCACCTATTACATGGGACCTATGACAATTGGCGAAACGAGTGTGTTTATTTATCTGTTATGTACACGTAGTATGTGAAGATGAAGCTAGAAAGGGTTGAGTCAAAAATTTAAAAAATGTTTAACACAATTTTTCTCATTGAAAATTAATCGTTAAAAAAATCTTCTACTAAGATTCAATTTACTACTAGACCACCTCTCCTTTGTTTGCCAAGATTTATTCTCCCCTAATTAATTCGAACAACACGGACAAAAAATTATACTTGTAAGAGCTTAAAGCACCGCGCTGTCCATAATTGAGTATTTAAATTCAACAACACGACCGCAGTGTAACGCGGAAGCGAGATAGCGACATTCCCGATAGAAAAAAAATTGACTTGCAAACAGATGACTGGATAGTACCTATGTTCGATCCTTGATATTTAGGTGGGAAAAAATTGTTTTGAGTCTAATAGACATACAATTCTTTCTAATCAAAACTTCAAAATTTGAAGTTTGGATGAGGAAGAATTGTGTGTCTTTAATTATTATATTATATGAGGCTATCCCCGAAGTGGTAGGTACAGGTGTATTATTATAATTAAATTTTGCCCTCATTTACCCACATTTCGCAATTAAGTCGAGCCTATTGCCATCTGCTCTCTTTTTCAACACCCGCAGGAAAGATTGGGGTAGTGAAAATTGTATTCGGCACTGGCGTTACCACAAACCTAGCCTATTTTTAACCAACTTCTAATATTATGAGAATGAGATTAAGAAGATTTTAAGAAATTGAGTGAATTGTGCTTCGGACGGCACGTTCCGTTAGTATCTGTTGTCGTTAATACCTACTAATCTGCACCCAGAGTGCCTAGCCAAGTGGCACGCCACGCATAGTAGGTACTTATACAAAACTAAGAAACTGACGGGCCAACAAACGTTGTGGGTTTTTAGGAATTGTAACTGTATTCTTATATCAAAAATAACGACCTGACATTTAACAGACATTTAAAAGCTGCTGTTGAAGAGGATGCAGATGATTTTTCTTAAGTAAACTTGCACACAAGCAACAAGAAAAATCCCGGTTACAAAGCCTAGATCTAAAAGTTCCATTACACGGCTAATGGACACAGTAAAAAGTTTTTGCACAAATAAAGCTTTAATCAGCAGCCGCGTTTACCGACAGATGGCGTCGCCATCAATCTTTCGTTCGGTTTTGCACATCAACATCACAGCCAACTGCCGGCTCCGAGCTCCCCAAAATACATACATACGTACGTACGTAGATTTTTGCATGGATTTATTACGCAGCGTACAAATTAAATGTTTCGCTTAGAATAAATCAATTTTCAGATCGGGGAGCTTGCTAGTTTTACTTTGGGTCCGTGATACGTTTTTTATTCATTCTTATTTTGCCGTGTGGTGACAGCAGAGTAGAATACAATTGTCACCACCCCAAATCTCTCCCGTGGGTGTCGTACAAGGCGACTAAGGATAAATCAATGATGAGGAATGGGCAGCAGCGTTCCTCTTATACCACCTAGCAATAGCAATTTACTGCGACTTTTGTGCCCGATAAATGGCAATAGGCTCGCCACCTATTACATGGGACCTAACATAATTGGCGAAACGTGGGTGCTAGTTCACCTCTGCCTACCCCTTCGGGGATACAGGCGTGATTTATGTATGTATGTATTTTGCCTAAAAAATCGTAGCTTATCGCGTTAAATGTTGTAAGCCTCTTGACTGTGGCACTTCAAACGTTTAAAGTGTTTCCAATGTTTTTTATGTTCAATTTTTTTTTGTGATCAAATATCTGAGTCGATTGTCTTAATTAGGTCTCGAAATTTGAATAATATATAACGACACAAGTAACAGAATTTAAAAAAACTTTGTATTTATTTATCTGATTATTAACTTAATACACATGTAGTCAACCCACATTTTAAATCGCAACTCAGTAGGCAGACAAAATTGAGAAGTCTTCCACTCCCACAGTAAACGGGAGACCGGCTTAACGCGAGCGAATTCTTCTAACAACTTAACGGCTCCGAGGCGTTTTTTTTAAAAAAAGCCTCATTGAAAAGCGAAGCATCGGGCACAATCTCGCGGGGCTGCATCTAAGAAGTAGGTCGAGAAATAAATAAAATATGATGCCTGTCCTCTGGTTGGCATGCGTCGTATATTATTGCCAAGAGGTTCGCTGGTGCAACGTCTGAGTTTAACAGCAGGATTCGATTTCTGTAAAATATTGGTGGCACCTTATAAGTCAGATAAACGTATCTTTATCGACAGATAAAGAGAGTGGCCAAGAGGGCAAGAGGAGGAACGGCCCTTTGCCCTAAGACAAGCGGATGATAGTGATTGACGTAGTGGCTCAGCGCTCTTGGTTTCTGATAGCGTAAATTAAGCAATGTTCTCTGAGACCGATCATTGGATGGGTGACCAAAATCATACCTACTTCGGAAGGCAGATTTAGCAGCAGCTGTTCTCGGATGATTTTTCGAACTTAACTCTAATTTCAAATAAAATTTATAAAATTTTCTGTTGCCACCCTATAATTACGGACAAATAAAACATTTCAGGTGATATGGAAACAAAGCAGTTTCTTTTATTGATAATTATTTCTTATTTTTAAATAACGCTTCTACATTGATATTTAATTTTAACTGAAGCTTATTATAGCAATTATCATTAAACCCTCCATCGAAGTTTGCAATGCATTTATAAAAAACTATTCAGTCTCACAGTAAAATCGCCCGAGCTTTTATTCAAATGATACTTAGCTCGCATGCCCCGACTAGTAAATATTTATATGGTAGATATTCCTTGTATTTTCAACTCAATAGTATTTTTAATTTCATGTTTTTCATAAATTCAAAATGCACTGACCCTATATTTATAACTTATTTCTGAAACACTGTTTTTTATTGTTTCTTTTATCCATATGCGCATAATGTATTCATTATATGCCACGAATGTTGCTTATAACAACAGAAAATCATGAGGTGAAAATCATGAGAAAACCCAAGTTCGTCCACCGCTGTGGGTTCTGTGGCCATTATCACCACTTACCATCAGGTGGTATCAAAGAGTGTGGTGACGGCAGAGTAGAATACAATTGTCACCACCCCAAATCTCTCCCGTGGGTGTCGTACAAGGCGACTAAGGATAAATCAGTGATGAGGAATGGGCAGCAGCATTCCTCTTATACTACCTAGCAATAGTATTACATGGGACCTAACATAATTGGCGGAACGTGGGTGCTAGTTCACCTCTGCCTACCCCTTCGGGGATATAGGCGTGATTTATGTATGTATGTAGGTATCAAAGCAAACCTTTTGGCAAACGTTAGCTAAGGCCGGTCATTGGAAGGGTGTCCAAAAATGTATTATCTCGAGTTCCTCTGTGCTTCCAGAGGCACGTTTAGCCATTAGTCCCGGTTGTATCTGGAGTCGTTAATACCCACCAATTCACACTAGACCATCGTGGTGGGCTATGGCCTATTATTTCATCCATAGGGAAGGCCAGTAGGATTTAAAAATGCTGGATGACCTTTGTGTACGTTGCTTATGGAACGCTGTCACAAGACAATCGCACTTGCTCTACAAGCTCTTCATTATTGACCTTTGTGCAAAGTTCATCATATCTCCTTGTCAACAAAAAAGTGAATCCATTAAAAAAGTTTCTTCACTTCAAAGAGTAACCCAATCCTCGTAATCCCTGCCCTTATCCTCAACACCCCTTTAACCTTAGTAAATTTTATTACATCATGTTATTAACTTTTCAATACTTTGAAGAAATAACTTTCTCACTTATCGGAAAAATGCGCATTATTAACCGCCTCGAGACTTTCCATCGTCGGCGAATTGGTTTTCACAAGTGTATTCGGTTAAGTATGAGTGGGAATTATTATTTGAAATAAAACAACTTCTTCAGATAGTCGTATCAGTAGGTGTTAGGCATTTTAATTATCTTCGTCTACTTCTGCCTACCCTGTTCCCAGTCTATCTGAGGTCGGGGAAGTATATTCCCCTTCCATTCATATCGGTCAGATGTAATCAAGCCATCCACTCCCTTTTGATTCATATCATCCATCACGCCGAAAAAGTGCTAGCGATGAATGAATGTATAGAAAAGAGACGGAAAGGCCATATCGACAGATCGATGAACGGAAAGAGTGATTGAAATTACAACATTCCAAACCATAAATGAATATTTCTCACAGTATACCAGCTAGCACAAAGTTAATAAACCTTTTAAACGCGTGATTTAGAAAGTAATGTTAGAAATATACATATAAACAGTATTTATAAAGATGTTAAGTTAATATAAAAAAATAATGATAGCAAGACAACTGAAAAAAAAATCATCTCGTGAATAATCAGAAAACAAAAGCTTGTTTTCTGATTTCACAATAATATTCTAAACTATTTCAATTAAAATTATTCTGGAATGACTACAGCTTAGTGAGAACAGTGACTTTAAAACTGGCGATGTGAAATAAAGGATTTAATTTGATTAAGACACTATTAACAAGTTAATGACAATACGTCTCAAATGAACGGGTGAATGACTCCGACGAAAAGTACAATAAAACCTTTAGTCTACACATTTTATCTGCATGATTATATTATTATTGTGTTCAACCAACTTTATTAAATTTTACTTAAAGACTACTGATGGAGCCGTTAGTTAAAATAAGTTTTTCGGCAAATACATACAACTCCCCCTTGTTTCCCTAAAGGGGTAGACGGAGGCTTACTGCAGCAGGGTAAGTAATAATGCAGCTAGCTAATCGGTATCAGCTGATCACGTTCCTAGAGGAATTTGGGTACACCGTTTCTTGTTATCAGCATGTATGAGTAGGAGTAATTAATAACAATTGTATTGCCATTCACGCTCCGCCTTCACACACGCTCTCTAATGTTGAATAAAATGTATTGCAAGACCTTGATAAATTATGATCCCACGATATTTTACATTCACCAGTATATCAGTCATGTAGAATTCTTCCCAAGGTTAAGATTTTGTTATTAATAATGACAATGTAATATGATAAAATGATTATTTTAAAAATTATTTCAAGACTCACAGAATATTAAGTTCGGAAATCAATCAAAGAGTTTCTGCGTATAATGCCCCGAAATTATTTTACGAATTTTGATTAATCGACTACGGAACTTCGAGTTAAGTCTAAAACGATATTGATTTTATGACTAAACAGTCATAAATTTTATATTTATATCCATGGAAAGGAGAGGAAATCGATATTACGCTTTCAGAGATCGAAATTGCACTATTCTGGTGTTCACCAACACATAAACAGGCGATTATTATTCAACCGTTAGTTTATGACAGTTTACCGATTGGAAGAACTGTCAAAAACTACCGGTTATCTTTTAATCCCTTGATTTACGTGTTGGTGAACTCGAGCCTGTCAATCCTATGGCCATTCTTCAAACATTAATGTTATTGTTTATTTGATTTTATTTTAACATTATATTATTATTAATATCAGAGAAATTATATTGGAGTAAGATTTTTTTCCAATTATATGCAAGAAACTAATTCGCGTCATCCGCTTTCTCCGATTCTCGCATCAGGACATCATTTTTTATTATTTTTATGTCCTCTTATTCTTTGTAATTTAATTTTATCATTACATATTGGCCTGGACTTATAATGGAAATTGCCAATATTGCCATCAGGTCGTGTGTAATAGAGATTACCGTGGAGAAACGTCTTCTTTCAAACAGGTTTTCTTTCTTTTGTCTCTGATGCCACTCCCAGACTCCCTTTTACGTTATCTTACTTAATAGAGTAATGTATAATGATGAGTAGAAGAAGAAAATGCAACGAAGATATCGTGAATCAATGACGTTGCAGCCTAATTTGTGTTACAGCCAGGAGGTTGTATGCAGCATTTGGTAATGAACATTGTAACTCACTATGCAATTAGCTAGCTGGGAATGCGGCTGTTATTATGTCCGCATAACAAGAACAGAATGGCCGATCTAAGCAACTGAATAATTACCCTAGCACTATTGCAAACAAAAGAGGTCAGAACATTTTCTTAATATTATTGCTATGATGCGGCATATTATGACAAACTCGTAGTTCTGCTCTATTTTCTTGGTAATATTTTTTTCAACATTGAAATTTATTTACATTGTTCTTATACAAATCAATTAGGTAATCTAATGTTATTGGTTTGTGGAAGACAAATTTGTTTTTAGTGTAACAAATATTTAGGTGAACGATAGTTCCCAAAGTAGGAATACTACCACAAGTGGGGACGCTCGTGTCTGTCTAAAATCATAAGAAATGTTAAGATCAATTATTTAATAATATAAATAGTACCTACCTACTGTTACATTGATAGAATTCAATAACCATAATTATAATAAGATAGACGTTCAGATGAAATGGCTATTACACCATTTTTATTTTAAAATTAAATAAATGTTAGATAAATGCCGGATAAAAAATGCCCAGTGGTACAGGCATCTGCCCGGATCGCAGAGGACGCGTGTTCTAAGACTATCATTTTTCGAACTTTTTCTAATCACAATATTCTTTAGGCTATTGCACCAAATTTACAAAGAATTAAAATGAGCAATTACACTTACTATATATAAGTAGCTTAGTTAGAATAGATATAAAAATAGTAAAAGAAATATACACTTAAAGAATAATCGAATAAAGTAGAATAGCTATATGAATACGCAATCCAACCTCATTGAAATTTCAGTCGCCGACCTCGAACAGCGAACGAACATCGGATCACAAACAAATTGGCCACTCAAAAACGAAACAAAAAGACAATGCCATAATAGAGTCGTTTGTCGTCCAAACCTCGAACGCAGGCTCGTTAACGGGGAGCTTCCGTGGAAAAATTTAATTTAGGCGAGAAATTCACACAATTTAGGCTGACGGCTCGCATGAATACCATCGCGAGGAATGAAATTTCCACTTGGTGGTCGTGGTTTTTGTTCTGGTGGAGTGGGAAGCTTTTTGTTTTGTGACGAGCGCTGTGCTTACGAAATTCGACAAGGATAAGGCGGGTGTCTTAAGTCGTAAGGCCCCTTTCATTCTTAGGCGCGTCGCCGGTCGCGACCGGCACAATTTGTATGAAGCTTCATCTAGTCCGACAAGTCCGTGCGCAACCTTGCTGTGATATGAGACGGTGGCGGGGACGGGGCACTCTGCGGGGAGGAGCGAAATCTCGCTCGAGAAGTCTCATATACCGCAGAAGGGTCGCGCACGAAGATGTCGAACTATAGTAGCTTTAATTTGTTCCGCGTGTGGCCGGCAGCGTAGCTTCATACAAAATGCGCCGGTCGATTGGTATACGCCGAAGAATAAAAAAGGCCTAAGTGTAGCTCGTTCAAAACTAGGATTCTCCAATTGAGAAATTGTTGAAATTTCCACACCGTATTCTGTAGCTTGATGCAGGAACAATAAACTAAAAGGTTTATTTGAAAAATATACAAAATAAGCATTTTATGTTGCATTCTTTAAAATAACCACAAAAAATACCATAAATTTCTTTGTTATAATATTTGAATATTGAATAATTAAAAATAAATATTATTTATCACTTAATTAATGCATATAATCATAATAGCCGTGTGGTGACGGCAGAGTAGAATACAATTGTCACCATCCCAAATCTCTCCCGTGGGTGTCGTACAAGGCGACTAAGGATAAATCAGTGATGAGGAATGGGCAGCAGCGTTCCTCTTATACTACCGTCCTGACAATGTACTGCGACTTTTGTGCCCGATAAATGGCAATAGGCTCGCCAACTATTACATGGGACTTAACATAATTGGCGAAACGCGGGTGAGAATTCACCTCTGCCTACCCCTTCGGGGATATGGGCGTGATTTATGTATGTATGTATGTATGTATAATCATAATATTCCTAAAGATTTAAATTAAAATGCAAATTTTGTCATAATAAAAGTCTGTTTTTTCAATTCTGAAAATGAGAAAGAACTTTTATGAAACCAGCCAGCCTTTTACGGGTACAGCTTTGCATATATGTTGAGATTTCACGCAAACATTTCGAAGCGCGTGTTGTCACGGTAAGACTAACAACGTTAGCAGTCCAGAATTTTTTTTTGTTCTTACTGTTGCATAGAATAAAAACGCTTCATCATCCAACAAAAGGCATTTCATTTCTCAATTCTTGTAGTGCGTGTTTTGTTACTTTTGGAATGTATTTTGGGAGCAAATAAAAGTTATTTATAATTTTAATATTTGTTTTAATTCTTTAGACACACGCTTACACTTTTTTATATATGGAAGAGGGCAATTTTCAGTATTGCCATACCTACTAAGGTATATTTTTGTATGATATAAAAAATAAATGTTGCTATTTCAATACACCCCCTCAACATTAATTTTTTATTCATACTTTTATTTTGGCTATTACAATAATCTTTTTATATTATATCTATCTTTGACTTATTTCTACTAGACTTGTACGAAAAAACTTAATTATTATTCTTATATATGTTAAGTCTTTACTTTTCTATAAGCAATACAATCTATATTTATGTATGTATTCTTTTATAATTAGTAATGTTACGTACATATTAAGTTTTTTAGCTTTATGCCAAAATTAGATCTCTCAACTTGATAAACAATAGTTTACCTAAGGGCTTTGTGAATATGTCAGCAATGTTACAATTTGTTTTCACATAGATAATATTTACAAGACCCTTATTAACATTTTCCATTATATATTGGTACTTAATGTCGACATGTTTTAAACGTTTTATACTATCATTGTTTTCAGCAATTTTGATAACACTCTGGTTGTCTTCAAATATATTACAGTTTACATTATAGTCAAAATCTAATAAAAGTTTCTTAAGCCACAATCCTTCACTTATAGCCAATGTTAGAGCAACATATTCTGCCTCACAGGATGATAGTGACACACAAGACTGCTTTTTAGTGTACCAGGAAATAGGACAGTTATTAAAATAAAAGATTTGGCCAGAGGTTGACTTTCTGTCTTTGGTATCCCCTGCCCAGTCTGCGTCACTATAACCCTGTAGGTTTATATTATTATTACATGAGTAAATTATTGACAAATCAAGTGTTCCTCTTATATATCTTAATATACGCTTCAAACATTGGTATAAGGCTTTACTAGCACACTGTAAGTAACGACTTAAAAAACTTACTGCTACTGACAGATCAGGACGGGTACAACAAGCATACAGTAAACTTCCTATCAAGCTTCTACACATGTTTTCTATTTCCTCAGATTCTGGTTTATCCCGTTTTAGTAATTCAAAGTTAAAATTTTGTTCTATAGGAGTGGCTACTGCTTTGCAATCTGACATCTGATATTTTGTTAATAATTTTTGCAAGTATGATTTTTGATTAATTATAGTTTTACAATTTTTTACATCTTGTTTGATATTAATTCCAAGGTAATTGCAAGCTAGACCCAAGTCTTTCATTTTAAAGTTGTTACATAAGGCTTTTTTAAAGCAAGTTATTTGACTTTCATTGTTTCCAAAAAATAATAAATCATCAACAAATAGTAGTAAATACATGTAATTATTATTGTTTCTTTTATAGTATAAACATGGGTCATTTATTGATTTTACAAAACTTTCACTAGTCATAAAATCATTAAACTTAATGTTCCAATTTTTGGGAGATTTCCTCAGACCATATATTGACTTATTTAATTTACATACATTATTGTTAGGTAACTTTAAATAAATATTTTCTTTAATCTCACCATATAGAAAAGCTCCAGTCACATCCATTTGATATACAGGTTGTTTCTTTTGAGTAGCAATTGCCATTAGTGTACGAAATGTGGTGAACTTTGCTACAGGTGCATATGTATGAGTATCACAATTCTTTTGTTCAAAACCTCGAGCCACTAAACGAGCTTTATAGATAGAATGACCATTATTCTCCTTAATTTTAAACACCCATTTGGTACTTACAATTTCATCACCCTCTGGAACATTTTGTACTGGTTGCCAAGTATTGTTTTCTTCTAATGTTTTCATTTCTGTATTTATGGCCTCCTCCCACTTACTTTTGTCAGGTCTTTGCATTGCATCTTCATGGGTTATAGGATCTTCTCCACATAAACTCAGGAAACTATTCGCATTGTCTTCTAGATCATCATTGCTTATGTAGTCCCTCATCCATGATGGTTTTCTGGTATTTCTTATAGGTCGTCCCTCCATTCCTTGTGCATTTTTTTCTTGCAGTATTTCCCTTTCTATTTCTTCCCGACTTTGTTCTTCACTTTCCTCAGAAAATGAATTTATAGATGTCTCAGAGATTATACTGTTATATGTTTCCTCTTCAATTTCTTCTTCGTTATGTTCTTCACCATCATCAGTAAAAGAATTGGGCATTATGTTGTTATATGTTTCCTCTTGTTCTGTATTTGATTCTTTTATAAAAATTACATCTCTTTTGATCTCTATATCATTCTTGTTAGGCAAGTAGATTCTATATCCTTTTACGTTTTCATTTTCTCCATAACCAACTAGATATCCAATTTCTGTTTTACTGTCAAACTTTAATCTTTTAGCTTCTGGTACATGTACGCCTACTTTAGCTCCAAATATTTGCAGTTTTGAAATGTCATACGAGTTCTTATTCCACCAGAGTTCATACGGGGACTTTCCCTTTACTCTAGAAGGTCCTGTTGAATTTATAATAAAAACAGCTGTATTCATCGCCTCAGCCCAAAGATTCTTTGAAAGATTACTGCTCAATAGCATTGTACGAGCAGATTCCACAATGGTCCGCATCTCTCTTTCTATTGTACCATTTTGTTGGGGAGTGTATACTACACTCCTTTGATGCAATATCCCATATGATTTCAATAACTGTTGTACTTCCTTGCTACAGAATTCCTTCGCATTGTCTGATCTTAGATATTTTATTTTATGACCTGGATTGTTAGCTGTTTCTATAATAAATTCTTTTAAACGCTTTAAACTTTCACTTTTATTTCTTAGAAAATATATCTTTCTATACTTTGTATAATCATCTTTCAATAATAAGAAAAATTTTGATCCCCCCAGTGAACTTTCCTCTACTGGTCCTCCTATGTCCATATGTATGACTTCGCCTGGCACTTGGCTTCTATTTTCACTAGTAGGGAATGAAAATCTATGCTGCTTTCCTTTCACACATGCAATGCATGTCTCTTCACTCCCATTTTTGTACTCAATATTATATTTATTTAAAATGTTTTTAATTTGGTTAATATCTTGATGCCCTAACTTGGCATGCCATTCTGATAACTCTGAACTGCACTTTCCAATCATAGCATTTTCCTTTTCATATTTGAATACCATTACATACATTTTTCCAGTTCTTTTTGCTATTGCATGAACACTGTTTTCTTTAATAAACTTGCATTCATCTGCTGTTGTTATTAGTTGATAACCCTTGTCTAGGGCAGCACTCATTGAAAATAAGTTAACTTTGAGTTGTGGGACATATAGCACATTATATATTTTAGTAGTAATCCAGGAATGTCCATCATATGCACTCAAATTTATCACTCCTTGTCCTTGACATTTTATAACTGAACCGTCCCCTATTATCACATCTTTTGGTCTGTCGAACTGTTCATATTTTGTATAACTTTCTTTCAAATTACACATATGCTCAGACGCACCACTGTCCAAATACCAGTTATTATTATTTTGACACTCAACATTCAACGCACTTATTGACATAGTTGTTAAAAATGCGTTTTGTTTCAAAGAAGGTGCACTATTATTGTCCACTTTGTACCAACAGTTCTCTTCTTTATGTCCATATTTTTTACATATTTTACAACACTTTTTCACTTCGTAATTATTATTCACTTTTTCTTTGTTATTATTGAACCAACAGTTTTCAATTTTATGTCCATGTTTTTTACACTTATTACAATAGTCCTTATTAACTTTTACTTTACAGTCTGCCTTTATGTGCCCCAGCTTTCCACATTTGAAACATTTTCTAGCTGAACTGTTTGCTTTAAAAGCCGTCCCTGTAGAATTTTCGCAATCTTTATTCCTCTGTTCTTCTATTATTAATCTTGCAGTTAATTCAGATAGTGTTCTTTTTTCTGAAGGCACCGACTCCCAAGCCGATATGAAATGCCGGTAACTATCCCCGATAGATGAAATTATTTTTGTAATGATCATGCTTTCCGTAATTTCGCCCTTGGCCTGCTTTATTTGTGTCACTAAGTCCTCAACCTTGGCAATAAATGTTGTTATATCATCCCGGTGTAGTTTCATATCAAAAAATTTTTGTTGGAGAATGTGAAGTGAGACATCAGATTTCTGTTCGTATATTGCACTCAGTTTATCCCACATTTCCTTTGCTGTTTCGCAATTTTGTATTTGTAAAATAGTTGTTGGTGCCATTCTGGACACGAGCACTCCCTGCGCTTTAGCATCATATTGCCTCCATCGCGCCTTAGCCTTTTGGTCATCTTCATCTATTGGATATGAAAATGATCCATCGATTACTTGGTAGACGTCTATCGCCTTTAAAATTACTTTAATTTGGAATTTCCATGTGTGCCAGTTCCTCATTCCATCTAATTTTATTGCTTGACTTTGACTTGTATTTGCACCTCCAAGGTATAAATCAGCGGCGTCCATTTTGTGCCGTTGTGCGCTTGACCACGCTACTTTTACTTTTTTTGTTTTCCACTTCACCGTGGTTAATTACTTTACTTATTTGCTCCCAGGTACAGGAGCTGGGCCCATAACCTTTTGGAATGTATTTTGGGAGCAAATAAAAGTTATTTATAATTTAAATATTTGTTTTAATTCTTTAGACACACGCTTACACTTTTTTATATATGGAAGAGGGCAATTTTCAGTATTGCCATACCTACTAAGGTATATTTTTGTATGATATAAAAAATAAATGTTGCTATTTCAATAGTTACATATTATAATGTACTATTCCATTACACTCTAATATTGAATTAGAGGATAGCGCAGTGGCTTGGCGTGCCTGACCTTCGATTGCGTATACCAAGCAGTGTTCGCTAAGGCCAGTAATTGGATGGGTGACCAATAGTTTATTAGCTCGAGTTTGTCCATACTTCAGGAAGCACGGTAAGCCCAATTGCACTAACGGGCCAAGGTGGTGGGGGAAGGTACATTCTGCCCCAGCAGTGTGGACATAAAAAGACTAATGATGATAATACTAATGAAGATTTTTCGATGTGTAATAAAATTAAAAATACATATTTTATTTGCGTTCTAAATTACAGTTTACATACATACATACATAATTCACGCCTATATCCCCGTAAGGGGTAGGCAGAGGTGAACTAGCACCCACGCTGCGCCAATTATGCTAGGTCCCATGTAATAGGTGGCGAGCCTATTGCCATTTATCGGGCACAAAAGTCGCAGTACTTTGCTAAGTGGTAGGTATAAGAGGAACGCTGCTGCCCATTCCTCATCACTGGTTTATCCTTAGTCGCCTTGTACGACACCCACGGGAGAGATTTGGGGTGGTGACAATTGTATTCTACTGTGCCGTCACCACACGGCACTGGCACGGCACTGGCAATATCCCAAATGTGGATTGCTAAATTACAATTTAGCAATCCACATTTGGGATATTATCATATTATTATCTTCTATTAGGTCCACGCATATCTGACATACATTCATATTAAGTGCTTTTGACAATCTACGTTTTAAAAATGTGGCCCATAAAAGATTACATGGCATATCAACCCTCTTCGGGTAGGTACATAATACACGACACAGGTTCAAAATTTTTCTTTCCTATTTTTCTTTGGAATAATCCCAGATTCCTCTGGGCCTTCTATTTGAGCCACAAGCTGCTTAATTAGCGCCAAACGTATTACGTAAGCCTAGAATTCGGATCAATGTGTGTACACATAATGTCTTGTCTCTGTCCGTAAGGGGTTCTGGAATAGGCCGACGTGATTTTGCGCCGACCCCTAAATTCAGACGTTCCGCATCATTAGTTGGACATTTTACGACGTAGGCAGTCTTAGTGGGTGGTGTTGTGCCTTTTATATAATAAGATTTTTCTGCGACAATTTCATATCATTATTATTTCGTTTATTTGAAAAACGTAACTATGACTTTTTTCCTTTTAATTAGTTATAACGAAAAGAAATAACTTTTGCAAACTTTTGTCATAGTTAAAATATTTATAGACGTGATGTTGATATAGCAAGGAGAAAATATTATTTTATCTTATTGCATTTCATTATAAAGGTTTAATTATTACATACCTAAACAAATCTCTGCCACATCCAAATTAAATTAAGGTCGCATTCCAACCAAAAAAAAAACAGTTAATAGTCTAACTGCCGCAATCAGAGACGTCAATTAACTTTAATGAGTATTTAATGTCAAAAATTTTCATTCAAATCAAGACCATAACCCGGCAAGAATAGCGACTAGTTTTGAATTGTCATTTTTTGACGTTAAGTACTCATTAACGTTATTTGACGTCTCTGAGTGCGGCAGTAGGACAGAAGCTCAATGCCGTAATGGATAGCGCGCTCGGCTTGCGATTGCATAAACTGTGCGATTTTCACTAACGTCTTTGGATGGGTGACCAAAATATATTATCTTGAATACCTCTGTGTTTCGGAAGGCACGTTGATTACGGCTGCTTGGTTATATTTAATTTTCTCCCTGCCCTGTTCCCAGTCTATCTATCCCTATCTAACAAATTATACGCCATATTAATTATATTTAATATGGCGTATAATTTGTTTAACTTCATGTGTAAATAATTAATCAAATAAAACAATAAATTATAGATAGCTCTATAATCATAAAGGAGTTTTGTATCATGTTTTGTTAAACTCCTTCTATAGGGAATGCCTGTATCCTAGCACTGGGTACATACAAATTCCCAGTCTATGGTTGGATCATGGAAAAGTGCCAATTATTTTATCCCGCGCTGCATACCTATCTGTTGCGAAAAAATGTGTGTAGCGAAATGGCGAGTTTCAAACACGAGTGCAAGCTCATAATTCATCTGCCACTCGACATCGTCAGTCATTCTGCGTCACGCCGCGACAAACGTATGCACGCTGTGAATGGAATACCAGCCAACGTTGGGGCAGACGGAGAGAAAATATTAACCCAATTAAGTGCGAAATTAACTCTCCAAACTGGAGCTGTGCGACACGATAATACTAGCAGTGTTATAAATGCATGTTGTGGATCTAGTGTTACTATGTCTAGGTAAGTTCCCCTTTTTTTCCTCGTTCTTTATTTTAGTTTTTGCCTTTCAACCAAGACGCCTTCGTGGCCGAGTGACATCTGCCCGGATCGCAGAGGGTGCGAGTTCGATTCCCGCATCAAGACATAATTATTGAGGATTAATTTGCCAACCACAATTTTCTTTGTAATAATTTTCTCATGATCATTTCAGCCGAGAGACGCCCATAGTTGGGCATAGGCCTCCCCCAAGGATCTCCAAACCGGTCGGTTCTGCGCTGCCCGCATCCAACGGCTTCCCACGACCTTCACCAGATCGTCGGTCCACCTTGTGGGGGCCTTCCAACGCTGCGTCTCCCGGTGCGTGGCCGCCATTCGAGGACCTTTCCGCCTTAACGGCCGTCAGTCCTCCTCGCAATGTGCCCTGCCACTTAAGGTCCGCAATTCTTCGGGCTATGTCGGTAACCTTAGTTCTCCTGCGGATGTCATCATTTCTGATATGAACACGCAGGGAAGCAAATAATAATTTTCTAACTTATAATAATATTGTTCAAATAAAAGTCCACAACGATAATAATTCTACGTTCTTCTTTTTTTTTCTGTGGCCGTATTAAGTTTACTACGCTGTCAATCGTGTCGAAAAACGCCTAGCTCAATATCCATTCCCGGCCCAACAGTATTTTCTATTCAAGCGTTTATTCTGGTACAAAACCAGTACAATAACCTAGAAACAAGACTGAAAGATGATGATAAAGTGAGTTATATTAACTGAAGAAAAAAGCCCGAGAGAACCATGTAATATTAAGCCCCTACACAAGTATCTGCAAATAGACAGTGGACAGACCGATTAACTGAATACAACTTGATTGTTCGGCGTTCATAATTTATTGGCTCGCAGAGTGATTTATACCTGAAACGAGCTTATCTGAAAATCAAGGAGAAACTACGTAATTGTCAGCACAGTAATGAATGGCCGGCTCTTCGGATGCTTATTTTACAAATTATGGAGGTCTGATTTCACTTGGATTTACAATTCAGTTCTCCATTTCAGTTAAACTTAAACAGGATTAACTACAAGAAGAAGATAAAAGCTGTAGTTTTTTTTTACCAGGGGGCCTACCACCTAACTCGATTGCTGATGATAGCTATATCGTAATGCACTGCTTGCGGCTATAGCAGCCATCCTGGATTTTCAGGGGGTGCGGATTTTGTGCCAAATTCATACAAAATCATTCAGTGATCATTCGTTCAAAGCTATTGCTAATAGATTAGGTACACTTGGTGCGAAAAGACAGCATGACGTCATAAACTATAGCTTTTACTTAAGCAATCGAGTTAGGCGGTAGGCCCCCAGGTCATCGTAATAACGCTATTCTTTTTTTTCACTGCACACGTCTTGTTTGATCAAAACGCACTGTTCAACAAATTTGTAAATGCACAACCTACACTCATTATAGAAACTAAGATTATTTTCAACGTGTAACTAGCCTCATCTAGTGTTACTACGGGGAGGGGAGAGGGTCAATCAAATTTATATTGGTTGGTTGATTGACAACCTCCCTACTCCCAGCGTCTGTCCGACGCTGGGTTTGGTAAATGGTTTAGGGAGGAGCGCAGGTCGCGAAGATCCCCTAAGCAAGGCCAGTGGACTATCCTTCACGAGGTTGCCGCCCGTTATTGGCTAAATGCCCTATGCAATTAGTATAACAGAAACCTCTGGCCGTACCTCAAAAACCCTTAACCCAACCCTATCCTAACATCCTCTCCAAACTTCCACGCCGAACAGTGGCGGCGCAAAACCACATCCAGGCCCACATAGCCTTGGGGCACTAAATCCCCCCAAAAAGTTGTACCACACGCACCAAGGGCAGGTAGTGTGAGTTTACATCCCCGCCCAAACAACTAAGATGGAAGCACAACGGAAAAATTATTTACCCCAGGAGGGTACCACTGGTAGTGGAGAATCCCTCACCGAGTCTAACTCGGTCTGTCCCACGTATTCTGGGGGGGACACCTTGTGCTCGATGGATATGTCGGGCCTCGCAGAGGCCATACCGTCGACCATTGACACAGCAACTGTGTCTAAATGGTCCGTAGTATGCCACAAACGCCCCTTGAAAAAGGGTTTAAAGCAAGTGGCTAATAAACAACCGAAGGGCCAACCGGAACGCAGTCGCCCCAACAGGCGCGCGAGAAGGAAGGCCCTTCGGCAAGAACAGACAAAAACGCTAAAAAACGTGGCAGCTAACGCAGCAGCGGAAACGCAGCGCGAACCTGTACCGTCCACCTCAAAGGAGGCGATGCCAGTACAGGAGGCTAAAAAGCCACCGACCCTACCACCACCACCACCCAGTCAGACGAAAAGTAGACGAACACCGAGAGGTTCTCGCGGTAAGGGTTTCGCTGCGACTCCAAAAAAGGAGAAAGCTACTCCTGAAAAGGAGAATCCCGCTCCTGAAAAGGAGAAACCTGGCAGCGGTATTGGTCAGAACGAGCGCGCTTCCTCGAAGCGAGCTCGTCTAAACGAGACCCGCTCCCCCAGGGGGGAAGCTAAACGCGCGAAAACTGACGCGAATCCGAAGCGGACGGTGAGCTACGCAGATGCGAGTAATTCGCATCTGAGGGTGGCGGTTATCACCGTCCCGCCGAGGGACCTCTCGCAGGAGCAGGCAGACCAGCTGAGGGAAGCCATCGATGATGGTATCCTGGAAGCTGTGCTGTCTCCGTCGTCTCCCGGCGCGCAAGCTCCATCTTTCCGCGGGCGCCCCTTCTTGTTAGACGGAGTGCTAGCGATGTGGTGTGAGGACGCGAACGGACTCAGCTGGCTGGAGAAGGCTGTGAAAAAGATAGCCTCACCAATACCAAATACCACTCTGGCTGTGATTAAGCAGTCAGAACTTAAAAAGAAGCTCAAGGCAGGGCTTCTCCTTCACACCCGCATCACTGATGCGGAGACACTGCAAAGAGTCATTTGTGCCCAAAACCCGTGGTACAAAGTGGACTCTTGGCAGTGTTACAACATGACGGTGGATGAATCTCTGGAGGAAGGCTCCAAGGAAAAGGTGGTACACCTAATCCTGGGAATCCCTGAAGACCAGAGACAAGCCATCGTCAACAGAGACCGCCGTGTAGCCCACATGTCAGGGAGTGGGTACATACGCTTCTTCTCTTCGGAAGAAGAGGAGAAGGCGAAGGCCAATCAACAACCTGCAGTGGCGAGTGAGCCTTCGGAGAAGACCTCAACTCCGGAGCCGTCCACCTCTGCTCCCCAACAGGGTTTGAGCGAGACTGAGACGAACTCGACACTGCAGTTTAGGGATGAAACTAGCGACGAAGATGGCATCCTTCTTAGTCCCTAGTTTCATAAAAACCATACAAACCAACCTTCAGCACAAACAGATAGCGGCGGCGACTTTACGCAGAGTGCTGGAGGCCGACACCAAGACCGTCGCCCTAATCCAGGAACCCTGGATCAGAAACAACAGAATCTGCGGTCTAAACAACATCGGTGGTAAGTTACTGCTAGACACAACTGTTGATAAACCAAGAACCTGCATTTTTATGCCTAAAAACATTGCAGGCACCTTGCTTAACCAATTCTGTTCTAGAGACGTCACTGCGGTGAAAATCCTCACAGAAAATCAAACCGCCCTGGTGCTAGCCTCAGTGTACATGCCGAGCGATGGCGAACTCCCCCCGAGAGAACTAGCCAAGCTGGTGCAACACTGCGAAGCACATGACTGGGCCCTGATCATCTCTGCAGACTGCAACGCTCATCACTCTCTGTGGGGAAGTAAGGAAACAAACAAAAGGGGTGAGTTACTAACTGAATATTTATTCCAAACAAACCTGAACATCATGAACAGAGGTAGGGAACCTACTTTTGTAAGCTCAAGGTATCAAACTATCATAGATATAACTCTGGCAACACACGCGGCGGCAAATCTTATAGAGGGATGGCACGTGTCGAACGAACCATCGTTCGCGGATCACCGCCGCGTCTGTTTCCAAATACAATATAAGCCAACAGACCCTGTTCCATATCGAAACCCCCGTAAAACAGATATAACAAGGTACATAAACATATTAACCGAAACACTAGGTAACACAGTCCCTACTAACGAAATACTTAATAGAGATAATATAGAAACTCACGTACAACACCTAACTAAAACTCTTTTAAAAAGCTACGAAACGGCATGTCCTGTCCTGGTACCTAAACGCATAGACAAAAGTCGCTGGTGGGGGCCAGAACTAGAGCGGTTGCGCAAGGAGCTCAGGACACTTTTTAACAGAGCAAAAAATACCAGGAACGATGATGACTGGGATAAATATAAATTTGCACAAAAGCACTACAAGAAACGTATCAGATTCCGAAGTACGGAGGCATGGCGCAATTTCTGTAGTAGCATAAACTCAACAAACCAAGCCGCAAGAATAAAGAAAATCCTTTCAAAAGATGAACCCAACCTTTTGGGCTCGCTCAAGAAAGGAGACGGTACTTATACAAACACGGACAACGAAACTAGCGCAGTACTGCTGGAAACACATTTTCCAAATTGCAAAATCACATCAGATCTGGAATGGACTGATGAGAACAGCAGTACACCAACAACTCAAGACTGGGATGTCGCAAACAAGATAGTGACCGCAAATGGAATAGAATGGGCCCTAAAAAGCTTCAAACCGTTCAAGTCCGCAGGGCTGGACGAGATATTCCCCGCACTGCTACAATGGCAGTCTAAACAGATCACAAAATTTTTATTACCAATCTACAGGGCCTGCATAGCCTTTAAATATATACCGAAAGGATGGAGGGAAGCGAAAGTAGTCTTTCTACCGAAACCAGGTAAGGAGGACTACACTCACGCCAAATCCTTCAGGCCCATCAGTCTTACCTCGTTCCTTCTGAAAACGCTGGAAAGACTGGTAGATCGCCACCTAAGGGATGGAGTACTCAAAGAAAAACCACTACACCCTCAACAACATGCCTATAGGAAAGGCAGATCAACAGAGTCGGCACTACACATGGTGGTACATAAAATAGAATCGGCTATCACAAACAAAGCTTCAACATTAGCTACCTTTATAGATATAGAAGGAGCTTTTGACAAAACTATGCACAACAGCATAAACCACGCCCTTCAGAGACTTAAAGTAGAGCCAGCCGTAAGGTTATGGATAACTGAACTGGTCAGTAAAAGGGCGGTCCAGGTAGTGGTGAATACTACCACAAGGGCAAAGGTAGTTAAAGGGTGCCCCCAGGGAGGGGTCCTATCGCCACTTCTGTGGAACATAGTAGTGGACAGCCTTATAAGGACGCTAAATGAGAGGGGATACACTACTATTGGTTATGCAGATGACCTAGCAATACTGATAAATGGGAAAGCAGAGAACATACTATGCAGAGTAATGCGTTCCGCCCTTCAGATTGTTGAACATTGGTGTGACGAGCATCAGCTGTCAGTAAATCCGAAGAAAACAGAACTTATCCTTTTCACCAACAAAAGGAAGTTACCAGAACTCAATCTACCAAAACTATTTAACACCAAACTCGCCCTATCAACACAAGTGAAATATCTGGGCATCATCCTTGATAATAAATTGAATTGGGCGAGTCATATCGAGGCAAAAACAAAGAGGGCTTGTATAGCATTTTGTCAGTGCAGAAGACTAGTTGGTAAAAAATGGGGTTTAACCCCTAAAATATCTATCTGGCTGTACAAATCAGTTATCAGACCTTCTATGACCTACGGATCGGTTGTATGGTGGCCCAGAACGCAACTTACCACGGTAAAAGCAAAACTCCAGAGTCTACAACGCTTAGCAAGCGTAGCTACCACTGGATGCATGAGAACCACCCCATCAGCCGCACTAGAGTATCTCTTGAGCCTGACACCTCTAGATCTTGTAATACAGGAGGAGGCAAAGGCAGCAGCCTTAAGGCTTAGAGCTAACGGGCTATGGAAACAAAACATAGAAACAACACACACAAAAATTCTGCAATGGACCCTGAAGGAAATACCACTCCTAGAGGCACCCATAGACAGAACACCGTGTAAACATGTCTTCGATCGAAGGTACAATATCCAACTCATCGCAGAACCAGGAGATGTCTCTGGCATCAATGAAGTTAGGATATACACAGACGGCTCTAAAACCACATATGGCACTGGAGCTGGTGTCTTCTCGAACGACTTAAACATAAAAATATCAACAACACTGGACAAACTAAACTCAATCTTCCAAGCAGAATGCATTGGCATCACCAAAGCGGCACAGGCGGTTGCAGCCAGAGATGTCAGAGACCTAAACGTCAAAATAATCTCAGACAGTGCTTCCGTTCTACAAGCCCTACAAAGAAACACGATAACATCTATCCTGATACTGGAGTGCCACAATGCACTCCAATCCATTGCGAGTACGAACGGAGTAACTCTTCAATGGATCAAAGGACACAGCAACTCATTGGGAAATGACGTAGCCGATGAACTGGCCAAAAAGGGATCGAAAGGGACAGTATATGGACCGGAACCATTGCTACCCATACCTCAGGCCCAGATAAAAACATGGCTGCGCACCAAAACTGAGGAAACCCATTTAAGAGAATGGATAAACAGTGACGGGTGTAAGCAAACAAAGAATGCAGTTCCGGTGGCATCAAAAAGATTTGCTCGCAACCTCATAAATTTAAACAGGGACAAACTCCGAAAGGTGATAGGCATAATAACTGGCCATTGCTCCCTAAACAAGCACCTATTTACCATTGGGGTGACGGACAGCCCTCTATGCAGAGGATGCATGGAGGCAGAAGAAACGCCACAGCACGTGCTTATAGAATGCAGGAGCGTGGCAGATGAACGGGCAAGGCTCCTCCAATCCCCAGTATCGGTCCCGGAAGCTTGCAGCAGTCTGAAAAGACTGCTGGGTTTTTGGGATAGTCTGGGATGGTTGGAGTAGCAATAATAGGGAGACACGTACAATGGCCCAATCAGGGGGCTAAGTGCGGACAAAGCCCAGTTAAACTAACTAACTAACTAGCCTCATCTAATGGAAAAATCTACATCGAAAGTAAATAGCCTTTGCTTGATTCCAATTGAACATTGGCGCCGGAGCAAAAAATGTAATTGGAATTTTAATCTGTTTTGAGAAGGGCAATCGAAATGTAAATATTATAATCAGATTGCGCTCTAAATTTTATTCAAAAAGGGAAAATACCTTTTTTATTCTCAGTCGGCCATTTAACGATTGTTATGAATTCGTGTGAATTCACAGACAGAAGAGCAGAGTACATTTAATTTTGTAAACACGTCTATTCCAGCCGCTAGTGTTATGCAAGGTGATGAAGAGTAACAAATAATATGTACTTAACCCAGCGTCATTGTGGCTATTAAACAGAACTTAGCCGTTGTAGCCGGGTATATTTTACCCGTGTACATTACTGATAAAACAGTGTTAAGGAATGGGCAGCAGCGTTCCTCTTATACGACCTAGCAAAGTACTACTTTTGTGCCCAATAAATGGCAATAGGCTCGCCACCTATTACATGGGACCTAACATAATTGGTGAAATGTGGGTGCTAGTTCACCTCTGCCTACCCCTTCGGGGATATGGGCGTGATTTATGTATGTATGTACATTACTGTACACTGAATCATGCATATGTCATTACTAGTTTTCTAGTTTAAATAAATAGGTATAAAAATTACTTATAATACACATTACTTATAAAAATTAAACATATTTTTTTATAAAATTTGCATTTTATTACCATCAAACATAAAAAAAAACAAAACTTTTTAGCCTGAGATAAATTTGACTTTGTACGAACGTATGTCCGAGGTGGTTACGGATACCATTTGGTGTAATTGTCTTTACCAATATAAAATTATTGGTTATTGGTTGAAACAATTGCTTCTTGCTCATAATCGCTGCATTCTTGCTCCGTATCACTGCCTTGACTTCGCTCTGAAATTTGGTCGATTTCACCTTCGCCGTCTGAACTGTACTGTTCATTGTCACTAGTGCTAGCTTGTTCGAACAAAGCTGGGAGTTGTCTTAGTTCGTTTTCGTAAGACATAGTTCATAAAACTGTGAAAAACGATGTGCAATTCATCAATAAACAGTAAAAAAAACAAGCAGATCATGTATTAATGGTACGTGGCCATTGTGGCCGGGTATAACTTACCCGCGCGCTCTTCACAGACGTATATACTCTGTCGTAGCCGGAACAACACCAAAAAGAGTAGTTAATACGATCAAAGACATCAACGACCGCAGCTACTGTAAGTGGCTATTCACACACGTATTTTGTTTTGAAGTTATTACGATTTTAAAATTCGTCGGGTATTAGATACCCGGCAACAATGACGCCGGGTTAATAGAAGCGTTCCTTGTTAAAAGGCATCATGTCACGTTACCAGCTCTGTCAACTCAAAGTTTATTTACGATTTGTTGATTACCAGGTGCTTAGTGTAGGCAAAGACAAGCGCTTGGCTAGTAAATTTATTTTAGCAACTGTTTGAATTTATATCATTTGCTTAATCAATTATTGTCTTACCAACTAGAATGTTGAAAAGGATATCGACAATAATTAACACGTCAATCTTACCAAGTTAACTTCAGTTCATGAACTATTTCCACAATAACAAACATTTATAATTATGTTTCATTTGTATAACAATGATGTGCACAAAATAGCTTTGTCGGCAAACGTCCATCGTTATGTGAAGTATCCCAATAAAAGATTATTATTTAATAATAGTGTCAGCTGGTATTTATTAATACGGACAAAAGGGGAACTTTGTGACAATTCGTTGAATAGGAAACGGAGTAGGGCGACTTCCATTTCATTTCACAAAGTAATTGATCAATGTAATATTTCTTAAAGCAAATTTCATTGAAGACGATTGAGCCACTTCTTAAAGATGAAAGGTGTAGTGTATGAGTCTCGTCTCGAGCGTTCACTCCACTAGAGGGCGCGTCAGTTGCTATCTGACAGCGGGATAGAAAAGGCGTGTTGTGGTTGTTTGCGTTGGCGAGCCGAGAAATAATACAATATAATCTGAACATTACATGTGGCGACGAGGTAAATGAGTAAGTAACGACTACGTTTAACCAACAGGCATTGAAAGATGAAAAAGAAATTATCTATTTGAACATAGCCATGTAAATATGACATTTTGCAATGGAACTCGTTTATAGTTCATCATCATAGCATTTGGGGATAATAATTATATTGTTTCTACTATAAGAAGCATGTTGATTTCTTTTGCGCGAACAATCGGATGTAATGCTTAAAGGAAAAGGAAAATAGCACTCATTATGATACCAAATAAATTAATGCAATATGACAGTTCGGCCATTGCGACATTTTTATGAAATTTTAAGCGAGAATCCACAGTAATAAGACAGCAAACATCTTGAAATTGCCTATTATTACATTATTATCTTTTTGAAATTGTCATAACTTTGTATTAAACGGATGCTAGCCATTGAGTTAAAAGGTAATAGTAGTTCAATGATAATTGGTACCCATTTTATTTGTAAGGTGAGGTATACAAAAAAAAATCTATTATCTATTACCTACTTTTATTTTTAATATTCCTTTTTAATAACATTTAAGGGCTGTGGCGATCACTATTTTGGCCAATATATTTATTTTTAAATATTTTTTTCGTTTGATAATTATGCCTATAATCGGCCAAAGGGTTTTGACATACAGCCATATCAGACGTCCGATTTTAATAATTTAAACAATTATTTTAAAGCCAATTTCAGTTTTGTTGTGCCGGCCCCGCCTAGAGCGGATCGCTGAGTGTTAGCCGAGTGGTCCTGGGTTCGAGTTCTGGTGGGTTTTGTGATGGACGCGGGTCCCGAGTCATGGTTGTGTATACATAGGTTTTGTGTATATTTTCGACATTTTTAATATGATTGTTATGATATTAAAAATATGTCCGTCATCTAGTGTCCATAACAAGTGCTTACTTCTTTGGGACTGAATGATGGGCGTGAGCGTGAAAATATTTATTATTATTATAAAAAAAATAAAAAATAAAAATGTAATGAAAAATTATTTATAAATTGCAAAAAAAAAAATAAAAAAAAAATGCAATGATACATATATATGCATACACATACACATATATGCATATTGACAACATTTCAAAAACCCCCCTTAAATGAAAATAGCGTTTCTTTATATTCCAATCCTGACTTTGAAAATTTTTATTAACTTTTTTATTACTTAATTACAGAGGAAAAAATAATAAAATGTAAAAAGCATGCGATGACGTTACAGTCGTAGATGTATGAAGTAAAACGTTTACCTTCCTAGATGGAAGAATAAAAAAAAGTTATCATAGACATGTTAACAGACGTCAGTCATAAATCAAATCCAATATCATTAAACGTCATCGTAGAAATTAACACCAGTAAAGTTGCATTAAATTGAAATCCTTCATAAATGATTTAAAACGTATTTTACTTTGAAATTGATTTCAAACATTTCAGATAAACTGTTTTATTTTCGACACCGGAAACGCCATTTCGTCAATTTTGACAAGTGATCTTTTTATTTTTCGCGGCAAGAGTGATTTCGCCATTCGTCCATTACAGTGACGTCATTTGGCGCTTACTTATGTTTAGAATGACCGGTATTTCAATCAGGACTTTTGTGTGAAAACGACGGAATTTAAAATAGGGGTCTTCATTTTCGGTTTAATTTCATATAACATCATAATAAAGCTATGTTGAAAAAATGAAATGTTGTCAATTATGCAGGAAAAGCAGGGTAAGACCTGGACATTAAATTGTCATAATAAGAAAAGCAGGGTTAGACCTGGACATTAAATTGTCATAATAAGAAAAGCAGGGTAAGACCTGGACATTAAATTGTCATAATAAGAAAAGCAGGGTTAGACCTGGACATTAAATTGTCATAATAAGAAAAGCAGGGTTAGACCTGGACATTAAATTGTCTTAATAAGAAAAGCAGGGTAAGACCTGGACATTAAATTGTCATAATAAGAAAAGCAGGGTTAGACCTGGACATTAAATTGTCTTAATAAGAAAAGCAGGGTTAGACCTGGACATTAAATTGTCGTAATAAGGTAAGCGGATAATATCTGTACATTAAAGTTAATTATGCAGACAAAGGTCTGGACATTAAATTGTCTATGCACACAAAGTTGTGAACATTAATTTGTTTAAGGACACAAAGGTGTGGACATTAAATTGATTTGACATCATTTTTACTTTGGGTCTTTTTGATTAACATGGTGACCCTACATCTGTAGGATCACTTCGAGAGCGCTATTTATATATTTAAACGCATCTAGTAGTAGAAGAGAAAAATATCTCTCTAGTTACATTTTGGAGGACTGAGACTCAATGAAGTTTTACAATATACCGGGAGCGAAAGTAGTTCCAGTAGAAATTATTTTTACCCATAAAGATGCATGCACTATTGAATAAATTATATGGCAATAAAGCTAAAGTGATAGTCAAGTACATGATATGGATCTCGTATTCTTTATCAATTATTGTTAATAAATTAGTCCACATGTGCATGATACCGTTGCATTCTCAAGGAAAAAATATAAAGTGAACAGGCTTGGCACCGATTTTATACGTCATTCAATAAGATTTCTTTTCAGAAAATAAATAAACAGGTACTTTATTTTTCCATCAAGTAAATCCTGCATTCCTGCGTTTCCTTCATTATGAGAACAATGATGTTGTGGAGTAACAGGTGTATAAAAATGGTGTGTGAAGGTCTATGACTAAAAATATCGACTGTGGGAAGACATGGAAATGAATACAATAATGGGTAAGTTAGTATTTAATAGAATTGTTAAACTGGATTATGGTCTGATTTTTATTTTAACATTTTATAAAACAAAATTGTTGCAAAAATATTACAAAGGAAATAATAAATTTGGTTTATAATTTAATAAATAATAATAAATTCATTTCACCAACAAGGATCACAATTAGTTAAGATTTAAATATAAATTAATTAATTCCAAACCTTAATACAAATTAAATAAATACATGTCTATGGAAGTAATATCCAAATAAAATCCAAAAAAAAAAACAAAAGTTTCATTTGAAACTAATTTATAAATAGGAAACAATATAGATAGTGCTTACTAGGTGATAAATGATTAATGGCACATGATGAGCAAGAGAACAGCGATGGCTTTTGGAGTGTAATGGAAATTAAAGTAATCAAATCAAACGTTTATTTGATTACCAAGTATACATTATGTACCGTTGTTACACTTTGGGTACTTAAGACTTGGTTACGGTTTAGGTGTTGTAAATTTGTTTCCAATACGTCTTGATAAGTGATTGATGAATTAAATAATAAATAACATAATAGGACATGTTCCTCCTATAGTTCCCTCTGCCTTAAAATATAATGAAGATATTCATCACTGTGTTTATAATTATGTAAGGGGAAAATAAAGCTACAGTACACAGAAGTCAGTCTCTGCCATGAATACTTTACTCAAAAAAAAAAAAAAAAATTATAATAATAATTTTGGTGTGACATTCTTTAACTTAGCTTTTATTTAGATAATATGGACATTTTTAAGAAATATGAATAAACACCACGTCTATGCAATTATAACATTGATATCTCATGAACGCTTATTCATTAATGTTTGGTATAATGTGCACCAGGAAGGTTCACAAATCTCTTGAATGGATGTTCCCGATGCAAAGGAGTTAGTTCGATTATTACCATTTCTAATCTCTAACATCTGGCTTGTCATAAATTCGATTCCTTGGATACTACAATGTAAATGATCATAGTTTATAGTCTATTAGAATTAAAATAAATAGGAAAGACCAAAGATCGAATTCACTAACAGATACTTCGAAGCTGAGAAGGAGCCTCTCGTTTTTGTTTGGACAGTTGAATAGTTCCATTAGAATTTGTATGATTGAAACTAGTATATTCCGATGGTTATATTGGAAGAAGTCTTCTATGCTGGCCTGGGAGCGAATAAATAACGTAGAATGGGCCAGCCCCGACTTATCCCATGGGTGTCGTAAAAGTCGACTAAGGGAGATTGCCCGGTGTAGACCAATAAGCACCTGGGGGCACCCGAATGGTGGAGGGCAAACCACCAACAACAGCATACCCAAAGATGGTTGGTGTCAGGCAGGCGGCCGGCTGTAAAACCTAAGCCAAAACCTTGAGCAGTATGAATTGTAATGTTGTCATTCCAATCACTCTTTCCGTTCATCGGTCTCTCGACATGGTCCGTTCCGTCTCTTTTCTATACATTCATTCATCAGTAGCACCTTTACGGTGTGATGAATGATATGAATCAAAAGGGAGTGGATGGCTTGATGACGTCTGACTTATATGAAGGGAAGAGGAAACATACTGCGCCGACCCCAGATAGACTGGGAACAGGGCATGGAGAAGAAGAAGATATTGGAAGAAGTTGATGAAGTCTGATGGATCAATATGAGGTTGAAAATTCAAGAAAGTAATACTACAAATCTTTTCAAAATTAAGTAAGGTTGAGGGATTAAATTGCAACACAAGAACATTTTATTCATCATCGCCGTATCGTTAAAAGAAATCATCGAACATTCTACTTAATATGATAAATTTTATACTGAATATGCGTAAGGGCGTATAATATTTCGGAATAAAATTTGATTCTCTTAGGGGTATTAAGAAGTTTTACAGATACAGGGAACAGTTGACTCAAAGAAGTTACACCATCGTGCATTGGAAGCAGCGCATGAAGGCCGTCCAGGTATTGTAACTAAATTATGGTGAGTATTATCTTAAAGCTTTTATTAATTCTTGTAGAGTTGCATCCACACACTTAAAAAGCAAGGAATTACTATAAGTACCGTGGGTTGTGTTGGAATTATCTTGATCGTAGGTTTTAAACGAAATAATATATATGCTAAAAAAAAAAAAAAAAAAATGTGAAGTGGTATGTTGTGTATACAAATTAATATTTTATATAATCCTATATATATAAGCTATTTCTTGGAATACTTGGCACCTTGTAACTGTGGCAAACGTAAATAAATAAATACTGAAGATACCTAAACACTAGAAACGAAATGCTAGTGGAAATGACCCACCAGAAGTTTACATCAAAAACTTTAACAACGGAAATAAGCTTTACGATTTAATATGGAATATAAATTTTTAACCAATGAAATATATGCTCCTTAACCTATACTCATAACCTAAATTTATTACTGTAATAAATTGTTTATTTTAATGTGGATGTCTAAATTAAAACAAGAAAGGGATGTAGTGTATGAGTCTCGTCTCGAGCGTTCACTCCACTAGAGGGCGCGTCAGTTGCTATCTGACAGCGGGATAGAAAAGGCGTGTTGTGGTTGTTTGCGTTGGCGAGCCGAGAAATAATACAATATAATCTGAACATTACAAAAGGCATATTTATAATATTTATTATCGGTGACAAATAAATTATAGTATTAATATGGGAACCTTTCATGCTGGCCTGTTATCCAGAAAATAACGAAGACTGTGCCAGTCCTGACTACTCACTCCAAGGCAGCTGACTAAAGGAGATTGTCCGGTGTAGACCAACAATCTTAATGCACCCGAACAATGGAGGCTAAATCACCGGCAACAGCATACTCAAAGATAATTAGTGTCATGCAGATGGCTTGCTATAAAATCTAAGCCAAAACCTTGAGCAGAATGGATGTTGTCACCTCAATCACTCTCTCCGTTCGTCGGTCTCTCCCATCCATCACTTTTCAATTATTTTGAGGGCATCGCTTGGAACTTGTGATCCAAGTGTAGGTTACCCACGGTTTGTGAGTCAGGGTGACAGATTTTAACTTTATTAATTATTCGCTACCAGGCATAAAAGACATGTTTCGTATTCTCATGTTCCATATTTTGTAAGCTTTAACATTATTGCGTCATAAACATCCACTATTTCTTTTCTGCTTACAAAAATTTCGTTCCCGCTAGACCAGTAGGCATTTATGTATAACGCTTATTGTGGCTAGTATTACAGCGACTATTGTTTGGGCAATACTATGTTTGGTTTGTGAACAAACACTGCCGTTTGCTTAGATGCTCCTCGGGAATAAGAGATATAGATACCGGTCAAACAATTCACGATATACCTCCTACAAATGTGACATGGGCATTGTTCCAACTGAACCCAGGAAGAGAGGTCGAATAGAGCTTCCAGTCTACATTAAACGAAAAACATAATTATATTTTGTTTTTTAAAAACACAAAAATTTTATAAAAAAAAGTAACAATATTTTTTAAATAAATTGTATTCGGTCTACGTGGTGATCTGATTAGGGATACAAAAACGTATCTTATCGGCAAAACCTATACATACACGGTCTATGAAATGAAGGCAATTCTTAGGACTTTATTAGTTGCTGAACATGGCTAATATTATCCGGGTCTCGTATACAATATCTAGCTGGATATCACATCAAGATGGAGGTTTCGACTTCACCATATTATTGAGACAACCATTAGGCTGATTATGATTTTCTTTTCATAATTTTACATAAAAAGAGGCATGGTAACGATTATAAATCATTACATACATACATACATACATACATAAATCACGCCCATATCCCCGAAGGGGTTAGGCAGAGGCGAACTAGCACCCACGTTTCGCCAACTATGACAAGTCCCATGTAATAGGTGGCGAGCCTATTGCCACCCATCGCGCACAAAAGTAGCAGCACTATTGCTAATTTGCTAGGTGGTATAAGAGGAACGCTGCTGCCCATTCCTCATGGCTGATTTATCCTTAGTCGCTTTGTACGACACCCACGGGAGAGATTTGGGGTGGTGACAATTGTATTCTACTCTGCCGTCACCACACGGCTTAGGTATTTATTGATTTATAAATTATTATACTCTGAAATATGCCCAGTATAATTATTGTCCAGTGCCTTATTGTATACCAAGCAAACTAAAGGTCTTTGTTATTTGAGCTTGCTCTAGGCTAAGATATTAACATAGCGGAGTCTAGCTAAAACTATTTTAGGCCAAAATATAATATCTTAGAGGATATTATTTCAGTCTTCAATAAATTGTTGGTTAACTCACATAGTATCAGTACTAACATTAATTTGAAAGGATTATTAATCGCTAAACAATGACGGGTGATAATAATAAACACCTTTTGTTGTAATATTGGTTGGTACACACCACTTACAATATTACGGCAAAGACCTTTTGTTATTTCTTGATTGGCATAGAATTTTTAAAATTATATAAAAAAATATACTTAATATAATCTACCTATTTATTATCTCAGAAAAATTTGCACCTATATTTAATTAAAAGAATAAATTATATTTAAAAAAATAATATAAAACAGTTAGCAAAAGTGATTATTAGATTGATTATTCAAAGCTAGTGGTGTTTTGTAGGATTGAAACAATAATTAGTAAAATTTTTAGATTATCATATTCGTGGCAAAAGTGTCAGACAAAACTACTATTGTGATCCTTGCTAACTACCCTTCAAAGTTTGAATACTGTTTAAATATTTACTGACAATAAAAGGGTTAGTCTATCCTGGTAGCAGATTGGCTCAACTGAAGAGAGCGTCTTCATTACCCTTCAATAACGGACTTTAATAAGGCGTCGCCTTGGGCTATGCCGCGTTCCAGAAAAGCAAAAACGTCTATGTGAAGAGACAATCTCCGAAGAAAACTTTAATTTAATACATAGAAACATATTGAAGGGCTAAAGGATAAAGGAACCCGATGGTGCAATGGCGTCCTGACCTGCTATTGTGTAAACGAAACAATGTTCGCTAACGGCGGATCCCAATATAAGCCGTGTGGTGACGGCAGAATAGAATACAATTGTCACCACCCCATATCTCTTCCGTGGGTGTCGTACAAGGCGACTAAGAATAAATCAGTGATGAGGAATGGGCAGCAGCGTTCCTCTTATACCATCTAGCTATGTACCTACTGCGACTTTTGTGCCCGATAAATGGTAATAGGCTCGCCAGCTATTACATGGGACCTAACATAACTGGCGAAACGTGGGTGCTAGTTCACCTCTGCTTACCCCTTCGGGGATATAGGCGTGATTTATGTATGTATGTAATATTCTATCAACAGTTGAAGATACAGCTTAGTTGCTTGGCAACTTCTGTTATTTATCGCATTATAACAAAAATGCCAGGCAACCTAACATTTGGTAAGCTTACTTTTAATATTGGGACCCGCCGTACGATGGGTTGGGTAACCAAAAATACTATCTCGAGTTCCTCCATGCTTTAAAACGCACGAAGTCTAAGCCCCGGCTATATACTGTAGTTGTTGATACTCACCAATACGTCACTAGGGAGCTTCGTTTATAATTGTATATTTTTCCATCCATAGGAAAGGCATTAATTATTATGCTTAATTATTTATTACAGGAGAAAGTTGATATGCCTTAATACCAAATCTGCAGTGATTCTTAACCTCATGTCTAACAATTTTATTTGATCTCTTTTAGATTATTTACACTTAAAGTTCGCACTACGGCTATTTAGAGCCAAAAGTAAACCTGTTAGGATTAGATCGTATCTTTAAAAGCCTTTTAGGCAACCTGGACGGGCGGGTGTGGTCCCTAGGCAATGCAAACTTTATTTACATTAAGTATTCTGGAGTTCTAGCTCCAATCTGCATGATAATCTGAGACGATTTAGTGTCCCTGCCCAAAGAGAGTTTTGGGTGTGTAATAATTATTAGTGCAGAGTAAGACGTACTTTTAAAATTATGGGGATTCAGAAGGATTATGATAACATAATGAAAAACTCTTCCACGGGTGTCATATTGGGTGACTTAGGGTGCTTGTGGGCAGCAGCGTTCTTGTTATACCAGCCATGAATATACGTGCCTGATATATTAGCCCAATACGTTCGCCTACATAATAATATGTGACCTGAGTTGGCAAAATATATTAATACACCTCTGCTTAGCCTAGTCTTCATATATATATAAACAATCATGATAAGAGAACATTCGAAGCTTGGACCTCTTGGTCGATAGCTAGAATTGGTCGTCAATGTTGAAAGAAGATTTGAAGATTGAGTCTTTGTCCAATACGTGCACGATGCCCAATATGATTTTCAATAACTATACCTACTTCATATTAAACAAAACAAATTTAGAGATTTGAATTCTTTAGGTGTTTGGTACACCTAAATTTATGTTAGTCACATCCGTGACATTGTATTATTTCAAAATGTCAGTGTTAGCTCGTGCAAATTTAAGAGAACGTTGTAATAATTCATATAATTTATAATTAGAACTAACACTAATGCTGACCGATCTAGAGAATTACTGTCATACTTTTGATTCTGCCATCCATCATGTCTTATAAGTTTTGAAGCATTGTAAGTTGATTAAAGCTTCTGCAATAGAGTTTATTAAAGTCTGACTCTGAGCGATTATATTTAAGTAAAAATTAAACCAGAGTCACCTTCATAAAGTTATGAATTGCATCTATATTTGGCTAAGTTTAGTAATTGTTTCTTTTGTTCTGCATTTCTACAGATACTTGATTGGTTCTAATTGTGAAAGTATAAAAAATAGAATTTCTTAATTAAAATATTCTGGAATTAATATTCGTATCGAATGGCGGGTTTTAGTGGCTTGACAGATTATTATTGCTCAAAACAAGCATATGTTTGATATGTGGCCAGAATAGTTTTACCTCCTGTTTGCCTGTTTTTACAAGGAAAGTCCGCGTGGTGATGTCACAATAAATCTTGATGATGATAAAATGTTAGAGATCCCTATTATGAAGGATTGGCATCACCAACTCATAGAATTAAGTCTGTTCACACTGCTGAAAAATTATGAATTGAACTAATAACACAAAAATGATAAAAACACTCTTATGTTTTTTTTTGATTATTTATTTATTTTCAAGGGATGTATGTTACATTGCATATTTTCTTATAAATAATTTACTCTTGAAGATTTAAATAATCTTTCTGGCATTTGTACCTCTTTGTTATTTTTTTTGTTGTTTTAGTATGTAATAAGCAGACAACGAATGTGTGTAATCTAGTTATCTACTAACCCTAGAAATAAATTCTTGAAATAAAAAAAAAAATTGCTACCATTTACGTCAGCGTTGAGGTTCGAATATCCATCACGTGACTTAAATATATTCAACTTATCTGGGCTGAGTTTAGACAGGCGTTCTGAGTTTCGACGATAGCGTAACGTGAAGTTATAATTGATTACACAAGAGCTCCATGATGTCAATGAAGAGTTGACGTCATAAAGTCGGAAAGGTTATCCCTTGTTACAATATTTAAAGAACAAACTGTCATTTAAACTAGAATATAATTGTGGATGAAAGGATGCAGTCTGAAACGTGCCTCAATAGATACTGGCTGTCTGTTGTTCTTAACTGATATTATAGCAGGGATAAAAGCTATTCTGTCTCTAGCCTTCCATTTATTCGAGAAAAGCCGGAAGAATCAGTGAAAGCGCTTCACTCCGCTTCTAATCTGGGCTTGATCCAAGATTATTAGCTTAATTTTAATTGGTTATATTTCGAATATCTAAAGTTAAACATTTTCATCTGTTTATATTGGATCACAAGGAAATATATTTTTAGAAGGTATCTCCAGAAATAAACTTTCTGTAATAATTTTCATAATAATGCGTATTCGTACTCGTCTTTTCATTCTTAGATAAATAAATTATTGTAATACCTACTGACACTCACCATCCAGCTCATAGTATCATAATGGCTTGTTTTGCGCAATCTAAGCAGTGTGCCCTAAGGTCAGTCATTGGATGGGTGATCAAAAATATATCATCTCAAGTTCCTATGTGCTTCGGAACACACATTTAGCCTTTGGTTTCTGCTGCACCTGCCGTCGTTAATACTCAATAATCCACACTAAGCTAGCTTGCTGGGTTATGGCCCATTTCCTTTATATTCTTCCATTCATAGGGAAGGCCTTTGCCCCAGCAGTGGGAACATTAAAAAGGTGATGATGATGAAAATATCATCATCACCACCAACCCTTTAAAGTCCCCATGGATGATGCAGCCAGGCCCAACAGCGCACCGTGCCTTCCGAAGCACGGAGGAACTCGAGATAATAATTTTTTGTTTACGCAATCGCAGGCCAATCGCGCTATCCCACTGCGCTAGCGAGCTCCTCATAACATTATGAAACTATTAAACTTCGCTTCACATCTATTTTGAACCAGAAGCCATTTTTCTTTCCCACATAAGTAGCCTCATCGTGAACAGAAAGCCTTTCGCCTACATCTGTAAGCTTAAAATATTAATTACCGTAACGCAAAGACTTAAAAGTCTTACGCTCTAAGAACATATTAAGCCGAATTTCCCTCCTGTATAAGCTCGGAATATCGCTTTTTAACCGTAACTAGGCCATTCCCTTGTTTGTAGGCCACTAATTAATTTTCTGTGCCACATTACACTTTTTATCTCCTGTCTAGAGATTACTAAGGACAGTTTTTGGTGCTGCAAGGCAGGATGACAAAATAGGGTCACGATACAATGAAACATTAAACGCCTACGGTGAGTGTTATTTGGAGGAAAATTGAATAATGGCTCCGTGGCGACAGAAGTTGAGTGTAGACTCGTCTAGGGAAAATGGGCGTAAGGCAGCCCAAAATTCGCTAGACCGACAGTATGAGTTTTGAAATAATTCAGAAAAAATATTCTTTCTCGCCCCATTGACTAGTTTAGTATTATTTTATTGCTACCAAATAATTCCAATGATGAGAAAAAAAGGATGAGGAGTGTGCAGCTGAGCAGTGATCCTGTCATACCACCAAATAATACTCTACGATTTACATGTGCGATAGATGGCAATAGGCTCGTACCCTATCTGGAGAAATGTGAATGTTAATACACCTCTGCCTACCACTGCGGGGATGAAAAGGAGTAAAATTGTAGTATTGTCCACTGGTATACTACCTATTTATCTATCTTCATAACTGGAATTTTGTTAATTATTGCACGACAACTTTACCTTGTTAACTTACTACTTTAGATTTTAATTTCAAGATTATTTATATGTTGGAAAAATTAGTACCGGTAACAGTTGGCTTACAACGTGAAGTGTAAAGGTTAGAGTCGGCAAGTTAATGAGCGTCTTGGTTGGCTGAGCGGTTTAGGCACTTGTCCGGATTGCAGTGGACGCGGGTTCGATTCCCGCATCAAGACCATAATTTTTCGAACTTTTTCTAACCATCATAGTCCTTTGTAATATATTTATTTTAACTTAATGTAAAATGATGTATATCCGTAAAAAAATCTCTTCAATATTTATGTAACATTACTGTAAGTTGCTCCAGCTATGTTACATAACTTCAGTCAGCAGTTAATAATTTTTATATCTGTGTTCGAGCCAGTTTAGCCACATGTTTTCCGTGCACTACAAAAACACTAAAACCAAATATTATTCAAAGTCTCAATTGATATTCTAAGGGCAGCAGTCAGAAACAGCTTCCCTAAGGAATAAATTCTGGTGACAACCACTCAAATCTGATGCCTATGTTTGAACGCTGACCACGAGCTACTAGCGTTGGACCGTTTCCAATTTATAATAAAGGCTGATACGGATATTGGAATAAAAAATCTACGATTTATGCTAAATTGGGTATGTTACATAAGTTTGTTTCGGTATAAGCATTTTCATTGTAAGCTTACGGTCCAACTTATAATATTGTGCTCATTCTGGTCTAGTATTCCATCTATAGGGAAGGACTGTGCCTCAGTGGGGACATTAAAGGGCTGGTGATGATGATGATGATGGTCTAGTGCAACAAATATCAAGAGAAGTCGGGGCCTAATAAGATACATAGACATAAATCACGGCTTTCTCCCCTAAGGGGTAGGCAGATGTCTTATAACTCCCGCGTTTTGTCAGCCTATTCTGGCGAGCCTATTGCTATTCCCCGGGAACTTTAGTCTAAGTAATTCGCTAGATGGCGCACCAGGAACGCTGCTGCCCATTCCTCATTATAATAGACCTCTGACAAATTGTGACGATATTGTGACGATATTGTCACGATATTGTCGACTTAACTTTATGCTCAGTGCTCAAAATGTGAGTAGCATTTCAGTATAGCGTACAGTATTCGGGGATTAGTCTCCTTGTACGACACTAACGAGAGGGGTAGGGGTCGCGACAGTTGTATTCTTCTCTGCCATCACCACAGTAATTTTTATTTAAGCTTTTATGACTTGTCGTGAGATGTAAACCCTATTAACCTGGCATTGGCCTGTTTGGAGTTCGGTTAAAATGCATGCGAGGTTGCCGCTCTTCTCAGTAGCTGGAGCTGTTGAATCATGCTAAGTGTTGCAGGTTAGACATTAGTCGAGCGGCGACCGCTCTTAAAGTTACAAAATATGGGACGGCCGGCATGTGAGCATTTAGTCTTAAGAATATTGCACCATTTGTTTTACATTATGATATTAATTCTACACAACAAAACTTACAACTTTTTTGTTTCTTAGACTAGACAGATATATAGTTAGATGTATATTTTTAGTTTATGAAACAAATATTTAATTTTAATACAAATTTCTTCGTTCTAACGTGCAATTGCTTACCATAAACTCGTTTCGGTGAGAAATATAAGACAATAGATTTAGTGACAAACGGATTAACGTTTTCTATAATATCGTCTTTGATGTTCTTTGTTGATGGTAACAAAATTTAGACAATATTCGGATTCAAGCGAAGCAATTACGTAGTTACCACAATTTGTTACGGCCGAAGAGTGTGTATGTTTGTTTGTACCTACTACTGAAATTGGACAATAAAGGCAGGGCACGTTTTCGTACTAATTCAACTTGCTCTGCTTGACAATGGTTCTGTCAGAGATCTAGTGGGTTCTAGCTGGAAACAAGACGAGTCTATTAGGTTTTTAGTGCGCAAAGTTAACATAATTTCGATATAATTACGGAGAGAAATGACAGTAAAATGATCGGATTCTTATACATCTAAGAAATACTATGGTTTTTAGATTGATTTCGTGTCGTAATCTTGGGATTACCATTCAAAAGTAGGGCCAAAATGGCACAATACAAAGAAGAGCTCCTGAATGCTTGACATACTGTCACACCATAGCGGAACTTGGAACGATATATTTTTGGCCCACTGCCATCTACTACAGGTGTAGAAGATTGACCTGTGTAGACCAATAAGCACCTTGGAGTACCCAAAAGATGGAGGGCAAACCACTAACAACAGCATACCCAAATAGGGTTGGAGTCAAGCAGGCGGCCTGCTGCAAAACCAAATCCAAAACCTTGAACAGTATGGATTCGAATGTTAGTGAATGCCTTCATAACGTCTGACCAATATAAATGGAAGAGGAAAAATACTGCCCCAACCCCAGATATATATTGTAACAGGACAGGAGACGATGAAATGAATAAGAACGGTCTCTAGTAGACAGTCGGCTATAAAACCCAAGCTAAATTCTAGACTTCAAATAATTGAGATCAGGGTAGAAAGAGGGGTTGAAGAATTGATAATTTTATTTATCTAGTCATTTATTTGTTTGTGATTTCAGTACTGGTTGCGCGAGCTCAATGTCTAAAAGGACATCCAAGAATCTTCAACAACGTATAAACAATCAAACGGTTGTTATTTGGGATGTAATGAAATTTATCCGTTTCCGAATTGTTTCGTGTCCTTTGATCGTGTTTAGCTCCTTTTGTTAGCAACTGGAACACTCTCTGATTGGCTATTCCTTCTACTGATAACTATGGAACAATAAGCGGTTTTAGAACAATGTTACGCAGATACTGTCGAATCCGGAATCCATGCTATCAAGATTAAATTGTTTATTAGTTAAGCTATTATAAGCGTACCGTTAAAACAGTGATGATTTTTCACATTCAAAGTAGCAAAACAGCAGATTATGTTTTGACTAATGTAATCTATACTAATATTATAAAGCTGAAGAGTCTGTTTGTTTGTTTGGTTGGTTCAACGAGCTAATCTCATGAACTACTGTATCAAATTGAAAAGTAATTTGTGTTGGATAGTCCATTTATCGAGGAAGGCTATAGGCTATTTAGTAACCGACATTAACGCGAGCGAAGCCGCGGGCGGCCACTAGTAAATCATAAAATGAAAGAAGTGTACTAGATATTTTCACACAACACAAAATAATGAGATAAAACGCTAAAACATTTTAATACATTAGACTTTTCTAAGAAAATTACAATTTTGGCCGAACTTTTCCTTAAAATTTCGACGCGAAAATTTGAAATGACAGATCACGTAACTAAAAAGACGCTGTAAGTAATAATTTGAAAGACAATTTTTAAGCCGTGTGGTGACGGCAGAGTAGAATACAATAGTCACCACCCCAAATCTCTCCCAAAATTCCACTTCCTAGTTAGGGGATTAACATTAAACTATGATCTTACCTCGTGCGATAAAAAAATGCCTCAAATCGCAATATTATAACAATTATTTGCGATCTGAGGCATTCTTTGTTTTATCGTCCTTGTTAATGTACAATTTCTTCACATTATGATCTTCTTATCAAAGGCTACTTTTTAATTTTAATACTCATTTCTTGTTTTAACAATCCTCGTGTCGTGATACTTCTTCAGTTACCCTACTCAACCCATTTTATGGCTTTCGAATGCTGACGTCGGTTGGCGTGAAGATGTTAATCCCCTTTGGGGCGGAACAAATCCACATGTTAATGAGACAAATTGAATAGGAAACCCTGAACATGATATTAGAACTGTAAAATGTAAAGAAATTAATAAATGTGTCTTACACTTATGTCTATCATCTAGCCCAAAGTAAGCAGCATTAGCACTTGTGTTATGAATACTAGGTGAGGGACAAATTTTTATATAAAATATAATATTATTTTAAAATTTTTATGTCCATAATAAAAAATATTTTGTTTTATTATACTACATAAACATAATATAAACAGCCGTGACCCGAGAAAGACATTAAACTTTAACGTCTAGACTCACAAACATTTACTCCTACCAGGATAGCGGATAGGATGCTCTCTATTTATTCGAATTATCCATCGTCAAAAAGGTATATAGGTAGAACAGGCCATTGAGTAATGCGAATGGATTTTAGTAGGTCGAAGGGAAGAGGACTTCACAAAAAATTGTTGGATGAATAAGACACGAATGACAATAAATAGAATGGATGATTTTATGACGGCTGCCCGAGATGTATGGAAATATAAAACTTACTGCGCCGACCCCAGATAGTCTGGGAAAATGGCAGGCGAACGATGATTGATTCTATAACACATATCTGCTACATCTATCAATATCAAAAATGAACTCTAATACCTACGTACTGTACGCGATATGCTACAGCTGAGTTTCCAATTGTCGATTTTGCAATATGTTCCTTCATTCTTTCCGCAATGGAACGCTACGTCTTGCTAATATAAGAACTATCACAGCTGCAATCGATCTCGTACACACCGGGAGTTTCAAAGTATATTACGTTCCTTCGCAAAGGTTGGAAGCCTTTTCAATTACAGCCAACGCTAGTTTTACATGTAGCTAGCTCTTGGACGTGGATTTCAAATTTCCACTTTTTCTTTTAATATTAGATATCCATTACTTTATTTTGAGATAAAACATGTCATGCCTTTTTATCATCGAAGGTGTTACATTCAAAAGTGAAATAACACAAACATTTGGCCAATAGGTTCCATGAAATAACGAAAGAGCCTATTGCCGTTGTAGCGGCTACGTTAAAGAGCTACAAAAAATCGTACAATGAATCGGGAGGCGAGAAATGGAGTCAAGTCAACATTAGATCTAATGACTGTTGTGATAAGGCAGAACGAGATTAGCAAGACTTGAATCACCATTACAAAGTTTCTGGCAGAACTCAGAATAATACACAAGATCCGGCAAAGCAATTACAGACCGAGTAAGCCAAAAAAAATATAAACAAAGAGAATTGTGTTTGAAAAGTTCGAAAAATTATAATCTTGATGTGGGAATCGAATGGGGAGGACGCGGGTTTGATTCCCGCATCAAGACTATGATTTTTTTACTTTATCTAACAACAAATTTCTTTGTGATAATTTTTCTAAAATTTATATTTAATGCTGAAATAAAAATCAAAATAATAAAAAAGCCACTCGGAAATTAAATTGTTTTCAATCAACCTAATTTTGTTTTGTTAATTTTTATTAAACCTAAACATTTCCGGTTCCAGTCATTCGTTTTAATGCTGTTCAATGACCAGCTTTGCGGTTGGCAAAATTGTATTTCGCACACCAGCAGCTGGCTATTGAAAGCAGATTGAAATTGTTTTAGGGGGCAGTGATACATCAAGCACCAATTAAGTAAAGGAGTTAATTGTAATTCTGTAATAAAGTTATCTTCATCATCATCTTCTTATCCGTATCCAATTTCACTTGGGGTCAGCGCAGTATGTCTTTTTCTTCTACATTCTTTCTTCTCCCTTTTGATAATCGGTGGTAGATCATGTCCAAAGTCACTTGATGTTTGTAGATATTAAAGTATGCATTTCAGAGACTGCAGTAAATTAAATGTATTTAAAACCAATTCGGTCGACTTTTGAGTCCAAAACTGCAATAAATCTGTTCAGAATTAATTTTCGACGGCAGAAGTCTCATCCGTAGAGAATTAATCGCTTTTCGATTGCCAATAGTTTCTAAGTTAACTTTTGATTTATCGGTTGTCAGGAATCGCGGACTGTAATAAGCTCTAGTTGAAACAGTTTGAGCAGTCCCGCCTTTTATTTATTACTTACCTGTATACAGGGTTATTTTTAAAACACAAAAAACCTCGCAGGAGTAGATAGCTAACATCCCAAGCAACAATGTTTTTCTACGACTTTTGAAGATTAGTAAGATTTTACTTTCATACAAAAATAAATACTAATTTATTACCGCTCTAAAAGTCAATAACTCTACGTACACCTACTTGCATCGGCATTAGGCAGCGCGCGGGCCTAGCGTAGCGTCGTCCTTTCGTTTATGAATGGAAACATAGACGTATAAATGTCACGACAGTAGAATAAAAACTTAAAAAAATATTAGTTTGCGCAATGTATTGCGTTATATTAAGACTCATAAAACAAATGTTGTTTTTTATAATGTTAGCTATCTAGTTATGGAAGGTTTTAAGTGTTTTAAAAATAACCCTGTAAATACTGCGCTTAAAAAAAATTACTTTGTCAATATTGGAATTATCTATGAGTTAATAGTACAGCTTGTGTCTGCATAAGCTAATTCAATAATGATTAAGGCCAGTAATTTGATGGCACCTAAGCTTTTAAGTCATTGGGTCCAGCTGCATCTACAGTCGATAGTAACTACCAATACGCTTTGCATATATAGCTGCAGAGTTATGGCTCTTTGAAAGAAACCTTTCAATGTAATTTTATGGCCACCTTGTTCGTAATGAACATGACCAATGGTAATCTGTATCACAGTGTGGTGACGGCAGAGCAGAATACAGTTGTCTCCACTTCTAGACAGCGAAGAGTAATGTGCAGCATTGTTCGTCTTATACCACCTAGCAATATTACGTGGGACTTCACATAATTGTCGGAACGTGGATGATAAGCCATCTATCTCTATCAGGGATGAATTGGCAAGAATTATAATTTATCCCAGAAAGTACAAAGCATGTGCAATTAACCTTTTTTATTAAAAAGTTACCAAAACAACCATAGGCAGTAATTATTTGTTATGTGCAACATAACATGTATGGACGGGATCTGGAATAGATCAACATTTTAGCGAATATCGATTCGACTGTAGCGGCGCTTGGTCACAAAAGATTAGCAACACAAAGCGCAGAGAGAGTATCTCTAAAATAATTAGTTGAGGGATATAAATCATGTTATCTTCGTGTGGGCCACGACAGCCAATAAGCGTTTTACGCGAATTACGCCAAGATAAATTGCCTGGGCCTGACATTAATGCGAATTTTCTTCCGAAAATAAATTACCTGTATCCAGCCCTCATTCGGCCCTGTGTCCCGGAGTATTTCTGCAAGGTGACTCATCAATGCCTACGTCAAAGTCAAGCTTCTCGATTTTTTTCCGCTCGGATGATTTACGAAATGATGACATTGAGATGGATTACTGAGATTGTTCGCTCTCTTAGGGTCGGTGCTTAAGATAAGTTCAACCCTTGAGTGTCCCTATTTTTGTACAGCTGGCAGAAGATAGTACGTAGCAATAAAGACAAAGAGAACGTTAAAATAAGAATTCGGTCAAATATTATTGTTTTTTTTTTTGTATATTGTATAGTTTCAACTTTATTATTCCCGCTGCTGGTACACAGCCTTTCCTATGCATGGGTGATTATAAGGAGGATGGGCCATAAACTACCACGCTGGCCCAGAGCAGATTAGTGAGTATTTACTACTGCAAATGCCGCCAGGACCAACTGGTCAACGAGCCTTCCGAAGCATGGCGGAAATCGAGCGAGAGACTAATATATTTTTAGTCACCCATCCAATGATCAGTCTTAGTGAACTGTAGCTGGTTTGTACAATTGCATGCGCTAAAAATAAAATATAAAAATAATTTATTTGGGGCAACATGTGCTATTCACACACACATTCACACTATGAATACAAATAATGTTGTATCGAGTTATGATATAAAATAAATCTCAAAGCTCAACAGAGATATTGCGTTTTATCACCAAATAAGACATTTGTTCTCGAAAAGGATGATTTGATTTTGCATACTGTAACATTATCTGGTGAACAAAGCCATTTACATTATTAACTGCGCAATCTATACCCGGAATGGCATCGATTCGGCCTTTCAATACAAATTATTATTCATTTCGCGTATTTCGAGTGGGAAAAGGTTAGTAAAGCTTCCATTTAGTACAACAATGATTAAGATAAAAAATTGGGTTTTTTACTAACCAAAATAACCCATTCAACTCCGCTTGATTTATAAAATGTAAATGGTTTATTTTAGATAAACTGGAAATATTTTCGATTTCCGTGTTATTCGTTTTCTATTTTTAATTTTGGTTTATTTCTATGAGTACAGCCACATGGTACATATTAATATGAAACTCATAAAATGATTTTCAAAACGAAGATCGTTTATATAATTAGTTGTAATTATGAAAAATTCATAATTATCTCCAACCCATTTTGGTCCCACTGCTGAAGCAAAGGCTTCTGCTAGGGATGAAAGAATAAAGGGACATTTTGTCACGCAACTTATTTTTGCCACAACAAAAGTGTCTTATCTTGCTGTGTAATAGCTAATTTTTTGTACGTCGCTGCAGGCATTAATTACTATCACGATTAATTGAATCAAAACGATTGTCATAAAACGCACAAGTACAAGGAATCCCCTTAAATTCAGTAAGACTTAATACAGTCAAAAGAAAAGCATTTCTAATAAATTAAAAAAACAACCGGATATCACGTCCATTGGATACAAGGACAGTAGGTAGTGACGTTAATAGAATTGTCCAGACGACTGTTTAAGTGGGAAAAACGCGTTAGATCCTGTATATCTCTGACCCTTTCCTTTCTATTGGACCTAATAAGAATTATCATCAATATCCCCTCTCAGACAATTCTGACTACTTTTACGAGTTCTCGGATCCCAGCCATTCTGTTGTGTTCCGAATCCAATTTCTTTAGATAAAGATCTTTATCTGACATCTCTGTTGACACGCTATACGTGGACTGTGCAAGTTCTATTATGGGACAAGATTCATTTTTTTTTATTACATTTCGATCAAAATAATGGGAGCAATTGAAAATAAAAGGATATTTTTAATTTTGACCCTTTCTAAAAGGATATTTGAGAATTTCTTGAATATAAATTACCTACACATAAAACAATTTATTTACCATATAATTTATAACTGTTACTGACTCGTTTATCCCTAGTTGAAGTAACTGTTAATGTTTGACATTACTATAATGAGGAAGCTTGTAAATAGCTTATAGTAAACTATTGTTTGTATGTATTCTGTGAACAAGGCTGTAAGTTTTCCAAATAAAATAAAAATGTCGAAAAACTGATGAACTGGTATAGAGATTGGAATGAGAATATTCCAATCCTAGATTTTACTTACAGACGACCGACTCTTTTTTTTACTTTTCTAGCTCTCATTGGGTTTTTGTTTGTCTATAAGTATCATATCGCATGTGAATAAAGTTTCTAAGCCGCTGATATGTGATTAATAGAATAAGTTTATTTTCAATGTGAAATACATTTATGTGGCAAGCTTTCATCATATCTACTGGGTAGCAAAGAATCCGGGACAGTAAATATAGCGAATCTGAAAAAGAGCGACAACGGGCTGGTGCGGTGTGTATTGGTATTAGTGACTGCATATAAAGCTAAGACCGATAGTTTAACGTGACTTCTCAAGTATGGAGAAACTTCAGGCGATATACTTACCATCCAATGACGGTTACCCATCCAATGACGGCCATTAGCGATCATTGCTTTATTCGAGCAATTGCAGGCAACCAGCTCTAGCCTCGAAATAATACTGGTAAATGCTGTTTGTGGTCATTATCGCTCTTTAATTTTATCAATAAAGTCGCATTGTCCATTGGACGCAGATAAATAGAATTGGCATTATTCAAGCTGTTTTTGCTAATTTATCACCGGATTTACAAGTAATTTATAGCTGTTTGTTTGTCATAGTATCGATTGTGCCTAAATTTTACATAAACAAATCTCATTTTGTACAGTTATATTCAGTTATATTTCGCTTTGTCATGCTGTGAAGGCAGAGAAGAAAATTGTCACCGATATATAACCATTAGTAACACTTTTAGACTGATATTTATCCATTAGTCACTAATGGGTAAGTATCAGTCAGATATTTATAAATTAAAAACAACTTTTAACAATTGGTTGAGTTAACTATGCATCAAAAAACCAGCCCTAACTGCCGCACTCAGAGACGTCAAATTACGATAGTGAGTACTTAATGTCAAAAAATGACAATTCAAAACTAGTCACTATTCTTGCCAATGATATTATATTTTAAAAGAGGTAGATACGTTATACGCTCTCAAAACACGAACAAAATATGTACCACATATGTACACAAAATAAACACGCAGCAAAGACTAACAAAAACAGAAGGTTATTAGGTTTCTTGAGCTGTTTTATGGATTCTATATGTATGAATACACTTTTAGTCAGATGATAAAAATTGTTTATGTCATAGATCTCGGATATGTTTAACTTTCTATTAAACTTAATTTCCATCTTTTAACACTTACATCATAGGTTCATACAATGATATTATATTTAAAAAGAGGTACCAAAATGCTGTATTAATTTCCATCCTTTGACACTAAAAACTTAATACTGATAATTCGGCATTCAGGGACTTGAGGATAGTCCGGCGCCTTACTTCGATACCTAGTCAAAAAGTCGAGTTGCCTGGCCATCATTCTAAAGGGAAATGTAAGCTAATGTGTAGACACTATCATGGGTAGCTATGTCTAATTTTGTCCGTTCGGTTATATTTTAATCATTGACAACCATCCCTCTTCCACTCGTTGCGCGCTATATTTGCTGTCGCACTTTATCTCAATATGATACATTTTTAACAAATATTATTTATTTTCTTAAAAATATTAACGAAAATCAAATAAAAATCTATACTACGCGCGTGATAAGTAATCCCCAGACTTTTGGAAGTATAATGGTGTAGTTGTTACAGCGTCGCATAACATAAGACGGCATTTTTGTAATAAATATCGGGAGCAAACAACGCATTCGCTGTCAACGCGAGACTGAGCTCGGGTAAGCTAATTAGCCTACCCGAGCCTTTTCGGGTCGCACTTTTTGTATGCAAGTAACCTATCTACCTCTTTTTAATTAAAATATCATTGATTCTTGCCGGGTCTATGGTCTAGATTGAATTGAAATTTTTTGACATAGGGTAGTACTCATTAAAGTTATTTGACGTCTCTGAGTGCGGCAGTAGGTGTTATAATATGCAATGATCTCCGTCGTCGAACTTATTACAAGAACTGTAACAAGCTTGACGACGAATTAAATTCTACGGAGTCTTTCAAAAGAAGTCGTCATTTGGTTGCATACATACATAAATCACGCCTATATCCCCGAAAGGGTAGGCAGATATGAATTAACACTTACGTTTCGCCAATATTTTAGGCACCATGGTGGACGAGACTATTGCAATTTATCGGTCATGTACCTAAATCACAGTACATTGCTAGGTGGTATAAGATTGGTTTCATGGTTTCATTTAACAATTTCACTCTCGTAACAGTTATCTGGTTTAATGTTAAAAGAGGTCATGCGTTTATTCAATAAGCCGGCGTAAACAGGCGGGGAAATGACGTGTACTAATGGTCGCTTTGGTCGAGCTCTTCGCAGCTCCGCAATTATGCACTCGCGGGAGCCGCAATGCAGTTTGTGTGACTTTGCCGTTTTGTGGCGTATATTCGGCAATGTTAGTGTTCGTCAACGTATTAGAACGTGGACACAGAGCCGGATGAGGAGCTCGCTAGCGCAGTGGCATTGCGCGCTTGGCCTGCGATTGCGTAAACTAAGCAATGTTCGCTAAGGCTGGTCATTGGATGGGTGACCAAAAATTATTATCTCGAGTTCAGAAGGCAGGTTAAGCCGTTGGTCCCGGCTGCATCTGCAGTCGTTTATACCCACCAACCCGCACTGGGCCAGCGTGGTTGGTTATGGTCCGTAGGGAAGGCCCGTGCCCAAGCAGTTGGGACATTAAAGGGCTGGTGATGGTAATGGTGTTGATGACGTAGCCGGAACCGTTAAATTTGTTGAGAATGTCAATAAACCTACATACACAAAAGTTTACGCCATGTGGTGACGACAGAGAAAAATACAATTAATTGTCACCACCTCTGTCTCTCTCTCGTGGGTATGTTACAAGGCGACTAACTGCCTCACTCAGTGACGTCAATTAACTTTAATTAGTATTTAATGTCAAAAAGTTTTATTTAAATCTATACCGTAGACCCAGCAACAAGAGCGGCTTTGTTGTGAATTGTCCCGCTTTAGGGCCGATTTCACCGTCTCTCATAGAAACTGAGCTTAATAAGACTTACATACATACATTCATAAATCACGCCTATATCCCCAAAGGGGTAGGCAGAGGTGAACTAGCACCCACGTTTTTCCAATTATGTTAGGTCCCATGTAATAGGTGGCGAGCCTATTGCCATTTATCGGGCTCAAAAGTCGCAGTAGGTACAAAGCTAGATGGTATAAGAGGAACGCTGCTGCCCATTCCTCATCACTGATTTATCCTTAGTCGCCTTGTACGGATTTGGGGTGGATTTGGGGTGGTGACAATTTTATTCTACTCTGCCGTCACCACAAGGCAATAATAAGACTTGGTTTTAATTAATGCAAACTATGAAGCGGAACTCAGCTTAGAGCATTAACCGAGTTCAACTTCAACTGATCGCGTTTAATTCTGCGGTGGAATCGGCCCTTAGTTAGGCTGCCAAACCTAAGCCAAAACCTCAAGCAAAAAGTTGTCGACGCAATTCTTCTTGTTTATCGATCTTTTGACATGGCCCATTCGATTACTTTTCTGAACGTATGTTAATCACTAGAACCTTTCCGATGTGATAGAGATATAAATTCAAAAAGAAATTGAATTAAATAACGTATGACAGTATGAATTGAATAGCAAACGTACTGAACCGACCCCAGATAACCCAACCCAAAATTCCCTTATCTTTGCGGCCATTCTTCAAATTACATTGAATATTTTTTTAAAGATCCTACCGGCGTGACTGTCTGACATTGTTGGGTTACATCACAGTTCCTTCAAATCAAAATTGCCCACAACTTAACAATGGTTAATTTTAACACCGCATTATTGAGACTGAAAAATAATGTATGTGGGGAACTAAAACAAAACTACCGTACTTAAACTCAGCCCGTCTGACTACGGGATCGTACCTATACATTATTCATAATTCTTCTCAGTTTTTCTTTTTAAAGAGGTGTTGAGCACTAAGTTTTTGTATGCCACTGAATGTTACGATCCAGTATTATACTAAAACGAGTGTTGGAAACTTTAGTGTTAGAATGTTATTTTGCAATGAATCCGTGGTGTTTTTGGGAAGTTGGGCTCTCTGGGAATATCATTATAACCAACTGAGGCAGAACGATGGCTAACTAACTCAGAATGTTACTAACTGCATTTCAACAGTGGCCAGACATGAGAACGTGAAATATTTATCCGATGATGTGCGCTGAAAATGGTTTTGGGAGATCTTGTATTATTCAAAATAAGCCAGACTGCAGAAATGACTCAGAGCTAAACGTTAAGTTAAAGCTTTTGTTATTTTTGTTGTTGCAAAGAACACAATTTTTGCAACATGTACAGGAAGTATCATAAAAAGACTACACCTTAGTACCTTGTCAAATTAATTACTTGTTCAAAATGGTGGCGATAGTGTCACTAGTTTTGTCCATAAGTCAGATGCGCTTGCAACAACCGTGCACTCATATTATTATAAGTTTTTCAATTATAAGTATATTACATGAATAATACATAAACAACCTATATCCCCGAAGGGATAGGCAGAGGTGAATCAATGCCTACCAAGTTTTGAAGGACAGTAATAGGTGGCGAGCCTATTGCCATTATCGGGCACGTTAATCGCAGTATATTGATAGTTGGTATAAGATTGACGCTGCTGCCCATTACTTTTATCGCTGTCTTAACTCTTATGGTGGGTCCCAAATTGGGATCTGTCTATCTGCTTTTATCTGTTGATAGAATATTGGGACTCCCAATAATCTATCTACAGTTAAAAGTAAGCTTACTTAAGTTTAGTTGCCTAGCATTTTTTGTTATATTACGATAATTAACAGGAGTTGCTAAGCAACTAAGCTGTCGTACGTCTATTGAAGATAGAATATTGGGACCGGGGAGATGGGGTTGGTGACAATCGTACTCCGCTCTGCCGTAACCTCACGGAACTTAATATATTAAATTTCGTAATATCGTATCAGTCAATATTACTCACTTTCTCCAAGACGTTACCAAATTTTGAGTAAAAGAAATCGGTGCGATGATTAATTGTGTCCCCAAGAACCGGCTGGGCGGCCGTCTGTGTTCGAAGACAGTTTTATTGCAGAGAAAATCATGATAAGGTTCCGAAAACCTACTTAAACAGCCCACGAAAAAGGTACACGTGGAATAAAACGAAATTTCTGATTGAGCTGCTTGAAACATTTACATTTGAACAAATCCAATAGACTATGAAGTTTCGAGATAATATGATTGTGCACATTCAAGGTCGAATCTCAAAATTTTCTGACAAGTGTAAATAATAAAAGTATGGCTGGACCGTCGGGCCGTTAAATTAGGACTGGGTGAAGGTATAGAAGTTAGGAATTTAGACTGAATTAAAAAGCGCTAATATAGCAAAAGTAACTGCGTTATGTGTTCTCACACACACACACGCACACACACATACACACACAGAGAGAGGGAGAGAGAGGGAGAGAGAGAGGGAGAGAGAGGGAGAGAGAGAGAGAGTCACATACATCAGATCACACCCAAACATAAATTTAATACACAAATCATGCCTGTTTTTTCCCCGAAGAACTAGGCAAATGTATATAGAGAAGTAGATGGTATCAGATGTTGCTTAAGCTTATTTAAATACTTAATTATTTTATTCACATTTTAAGACAAATTCTAATTAAGGGCCCCTTTAATAGTCAAGAGTCGTTTGTCAAGGCTTAGTGATATTGTATAACACCCGCGGATTGGACCGGTTGTTGACAAATTTGTATTATGTTCTGTCGTCAATGTACGTTATCATCACCACCAGCCTTTTAAAGTCCCCACTGCTGGGGCACAGGTCTTTCTTATGGATGGAAGAATATATGGAGTATGGGCCATAACCCACCACTCTGGCTAGTGCAGGTTGACGGGTAGGTTGGTTTGTTGGTGGCTCACAAGGTCACAGGTTAGTTAGTGTATGAATAGACAAGAGACAAGTAATAATCGAAGTTTATTGGTATAATAATAAAAATCTTTCAAACCTAATCGATAATACATCTCCCAAATACAACCGAGACCAATAGCTTAACTTACCTGTAGAATAGAGATAGTACATTTTTGGTCACCAATCCAATCCCCACCCTTAGCTAACGTCGCTTAGTTCATGCAATCGCAGGCAAAGCGAACTAAGACATAAAAAAGAACAATATCTAGTTATACGGACACCAAGTACCAGACGGTCATAAACATACAGTTCAACTAGCTTTCCTCGCAAACGCTGTCTTGCCCTTATCACCTGGGTATATAAAAATAGCTACGACTTATTTTCAGACCTACCGAATGTACACAACATACATACATAAATCACGCCTATATCCCCGAAGGGGTAGGCAGAGGTGCACTAGCACCCACGATTCGCCAATTATGTTAGGTCCCATGTGATAGGTGGCGAGCCTATTGCCATTTATCGGGCACAAAAGTCGCAGAACATTGCTATTGCTAGGTGGTATAAGAGGAACGCTGCTGACCATTCCTGATAATTGATTTATCCTTAGTCGCCTTGTACGACACGACACCCACGGGCGAGATTTGTGGTGGTGACAATTGTATTCTACTCTGCCGTCACCACACGGAATGTACACAAAAATTCATAAAAATCGGTTAGGAGAAGTTTAATAACAAACATCGTAGCACGAGATTTTTATATATTAGTTAATGAGCCTGCACTAAAAAGATTTAAATTAATTAATTAATTTTATTAATTAAAATTAGCCGTGTGGTGACGGCAGAGCAGTAGCACTACAATTGTCACCACCCCCATCTCTCCCGTGGGTATCGTACAAGGCGATTAAGGGTAAAGACAGCTATGAGTAATGGACAGCAGCATTCCTCTTATATACACCTAGCAATATACTGCGAATTATGTGCCCGGTAGATGGCAATCTTATCAGCAAAAATAATAGTATCACGTTCCCATAACAGTATATTGGAAGCAATATTTGTCAGATTGTTTTAGCAAGCAATTGAAACCCTTGTCACTTTTGCGACGTGGAAAATAATATTGAATCAGCTTATACCTTGTTTGAGGCAATGTTCTCGTAGAATATCTTAATGCTATGCCGTGAAAGAATGTAGATTAGTCAATATTATTGAAACTGAATTTTATCAACAGATTGACACCAATAGTTGAAATATTCATAAGGTACAATCTGGGTGTGATATGGTCAGTATTTTGATGTAGTCACTTGTATTTTCTAAGTCTCACAAGGTCCATCATTATTTCCTGCTTATAATTTCCTAACCGGTAGTGCACTGGCCGGCGAAATTATATGTTAATATCGGTTGTTATATAGCCTAGCCTTCTTCAATAAATGGACTTTATATCCAACACAAAAATATTTTTTCAATTTGAACCAGTAGTTTCTGAAATTAGCGCGTTTAACCAAGCAAACAAACAAACAAACTCTTCAGCTTTAAAATATTAGTAAAGATTTTACTGTTGACATTGTCAAGACAATCGCGACTGTTACAGATATTAAATGCAAATATTTTCAATATTACAGTTGTATTATGTTTCATCGCCTATTCGGGATATTAATAGCGTAATTTATTTATATGTTTCCCTTGGAAAATTGCTTTGAGAGAAGATTATCCCTCACGGAACCGTGGTCTGGATCGTTTACATAGCAATGGTCACGCATTTCGAATAAATATACCCAAAATTATCGGTGAAAACTGCGCCTCTTAACTTTTATTTACTCATGGAAGTAAGCCAAAATATCCCCAAAGTGTTTCTATGCAAATACACTTTTTGATTCACTATCTTATTCTTTATCTGTCTTATACATGTTTGTATTATTCTTCGAGGACAATACATTTATCTGAACGTTATACTTTATGGACATTCTAATAAAATCTAGTCGATGTCAACTATTTTTGAATTTTCAAATGGTAAGTTGTTGTATGGCTTCGATAGTAAATAATTTAGTAAAGGTCCCGAAAAGTCAAAATCGAAGTTGGGTTTTGGTAAAAGAGGGGAAAAATACCAAATCGGGCATACTGCCTAAAACTGCCTTTATGTCTTTTCCATACAAGGGTACAGATAGGAACTTCTTTCACCACATGTCTCTTCAAAGCAACAGCCAATGAGGCTTACAATCATACACAGTCATACAAGAGTGCCTCTTTAAGTAGTATGCCGGCTTTGGGCTAACTTCCCCCTCCTTTTATAAAAATCAGATTGGTACCCTGACCAAGCTGGATTTTAGTTTGCGCATACTAATTAGAATCTACGAACTCGAAGGCGCACTAAGGCTCGGCCTGTGATTGCGTAAACCATGCAATAATCGCAAAAGATTTAATTAAAAACGTGAGTGTAAATAGACCTCTGTCTACCCCTTCGGGAGAATAGGCGAGATTTGTGTATTTTAAAATCATACACGTTCTGTAGCAGTGAGATTGACGAAGTCATTGTAGTGAGACTCTTGCATCCGGAACATTCATGCACTTGGGGTTGGCACGTTCTTGAATCCTAGTATTTTAATCGATATAAATATCACAAAGGACATGTTCTTTTTTGGTCCATAGTTTTTAAACAGCACAAGTTAATATTATTTAGATAGAGATCTTATAACCTTAGACTTTTAAGGAAAAACTAGATTTTTTTAGCCCTGCAAATCGGAGAAAAAAAATTCTCAAAAGATAATATTACGTGAAACGGAACGGAGTTTTAATGCAAAATAGTGTATAAAGAAACAGCTGTTAAAAAAACGTTTGAATGAATGCTATGACAGTGACACTGACAGCTGTAATTGGTAGAATTGGTAGAGGGGAGTGTTTGGCGCGTTTCGTGGTGTCAGTCAGATTTATTTTCGGTAATTCAAAAATTGTCACAGAGTGGATTTTGTGCAGTGAAAGTGGTGTTATTTTGATGCACAAGCATCCATGTTGATGTGCTATTATGCAGAATCATTAAAAATAAGTCTTATGATGTGTTTGACACGGGTTCGATTCCCGCATCAAGACCATAATTTTTCAAAATTCTTTTTCTAACCACCAATAATTTTTTTTGCGGCCTGTGTATACGTTTATTGCATACGAGCCGTGCAGTGTTGCTCTTCTACAGGCAAATACTGAATTTTCAAAATCGATTTTAAAAATAATGCAGGGGTCAAAAATTTTTATTTTTATGGTTTTACATACAATTTATAAACCTTAACCCTTGCCCAAAAGTTCAATTTGTTTAGAAAAAAAAAAACCAAGCTCCATACAAATCGAGAACAAGTCCTTTAATAATTAAAGTATACATATTTGGACATAATATTTTGTACTTATCTTAAAGAGTCATGAGTATGATAATTGCATTTTTTAGATGATTCCCACTTTGAAAAAAACACTATATTGTTAGCATTATATTTCAAGCAGATAGCAACCTTTTACCTAAGTTTTTCATTTTAAATCGATACCTTTTTTTTCAAATACTCAAATCTATTTGAATCAATCGCTGAACTTTTAACAACCTAAAAGTGGTCCTTCGAGCACCTTTTTTAATAATTGTTTTTATCAAGTTGGCAAAACGGCCTGTCCAGACAGCCCTAGCGAATTCTCGCATTGCTGGTCGGGCAATTAACTTTTCAGATGGATCTATCCGCATGGCGTGGAATAGAGCAATGCCAGGCAATACCCGTTATGTTGCTATTACGCAGTGTATTTTGCACTCGATAGCGAGCCGTGCGTTGGCAGAATAATAAACTTGTGTGCACAGAACCTTACCCAGAGCACTTCGAGATATACTATTGGATTTTGATTTCAACATTATATAAATGTTAGAAAAATTAGTACAAAGATTTTGGTGGTTAGAAAAAGAATTTCGAAAAATTATGGTCTCGATGCGGGAATCGGACCGAGCCCGGATAGCAGCGGACGCGGGACGCACCAAAATCTTTGTACTATTTTTTCTAACATTTATATAATGTTACAATTTAAATCGAATAGTTTATAAAGCAAACCCAAGCTTAACCGAACGCACGGTATTTATAAAAATATCTGCTTTGGAATGTTTGAAATTTATTTCTACATTGCGAAGGTATCCGTTGGCTTACAATGTGAAGTGTAAAGGTTAGAAGAATTTCAATAATTTAATTAGTGTCTTGGTTGGCCGAGCGGTCAGGCACCTGCCCGGATAGCAGTGGACGCGGGTTCGATTCCCGCATCAAGACCATAATTTTTCGAAATTATTTTTCTAACCACCAAAATCTTTGTACTTCGAGATATGGCAACTAATTAAAACGTGCATTCAGCGTGAATCTTTTTTAGGTAGAATTCATGTGGACATACTGAAACCGTCCCTATTTAATATATTTACACATGTTGATTCTTTTGTCTGGTGTAATGGGAGCAAATGGTAACCGAAACATACATGTATTTTAATTCTATCAACGCCCAACAACAATTATTGGAATAATGAAAGGGGTTAAGGATATAATTTCACCATAAAAAAAGATATTCAAAAGTGTTCCGTTTCACATATTAATATTCACGAGAACAGCCCCCATTGTAAAGGATCAACAATACACTTGAAATCACAAGCGATGTATTGTGAGTTGGGAAAATTTAACGATCCGTAAAATTTTAATGAGTGTCTCCAAACAGTGACAATAAAATTGTAATATTAAAAATTTTACTAACAGTATTATAATTCATAAGTATGTTATCGGATATCCGGACAGTAACTTTAATTTATTTTTTAAAAAGTGCCTATAGGGGAAGGTGGTCCTAAGTGGTTATAGTGCCTAAAACGCGCATGTGTATATAATAATAAATTTAAGACTTGATAATGTTCCCGTAAGCCTCATTATCGTCTCTTATATTATAGACCAAGGGCGATAAAACAAAGAATGTATCAGATCCGAAGTTTTGCATCTATCTTCTTCTTTCTGCCCTGTTCCCAGTCTATCTGGGGTCGGGGCAGTATGTTTCCTCTTCCATTCATATGTCGGACGTCATCAAGCCATCCACTCCCTTTTGATTCATATCATCCATCCCACCGTTAAGGTGCTAGTGATGAATGAATGTATAGAAAAGAGACGGAACGGACCATGTCGAAAGACCCATGAAGGGAGAGAGTGATTAGACTGACAACATTCCAGTTCATAGTGCTCAAGGTTTTGTAGGCAGATTTCTTTCTTGTTTTCCTGCAACCTTCAAATGGCCAAAACGTAATAAAATTTAATATTAAAAAAGTAGGTCGTTCAAAGAGTGTCATCACCTAATTGGCAGCTCGTTAGCGTCCTCGGTTAGTTGTTAATAGATATTCATTATGTTACAGCGACCTGTATTCGATGGATCGATGAACTCTGTATCGTAAATTTTAAAGTGAAAAATGGTTCGGGAGATCACCATAGATACAAATAGAAATGGTCCGATTGGGATTCATTAAGCTGTTAAAAGGTTAGTCCTAACTAACCGGGCTAACAATGTGAGTATTAAAACAATGTTGCCTACGTCTTTGAGGATATGTAAGTATTATTTCAAATAAATAAAGAATCCTAATACAATTTTACACTTTATATAAAATTTACTACATCCAGAGGACCCAATACAAGTATGTCCATTATAAAATTATAACTCACACAAGCAGACACATCAACTACACTTGCTTAGCGGACTCTCATAGTTGCAGAAAGGAAGCCGATGACAGGAATAGTTCTAGCTAACAACTAGCAAACAGTGTCGGCGAGCATGTCAGCTGGCAAGGTACTGCTTCTCTCACCTGTCAAGGGACATTATTTGTTACTGGTCAACTACTTGTATCAGTAAGAAGCGCTACGTCTGAACAAAGTGCATTATCGGAAAGGAACGTAGGTGTATATCCAATGAAACGAAACACATTGACTTCAAGTTTCAGCGCTCTAGTAATCGAATTGGGGAAGGCCATTTGTTGGGTTATAGAAAACTTATAGCTTAATCTATTTAGGGACAGAACAGTAGCAGGGTAATGGAATAAAATGCTCTGTCGCCGTGTTGTTTGGGATAAGTGTCTGTGCTTTCCAAGTTTCCGCTCGCATGAATTTATTTTACACAACGAATTGAAGTCCCGATAACCGATTAGTGTTTTGTGTTTTGCAGTGGTAAATAAACTTGCCCCACTCCCAGATTACCAGCGCAGTCTGTTGCGTCTTCTATTCCATTAATTGTGGCAAAATATTTACGCAAAGAAAACTTAAAAAAAAGTGGTTCTTCCAATCTCTGATTGCTCGAAAATATTATTGCTGCTCTAATATTTTTTCTTACCGACTAATATTTAAAAGAAATTCAAAAAGACCTGTACACATTATCGAACTTGAAGTAAAGATTAGGTCGGAAATGCCAGCATATTAAAAGCGTCGCTTCGTTGATTAAGTATTCCCCAGGAGATAAGATTCAGGAGCGAGGGAGATTGATTCGAGGACCAGAATCCCATAATTGCGACGCAAATACCGGCTTATTGGAGTTAGACTGAAGAAATACTCGGCGGCTATCGATAAATTCTCGAAATATTATCCAGATGTCGATAATATTGTTTTTCTTTGCGTAATATACGACTGTACTGGTGTCCTACTTCGAATAGATGGCGATCCTTTTTCATTCATTTGGACGATAAAAGCTGAAAACGGTTTCCCGTTTAAAGTCGATTTATTATTCCTGGTCTATTTCCGTATTAATATCCAGAAAAAAATACGACCAGATCTTAAACATAAAAATTTAAAAGGGGAGAAGAGGTATATTTTACTTTCTAATATTCCCTTTGTACATACATACATACATAAATCACGCCTATATCCCCGAAGGGGTAGGCAGAGGTGAACTAGCACCCACGTTTCGCCACTTATGTTAGGTCCGATGTGGCGAGCCCATTGCCATTTATCGGGCACAAAAGGTACATAGCTAGATGGTATAAGAGGAACGCTGCTGCCCATTCCTCATCACTGATTTATCCTTAGTCGTCTTGTACTTGTATTCCCTTTGTGCTTCTGGTAATCCCATTAAAATAATATTCGTTAAAAAATAAAAACACTGAACTACATCAGCAGTTGTCTATTTAAGATACTCGATAGTGCTGCGTGATGCTCTACATAAGTAGTTTTTCAGATTAGGTACGTCAAAATTTTTAGGCCCTTCGAGTTTTGCGATTTTGTAAGGCCCGTCAAATATGGTCAACTTTCAGTTGAAAGCTCTATCCAAGCCAATTAAATAATATTTGCTTGTTGATTGAACATTGTAATTATTATGAACGTCATAAAATATTACACATATTTGGGCTAACATGGTAGATGCCTAAAGGCTAGCCCCCAATTACATGGCACCAAACAAGATAGTGCGCTATATTACCTCCGCCTACAATTATAAAAAATTGTATATACACATGCAAAGGTAGCACAAGGCGAATTTACTGTGGTAATGTGGACTATACAACCATTTTAAAATAGATATTTTGCATACAGCCTCTTTATCTCTCCCAAGAGGTAATAGGTAACACTTTAAGTCCACTTATGTCACCACAATTATTTTAAAAGATTAGAGTGCCCAGTAAGCAGTATATCCGCTGGAGTCAACTACCCCTGAGAAAGTTAATAAGTTCTTTATTAAAATTTCAATTTCCATTACATGCTAAGGGCCTGTTTCACAATCATAATCTGCCAAGTAAGCTACTCAGAACTTAACTGTCGATTGTGAAACAGGCCCTTACTCTCCCTAAATGCAGCGGATCTGACCATTCGACCAAACCAGTCGTCAACATAAAAAGCACACGACCTGGTTACAGCTGCGGCAAGCGAGGGGATAAAATATAACGTCCCTACTTTACTACCACGAGGACAATCGTGGAGGCTTTCATTCAGATTTCTGCCTGGAGTGCGATTCCTACGTGTTATGAGAGAGAGTAATGCTTTGTGTGCAGATGGTGTCGTACAAATGTTCTTATTAGATATTTTGTTAGTGCTTTTTTATATAATACCTTACGAGACCACAGCGTTTATGATAACAGGCGACGTAAAGCGACGGCTCTTAGAATTTGTCTGTGAAAATCTGTTTGACTAAAAAGGATAGGTAGTGAAAGGCACTCCTCTATATAAATATATATCATTACATGTACAGACATACATAAATCCCGTATATATCCCCGAAGGGGTAGGCAGAGGTGAACTAGCACCCGCGTCATTACATGTATACACACATAAATCACGCACATTTATACCCCTAAGGCGCTGTCTCAGCGACCGTGAGAATCGCAGCGATACTATCGTCGTGCCACCTATTTCTATCCGTCCCCGAATATCTCCCGTGGGTGTCGTACAAGGCGACTAAGGATAAATCAATGATGAAGAATGGGCAGCAGCGTTCCTCTTATACCACCTAGCAATAGCAATGTACTGCGACTTTAGTGCCCGATAAATGGCAATAGGCTCGCCACCTATTACATGGGACCTAACATGGTTGGCGGAGCGTGGGTGCTGGTTCGCCTCTGCCTGCCCCTTCGGGGATGTGGGCGTGATTTATGTATGATATATGATGTACCTATTTCTATATACTCTATATGAGCGCCTCTCCACACGGCGATATTATCGCGACGATGCGACGAGTGCCAATGTTCGCGCTAACGTCTCGTCGTATCGCCGGGGTATAGCCGCTACTCACGGCGCACCCGCCGCGGAACGTTGGGCTCTCGCATCGAGCGCAACTGTTTCAACAAATAATAGCTCAACGCGTCAAAGAAAATGTGGCGATTTCGTTACGAGTCGCCGCGGACACGCTGTGATTCCGTCACGAGTCGTGACGATACGCTGGCGGAATAATCGCTCGTTCGTGGAGATTACCCGACGATAGAAGCGCGGACTCGTCGCGATTCTCTTGCTCGTGGAGACAGCGCCTAAGGGGTAGGCACGGGCCTTTTGGATCAGTGCTTACTGTATAAAATCACTTACCGTGTACCCTTACAACTCCGCCATCGACCTTCTTCACGTTATCATCATTGTTAAGTTTTTTTAAATAATTTGTCTTAATTAGGGGCTCGATAGAAAATAATGTTAAAAGAAAATTATTTAGACATTATAAATTCGATATTTTAATAAATTACTGGTAATTCATTGAAACTCGAAGGAGTAGTTAGTATTGATTAGCTTACCATCACGGTTTGAGCTACGAACAAGCGACAAAACACCTAATTAGGCATATAATTAGATGCTAATTTATGACTCGTATTCGTCGCAAGCGCTTCCAACCCTTTGTAGAGTGCTCACGTACAGCGTGCTTTGTTGGAATTATCCGAAACGGATACGCCATTGTTCCTACCTAACATGAAATTTTGCGAGCAACAAACTCACGTGAAAAACGTCCAAATTATTTTCACAATTCTTAAAACGGGGACAAAAGGGCTGTGGAAGTTTCGTTCCATCAGATTAGTGACCTTTGTTTGCGCCAACAATAGAGGCCTGTCAAGATGGTAATTGGTTGTCAAAGGCATTGAACAATATGTCTGAATTTATGCTTACTGGAACACAGCGGGCATGTAATTGATGTCTGACTGTCAAAGGACCAGACCAGAGCCGGAGCTTTCATAAGTCCAATACAATGGAAAAATAATGACTGTTTTTGTAAATTGTAAAAAGTGCTTTCGCTAGAAACGACCGATGAGGCACCATGATAATAATATTGTGACGGAATTTAGTGCCGCGTTTTTGCTCGAGTAAATATCATCGAAAAAGTTAACAATGTTAACGTTATTTGCGTACGGGATTATTTACTTTTCGCCATTTTTTGGCTTCTCGGCCATTGTTGCTCAATCTACTGTATTGATTTTTGATTGAATGTGAGTATTTTATAATCAGGTAAAGGTTATAATAGACTGATATGATTAAGCCAATTATTTAATGTATTGGCATTTGAGAAGAAAATCACCCTGATGAGTACTTTATTACCCAACATATAATAGTTAACTGACAATGAAAACTTACAAAAAAAGTTTTAGTTTTCCTACGTTCGTTATAAATATTTTTATAATTTTTAACTGTACATTTTTAAGTGCACTGTCATCATCATTACCAGCCCTTTGATGTCCCTACTGTTGGGGTACAGGCCTTCCATATGTATGGAAAATATAGGGAGAATAGGCCACAACCCACCACGTTGGCCCATTGCGGATTAGTGTTTTTTTTTAATAGCCGGCTGGCTAAATAATACTAATTTGACCAACAATAAAATATTACAATTATAACAAGTATACATTATATAACAAAAAAAAGTGATGCTCTTGAAATCTGTGCTAAAAGCTCGATATGATTATAAGTACATATCTGTAACAAAAATTCAAGAAATAAAATGTCATCAAAGCTCGTGAAAAAAGGCCCTTTGAAAGACGGATCGGCAGCATACGTCGAGTGGATTCCCTGTGATGCAGGAACCTAAAAAGAATGCACCGACTTTCAGTTAATGCACAGAGGAAGCCTTTTTTTGCCTGTGAGATCAGGCAGGCAATTAGATTCACGTTCATTCGAAATGTGTTCAAACCTGAAAAAGAGTGACGTCACACTATCAGTAGTATCTTCAAGAACCGATTTTTCCTTATGCACTTCCTATAGTCTCATGTCTGCTTACTTCTTTGCTTCTATTGTTATCATTGGCACATTTTTGTAATACTATTTCACTGTCAAGGGCATATAGAGGGAATTAATCTAAATCTTCTTGTCTGCTTATTTGTCTGTTCTCTTGAGGTGGAAGGTGAAGTTAAATTTCCACACTAGTCCCCTTATGGCGTATGGCCACAAGTTTACACATAGCAGTGTCCGCTTTACCTATTTAGGACAGTCCGCTCAAATATATGCATAGGTACACACTACTATCCACCGTGGCTAACAAGAGCCAATAAATCTGTCATAAATTCATTGTCCCCCCTTAACAAAACTATAAAGATTCTTGAGACGGCGAAGCAGAGACACTCCAATTAAACAAAGCCTGGCCTGGAATCGCAGTACTAGATGCAAAGTGATCTCCATAATGACCCCATTTGTGCTGTTATGCATTCGCCAAGATATGTTTTTTAACACGAACAAAGCCCAGAAAATGGCTGCGGATCAATACAAATTGGGTGGTCGATGTCTGCGCGAATTTATTTTCTTGCATACTATTTAAAAGATGTATCGTTGCAGAATAGTTAATTTTACACTCTTTACAACACTGTTGCATTTATTTGCAAATATTTATAATATGGCTGTGAGAGAGCAGAGATGACACAGAGAGATAAATCAGGGCAAAGGAACCCTGTAAATGGACCCTGTAAACCTAGACTTGGGTCACAAGTCCCAGGCGCTGTCACTGACTTCTCTTTCTGCCGTTCTATGGACCCGGCACCTACACGACGAATCCACGTAATGCTAAGAGTTATCGACTCGTCTTAGTAATATTCGAAAGTAGACCGCCTGAAGATAATGCGAAATGGAAACCTGCTATCTTAGATACCATAAATCTTTTACTTGCCATGTAATTTTCGAATATTGTTTATTAAAATCCTCAAGGGCTAAAGCAGCGGACAAAATGCTCATTTCCAAATGCCATAAAGTTATCGGAACTGTACATTTTTACAAGGCCGTTAAACCGCCCGGACGAAAAACACGATACCAGCTAAATTTTTACGAGCCTTTAAAATCTTTTTGAAAATGGATCCCATCAATAGCACGTTAGAGCTAAAAATCGTGCAAACAGTCAATGAAAAAGTGGATTCTAGGGTAGCTTAGAGTCGCTTTATAACGCTTAGGATAATTCTCTTAGATCGACTTGGGCGCTGCAGGCATTTTTTGAGAAACCGACTTTGAGGTAATGACGTTTGTAAGACGCTACTGGAATAATTTAATTGTACGTGCTTACAGCATAAATTTGTCTCCAATAAATTAAAATATTGTTGCTTTGAAAAGTTCACATTATTTTAGTTTTAGACTAACCGCACTACATTACTCAGGTTTAAAAATGAAGTAGAAATGAAAATGAGACAATACATGAAATCCATAACTACCGCTGTCCCCGTTGATAAAGAGGAAAACCGCAAGGATTTTTTGACGTTCTATTGTGCCCATGATGGGGATAAATAATGGGGAAATCATCACCATCACCAGCCCTTTAATGTCCCCACTGCTGGGGCGAGGGCCTTCCCTATGGATGGAAGAATATAGGGAGATTGTGCCATAACCCACCACGCTGGCCCAGTGTGGGTTGGTTGGTATGAACGACAGCAGATGCAAGCGGGACCAACGGCCTATCATTCGGATCGGTATTGACAAAGGAACTCGAGAAAATAAATTTCTGGTCACCCATCCAATGATCGGCCTTAGGGAACATGCCTTAGCTTACACAATCGCAGGCCAAGAGCGCTATGCCACTGCGCTACCGAGCTCCTCATTATGGGGACAACGATAATATAAATAATAAATAAAATAAATATATTTTTATTGCACTCACACCTATCATCTAGCCCAAAGAAAGTAGCCTAAGCACTTGTGTTATGGATACTAGATGACGGACATATTTTTAATATAATTATGTATATAAATGTTGAAAATATCCTACATAAACATTTACACAACCATGACTCGGGAACAAACATTTATAGTCATCATAAAGTTTGTCCCTACCAGGATTCGAACCCGGGACCTCTTGGCCAATACCCAGCGATCTGAGCATTCGACCAAGGCGGCCGTCAAATAAATAAAAACAGACACAACAAACAGCAATCGTTCTTTTTTTGTCAAAATTCGGTCCTTATTACTTCGTATAAGTAGGTACACTAGTTAATACTTAATTAATAAATCTCTGATCCTTTCCGAATTCACAGTGCTCAACTGTGTTTTATTTAGGAACGCCCCAATAAATAGAACCAAAGCAAATCCAGCCAGTGATTTCCCAAGCCTAATACGCTAAAGTGTGCAAATAAAATACTCCCACTAAACCCTAATGGATGGATAAATGCATTAGTTTATTGCAATTGCTGATGCAGCTTTCCAATATACATTCTACGTATTTTAAATTAGAATGAATCAGTTCGAAATAAATGCCTGCAATTAGCGTATAGCAATATTCTGTTAATCGTCGACTTGTACTTTTATGCAAAGAAGAAGAAGCAAGGTAAAGTCAGAAAGGGAAGATCAGAAAACGGGTTGGCTCACAACGCGATGTTGACAGGGCATAATTTTTCTGTCTACTTATTCTTTGTGTTAAGTGTAATGAGGGTATACATGTCTTCATTAATAATTGTTATTTAAGGTAGATGTATTCGTTCTTGGGCCAGTCCCGAATAAACCACAGTATCGCAAGGGTGTGTATTTATTTACTCCCAGTACTCATACATTACAGTGGCGACGAGGATAATTTTAGGTGTGTCGTTAGCGAAATAAAAATGTCGATCGGTAAAATATGTGAATTTGATATGCGTTCCGGCTTGTGGTCGTCGTATATAGACAGATTGGACATGTATTTCAAGGTCAATAAAGTGACGGAGGAAATGAAGTTACCGACGTTAATTGCGAGCGTGGGAGATGAAGCGTACGAACTTTTAGCAAATCTCGCAAGTCCAAATAAACCGTCGGAGCTAACCTACGATCGAGCCAATCTACTTATGCGTCAACATCTGCAGCCGACGCCATCTTCGTTGGCCGAACGTTACCGGTTTAGGCAAAAACGACAAGCTACCGGAGAAACTATTGCGACTTATGTGGCGGAATTGAAGAGATTGTCCAGGAATTGTAAGTTCAATGCTAATTTAAGCGAAAACTTGCGGGATCAGTTTATTTGTGGGCTCAAGAGTGACGTCATCCGCCAACGGCTTTTCGCTGAAGACGACACGGTATCATTCACGGAAGCGGTGAAATTAGCGTGTTCATTGGAGGCGGCGGAGCGGGATGCGGCAGTGGTGGACGGGACATCGACATCGGCCGGCGCGGGCTCGTGGCCGGTGCACGCGGTGACGGCGGGAGCCGGGCGCGCGGGCCGCGGGCAGTGGCAGCCCGGGCGCGCCCGAGCCCAGCGTACCGGAGGACGCGGCGGGGCCGGACAAGGCGGAGCACCTCGCGCCGGACAAGGCGGCGGAGCGAGGGGGCAGCCGGATATCGAGTTGCAGCGAGGGGCAACTGTGAGGGACTGTGAGGCTTGCGGAGCTGCCAGCCACGTATTCGAAAATTGCCGTTACCGTAACTTCGTGTGCAGCAAATGCCAGCGCAGAGGTCACTTGAGGCGGGTTTGTCCACAATGGAGTGACCGGAAAATTCCCATTCGGGGCGACCGTGGAGCATTCTACTTCGGGGACGCTGTAGACCATCCTTCCAGCGGGGAAGAGGAGGAAGGCGAAGATATCGAAAATCTCAACATGCTGTCGTTGAATAATTACAAAGCTGTAAGTTTAAAAATATCAATTGATAAAATTATAATAAATATGGAGGTAGATACGGGCACTGCCATTTCTTGTATAAGCAAAAGTTTGTACGATGTACATTTCAATTATTTGCCAATCATACAAGATACTACTGTTTTGAAATTTTATGATGGTTCTAGAATTAAGCCCCTAGGTATAATTAAGCCCCTCGTGCGCTTTCATAATTTAGAAAAACGTTTGGAATTATTTGTCATTGAGGGGGGAACGACTTCATTATTGGGTAGACAATGGTTGACCGAGCTACAAATTAGCATACCGAAGTTTCAATGCAACTTCAATATGTCAAAGGGAAAGGAGGAATTGGATGTCGAAATTTGTCAAATACTCCATAGGTATAAAGAAGTGTTTGGTGAAGGGCTGGGGCGGTACACGGGCGGGCGGGCCACGCTGCGGGTCCGGCCGGGCGCGGCGCCGGTGTTCCACCGCGCGCGGCCGCTGCCGTACGCGCTGCGCGAGCGGGTCGACGCCGAGCTAGACGCCATGCTGCACGCCGGCGTCATCGAGCCCGTCGACTGCTCCGACTGGGCCTCGCCTCTCGTGCCGGTACATAAGGCTGATGGTACGTTGCGAATTTGTGCTGATTACAAATCTACTCTGAACCCTGTTTTGTTGATCGACCGGTACCCTCTTCCGAAGATTGACGATGTTCTTGTCGGATTAAATGGCGCAAAATTTTTTAGTAAAATTGATTTATCTCAGGCCTATAACCAGATCGAATTGGACGAGTCAAAACGGTTCACTGTCATTAATACGCATCGGGGTTTATTCCGTTACAATAGGTTAGTCTACGGCCTGTCGTCTAGTGTAGGCATATTTCAACGAATTATGACAAATTTGCTGCAAGGTATACCACACGTACAATGGTTCTTGGATGACGTCATAATCGGGGGCTCCACTAGGTCAGAACACGTGAGGGCCTTAGAGGCTGTGTTTAAGCGGTTAGCGGAGAATAACCTAAAGGTAAAAAAGAGCAAATGTGTTTTCCTAGTCGACCAAGTGAAATATTTAGGGTACATAATTTCAAAAGATGGAGTAAAGGCGGACACTTCAAAAATAGAAGCTATTTTAAAAATTAAACCACCGAATAACGTTACCGAATTACGCTCATTTTTAGGAATGGTAAATTTCTTTGCTAGATTCATTAGTAATCTCAGCTCATTGTTAGCTCCCTTGCATAGGTTATTACGTAAAGAAATACCGTGGGAATGGGATTCCCGGTGTGAGTATTCGTTTCGGCAAGTTAAGCGAGCACTCATAGGTAGTGAAGTTCTAGCACACTATGACCCCGGTAAGCCCGTGATAGTGACGTTCGACGCGAGCGCGCGAGGTGTGGGGGGAGTGCTCACTCAGTGCGGGCCGAGCGGCGAGCGGCCGGTCGCCTACGTGTCGCGATCGCTTACTACGGCAGAAAAAAATTATTCACAGATACATCGCGAGGCTTTGGCAATAATCTTTTGCGTACGGAAGTTCCATCAATATCTTTACGGACGTAAGTTCACACTCCGTACCGATCACAAGCCTCTGGTTTCGATATTAGGTCCTAATATAGGAATACCAACCATGACGGCTAGTAGGATGCAGCGTTGGGCCGTAATATTATCTGCGTACAACTATGATATAGAATATATAAGAACGAATGATAACTGCGCCGACGGCTTATCAAGATTGTCGATTAAATCGGACGAACAACCGAAGAATACTATTCCGGAGCAGACATATTTGCACTTTGCTCAAGACGCGTTACTATTAGATTATAAACAAATTAAAATTTTAACATCAAGAGATCCACTTTTATCCCGAGTGTTATCATATATAAGGGACGGTTGGCCAGAGGTCTGTGAAATTGAAGGGTTAAAACCTTATTTCAATAGGAAATTAGAAATTTACGAAGAGTTAGGCTGCATAATGTGGGGTCACAAAATTGTAGTTCCGGATAGTTGTCGCGAATATGTATTAAAAATGATTCACGAACCGCACATGGGGATAATTAAGTCTAAGGCAATAGCCCGTAGCCACGTTTGGTGGCCGGGCATCGACGAAGCGGTGGAGCGCGTGTGCCGCACTTGCGCTGCGTGCGCGGCACACGCGGACGCACCGGCGCGGGCGCCGCCACGGCCTTGGCCGGGTCCAAGCCTTCCCTGGTCCAGATTACACTTGGACTTTATGGGCCCAATAGAAGGAAAAATCTACTTAGTGGTGGTAGACGCTATGTCCAAGTGGTTAGAGGTATTCAAAGTGCCCAGTACGGCAGCGAGCTCAACCATTTTGAAGTTGAGTGAGCTTTGGAGTAGGTGGGGGATACCGAGGCAGATAGTGACGGATAACGGGCCTCCGTTTACTAGTAGTGAATTCGCAAATTTTATTGAACGGGATGGAATTTATCATATATTTACGGCACCATACCACCCGGCATCGAATGGGGCGGCAGAAAATGCAGTAAAAACTTTAAAAAAGGTAATTAAGAAGGCAGTTTCGGAAAGGAGCAATATAGACTTCGCCTTATATAATTTCTTGTTATACTATCGTAACACGGAACATTGCTCCACCGGTGAGAGCCCTTCGGTGCTACTTACGGGCAGACGGTTGCGTACACGGTTAGATTTGTTGAAGCCGGATAGGTGTAAAAACATTTTAAACGCACAACAAAAACAAGTTAGCGCCGCGGGAGGGGTGGATAGGTTCGTGGAAGTTGGGGATGACGTTTGGTATCGTCAGTATCTAAAGGGGGAGAAGTGGTTACCGGGAACAGTGATGGATAAAACAGGTTCTAATGATTATCAAGTTCGTGACGCTAATGGGAGACAGATTCATAAGCACGTCGATCAACTTCAGCGCAGGTCTAGGAGTTCTCTTGTAATCCCCACAAATAACAGGAAATCGCATGTATCACAACCATCCAGCTTGGATGCATCATTGGAGGAAGGGGTTCAGTCGGAGCAGACGGGGGCAGATGGATCACCTCAAGGGCAGGAACCCTTAGAATTCGACTCCAGGGCTTCTCCTAAGCAAGACGCGCGCCCCTCTGACGAGGAAGCCCTGCCCACCACCCCTGTACCGCGCCAACCCCGCCTAATTAGGAAATGTAGATTAGCTAAGGTTAATAAATAATATTAAGTGTAAGGTAGTAGTAGTGTAAGGTATAGTAATTATATATATTTAGTTAATAGTTAGAGATATTGTTTGTTGTAAATTAATAAAAGTTATGAAATTAGCGGGGAGGGATGTAATGAGGGTATACATGTCTTCATTAATAATTGTTATTTAAGGTAGATGTATTCGTTCTTGGGCCAGTCCCGAATAAACCACAGTATCGCAAGGGTGTGTATTTATTTACTCCCAGTACTCATACATTACATTAAGTACCTTTAATGCAGTAATTGTTACAACAATTATTTTTTTAAATACTGCATTTTGATGAATTTTAAATAACTAAAAAAAAAGTACCAAGTCTTAACGCCAATATACCTTAAGAATCTTATATCACCATTGACAGATTCAATTGAAATCCTAGTATCGAACTTTGAGAAGCGGGCTTCGAAAAAATTCTCTGAAACTATGTTTCATTTCCTCATAGCAATATCCTGCACCGCAGGATGTTTGGGTTAGATTTTCCAATTTCCTTTAGAGTAGGCTTCGAAAGTCTCCAATTTTCAAACGAAAAAAGCAAGCTTTCTTTCAATTAGCTTATTCCACTTCTACTGTTTGACTGACAGCTGTCATGTCTATCATAATTGTGAATGTTATTAATGTTTACTGAGGGGCAAGATCGCAAGTTCGCTAGCGCCGCTAGTGGTGAATAAATAAACAATAAAAAATAATATTATTTTTTAATATGATTTTGAATATAGTGACAATCGCCAGGTGTGGTAGCACAATTGCTGTTGCAAAGTGTGATGACCCATTATTGAAACACGACGCGACTCCACGTGTAGACACCGAACAATCCGGCTTCGCGTCGGATATTCATAGTGTATTTCTGGTCCTCAGAAAACCAACACATTTTATTCGACTCAATACGCGTCGCGTTACATCGGGTCGCGACGTGTTTCAAAAATGTGTTTCTACCATAATAAAATGACATTTGCAAAAAACTAATTTATGTCAGCGTTACACTCAAGATAAGGTTAATGCTTAAAGTATTTCAAATTTATTTTAAGTAAGATAAAATATATTAAGCAGTAGAGACTGCTACTGTTAGTGTTGTATTTATTGCCAGAACTATCATTAAATTATACTGAACAAAATTATAACTTAAGTTGTTGAAATAAACAACGCAGTCAACAATTTTATTAACCTTAACACCATTTGGCTGTAAATTAAATTAAAGCTGCATCTGCTAATAACGGTATATTAATCAATAGTCGGTCCACATTTTCATTACCCTTTGTGTTCAACTGAAACGGGCAATAAAGATTCGGTCAAACGTTTTCGATTGGAAATTTCTCCCCAGTGACCGTAATCTGGGTAAAAATTAAATAAAGGATTCCATCGATCTGTTCCGATTCATTAAATTCCTACGTAGTTTTGTGCTTTATCAATTATTTACTGCTTAAGATTCCTTTTATACCATTTTGAATTATGTTCTCGAATTGGTCTCAATGTAAGTATAAAAAAAGAAATTTTGGGAAAACTGGCCCAAAGCACCCGCTTTAGGCTGCCTGTCCTTTGATTCGGAGCTAGGTTGCGGAGCGGAGATACAAGGAAATATTAGCCATTAGGATTGCATAAAATTTTCGCTCCGATATTTTATACAATCCTATTGGTTAATGTTTCCTCGTTTCTCCGCTCCGTAGCCTCGCTCCACGTCAATAGTCAGGCAGCCTTACGCTTTACCCGTATACCCATTCCGGCAATAACGTTCATTCTCGCTTATAAAATAATTTTCTTAGGCTCAAGGGAGCTGGTAAGAACCGTAGGTGCCGGGACCATAGTGTGACAGAGGGGAAGTCATTGGCAGCACTTGGGACTTGTGACCGAAGTGCAGGTTTACGGGATCCCTTCACAACATGCCAGCATTCACCTTCGCAAACCCCAACTTCTCCCTCTGCCCAGCCATATTTGGTAATGGTGCTTCAACACAGTGCATGTAGATTGCGCTAGTTGAAGCACTTGCGCAGGTTACATGCATCGTACAAACGATTCCAGCAAGTCCAGCGACTCGAGAAACCCGGGTTACTTGCGCAGACATGCTGACAGCTGCAACGAACAAGAGACATACATAAAGTACTCGCGCGGGCTGTGTGCAGGTATAGCTTGACTAAGGAACTTGCGCACGGAGCCCGCGCCTTTGATAATGCACTGATCAAGTAACATGTTACTTGCGCAAATGCTAGTTGTAGCTAGCTAGCGCGTTTACTTTCTCCAGCTACTTGCACGATGTACTATAAGATGTAGTGTTGCCCAAATTCAGTCTTGGTCTTGCAGTCTTGGTCTCGCAAAAATGCAAGACCAAGACCAAGAACAAAACCGCGTATTTTTAGCAAGACCAAGACCAAGACTGACCGTGCAAGACTTGAGCAAGAACAAGACTAATCCCGCAAGACTCTTGCGTCTTGAAGCTAGGACTTGGCGCTATTTCACGGAGTAGTTAGGTATGACAGTTCGGTGTATAGGTACGCTTAGGAATTCTATGAGACGCAAAAAACTGTATCAAAGAATATGAAAAACTGGACCTATGCGCATTACGACCAATACCTACCATAAACAAACATAGCGAATAAAAAAAATCAAACAGAGTGCATGTATAGTTTTGTTTTAACCATCGGCACTTTGATAATGCGGCATCAAAGGTTTTGTACTGACTTCTCAAAAAAATTTGCCGCTTTTCGGAAGTACCTACATGGTGAAGATACACGCGCCGGCGGCTTCTTTTGAAATCACATACAACTATCGGTGCCACCGCCACAGGGCCTAGGTATAGTTTTAAGAGCACAGGTGTTCTAAAGAATAAATAAGTTTCAGTGTGCTTAGAATGGAAACGAATACATTATACTGATCACGCAAGTAGAATTATGATTAGATAATGGTAAGGATATTTAGTAGATGTCATAATAATGTATTCTAGTAAGTATATATTATAATATTGATTATATGGGTTTAAACTAATTACTTAGGTACTATTATTGTACATTTAGTCAAAATATTTCTTAAATTTCTTAAGTTTTTACAAGAAAAAATTGCAAAAAAGTGGTCAAATATCACCCGTTTGATAAATATTGTAGCCACTTTTAAACATACTTGAAACGTGTAAAAAAAATCTACAAAACTAATAAAATAATATAAAAAGCGTACCTACCTACTTATAAAATAAAAAGCCTGCGATAGGATTTTTGTATTGCTTACGAGCACGAGGAATGGTAACTTTGGAGGTATTCAGGATTTATTTATTTTTCACTTCTCATGCTCTGAAAGTGCTTATTTGTGCAGGATATAGGCTGCACAAAATCGAATTTTGTGCTCTAGAGCATTAACGTATCTACTCATAAATGTGTCGATAATAAGGCAAAGAAAATGAGCCATGCAGCCCAACACAATAAGAAATTCAGAGATAGAATTTGTTATTTTTTAATATTTACTTCAATTTATTTTCCTAATGTGTTTTTTAAGACATAAAAGATATTACAATTTTAATTCAAGCGGGTACGGTAGGTTATTAAATTAATTTAAGAACATTATTATTTCAAAATTAATTTAATACTTGGCTGTATATGTCTGCAGCCCAAGCCTAATATCAATGGGAAAAACAATTTCCGTCGGTATTCAAAACTGTACTAATTTTAGTTTGAATTTTAAGAAATGTTATGAGAAATTCTGATTTATTTCCTCGCAATCGAAGTGAAAAGCAGAGTTTCTACCTCGTCCACAAAACCATTTTTATCCTCGACATTACTATCAGCCCTCGCCTACGGCTCGGGCTGCTAAAAGTCTCGGACAAAAATGATTCGTTTTGTGCACTTGATGGAAAATCTACTATTAAAACTTCTGTCGTCAAACATACAAACACACTCTTCAGCTTTAGAATATTAGTATAGATTAGTATAGATGTACGACAAAACATTCACTGTTATGTAAAGAATAGTGATTGGTACAATGTCACACGTCTGTACAAGTAGGTATTAATCTGTGTTTGTACGCCGCACGCGGCATCGTTGAAAGCAAGGAAATGTACTATAAAAAAAGGAATTATTTTAATTCCAGTAATTTTTTTATGGTCTTTACTATTGCTATGTTAATTCCTAAGATCTAAAGTAAACTTTAATAAATAGCAATAGTCTAATAGGTAATTGAAAGACTTGCAAGACTCTTGCTGCAAGACCAAGACCAAGACCAAGACTGGGAGCGCAAGACCAAGACCAAGACCAAGACCAGGTGTATTGGCGCAAGACCAAGACCAAGACTGGCCAAGTCTCGTCTTGTTCTTGCATTTGGGCAACACTAATAAGATGCCAAAACTGCCTTAGATACACGTTCCAATGTAGACCTTCGGAAAGCTCTAGACAAGCCTGGCTCTTTTATTTTTGTATGTCCTTATAATTTTAGCACAAATAAGTTTCAAATGGGAAATCGTGCTTGCTTACTAATTTCTGGGGATCCAATATTTGTATTATATAATTAGATGAGTATTTGCAAGTGTGTTGTTATCTCGAATAGCTTTTACGGAGCAATTTAATTAAAAAACTTATTTTACGCAGTAAACAAGTTGTATTAACAGGGTCGCCACCGTTGTTTGCCAATTATACGGAGTCGTTTTAATGGAATGACCGAACTTATTTGTTTTCTCCCGAACGAAAGTTATTTTGATCGAAGTTAATCAAGAAAAAACTTGATCGAATATTGCCAATTAAAAATATGTTTCTTGTTTGGAACGATGTTTTTAGTGCATACTAATTATATTTAGTTTCTAATATTTGGAAGTGGTTCCGGGTGTGAGTTCTGGTATTGTGAATATTTGTGCGATCACAGACATGTCGCTGACTAAATAGAATAGAGACACAGCCCATGGGTGTCGTAAAAGTCGACTAAGGGAGATTGGCCGGTGTAGACCAATAAGCACCTTGGGTCACCCGAATGGTGGAGGACAAACCACCAACAAAAGCATACCAAAAGAGAGTTGGTGTAAGCCTACCTCACTGTAAAACATAAGCCAAAGCCTTGAGCGGCATGGATATGAATGTTGTCATTCCAATCGCTCTCTCTGTTCATCAGTCTCTCGACATGGTCCGTTCATCTCTTTTCTATATACTCATTCATCACGTGCACCTTTCTGGTGTGATGGATGATATGAATTAAAAGGAAGTGGGTGGCTTGATTACGTCTGACCAATATGAATGGAAGAGGAAATATACTGCACCGACATAGCCTGGGAACGGGGCAGGGAAAAGAAGAAGAAGTCAGATTCCATATATTTTTATCTTATACTTCTTGTTGCCTAAATGCTATGCCATTTTACATTTCACAATACATTACATCTCCGTTAACAATAATGGTCTGCATTTCAGATGAAATGAAAAGAAATGAGAAGTCAATAATGCTTACTTCTCATAATCTCAAAGAGTAAAAGTAGGTTTCTGTGGGTGCTACAAATATGGTCGGATATTGCGGCTTCATTAAATATACGCGCAGCCTCATCTGGTACTAATCTCGCACACGCATTAGTTTCGTGGGCGTCAATATTTTTCTTATTACGTTCTACTTAGACTTGGGAGAGAATACTGATTGTAACCCAAATCTGTCACTTCTTTAGCTATGTGGGTGTTAATATTCGTCATTATTATGTGCTAATGCTAAATTAGCTTCATGTGCATTGTCATAACAGCGATTGGATTATTTGCATATTACACTGTAGTTTTTAGCCGTCTGGTGACGAAAAACGATTATGTTCAAAAAATGTTCAACTAAAAGTAACAAGAAACGGAGAGATACTCCATCATACATTAACTTTCCTGTTATATAGACTCCCGAACAACAAAGGTCAGACCGCACATTATAGAATATCCTAAATAAATATTTGAAAGACAGATTGAGTCTACAAATTGGTCGCCTGTTTGTTTCTTGGCTGCATGCTCTAATGCCCCGTAATGAGTTTCCGATCTGTACTAGGCAAAACTAATTACGTTTTAAATTGATTTTCTGAGTATCTTTATTAGCCCCTCGGCATTGCACGTCTGAGCTGAGGTTCAGTCCTTTATAGGCACCCACAATTCTGTCACGCCACGCTCCAAACCCGAGGAACTCCACGCGAAGCAAGACTCCTTAGGGCCGGTTTATTGATGCATAGTTCTACAAACATTGAGCAGTATGGATTGTAATATTGTTATCCTAATCACTCTCTCTCCGTTCATCGGTCTTTCGACATGTCCTTTCCACCCATTCACTATAGATTCATTCATTACTACTACCTTTTTGGTGTGACGGATAATGTTGATCAAAAGAGAATCTTGGCTTGATGACGTCTGACCGAAATGAATAGAAGAGGAAACATACTGCACCGACCCCAGATAGACTGGGAATAGGGACGTTGTTCATACTTACCATAACTCGAAAATTATTATTTCCCAGATACGCGAACTCGTTCGGTAAAAACCAAGAACATAAATTATGATCCACCGCTGTGAATCGCACAACTATAAAGGCAGTAAGTTGTTTCACTCAGTGGGCGATAATGCGTGTGTGCCAAAAAATGAGTTATAAATTTGTTCGGCCATTTTACGTTCGGGTTTTCGGCGTTATTAAAGTCAGTTTGGTGCTTAACCATTTCACGGGGTCAATTTATCAATTCGCAAATGGCGAGTAAATGTGATGGTGGTTTATTGATAAAATCCCTTTATTACCCCTTTATTTAAAAATGAATGTGTTCAGAGAAAATAATGTTCAAATGCTTAAACACTTGTGGCGTATTTTTTTTTAAACTTTATACATATACATAATACTATGTCGTATTACCATAGGAAAGTCTTTAATTTGTGGGTTTAGACAATAGGGACTTCAGAACTTTATCTCGTAAGAAGACTTGAGCCTTCTTACAAGGTAAGGTTCCGAAATTCAACCTAAAGTTCATTCAATAGCTAAGAAAAAGAACTATGCTTGAAGTCCCTCTCTGCGATTGAATCATAAATAAACTATTCTCTTTTTCTTTAGTCATAACAATATTATATTTAATACGTAAAATGTTATTCATCTTTTTGATTTTACATTAAATGTATCATTACACTGGCTTTTGAACTATCAGTGGTTTTTCCATAAATATATCTATATACATCGCTTATTGCTTTACAAACTATATTGCCTGTGATAAATTGTCTCCGTCAGTTGTAGAAAGATTTATTTCAGTTATTTGCCTAACATAATCAGCTTCTTTTCAAATATTTTCCTCAAGGAAAAGTATTACAACTGTCTGGAGTGAACAATGTGTTTCAATTTGTATATATGTTTTTGATGGACTTGTTGGTGTAAAATTGTCCATTTCCGTTCTTATGGACATCGGATTATTTAGTCTAATAAAGCTAGTATCTAGTAAATTGTCCTCTTTCCAATACACACCGGGTCAGCGTGGGCTATGAGCCATGTATTCTTCCATCCATACATAAAATGTATGTGCAGATGTAACTAGTGCACCCAATTATCTTATAAAAACTTACTTGTACTTAAATCATATTTTGATTTATTAAGTGACGATTATTATCTAAAGCTTGCATACGTTCTACTCTCTTTCTAGCCAAGTTGAGAAAGACCCAAGATGTTTCAAATATTTTTAAAAACATTATTAAATTTTGTTTGGAAACTCTCCAAAAGATAAGCCAATTTTTCGCCACTCCGTGTTGGAGTGAGCGATATTTGCGTTTACCCATCTTAACTACCGTGAAAAGTTATCTAAGTTTTAATCTCATTTTGAACTAGGTCGTTTAGCAAGAGACGACCAGATTAGTAAGGACAGTATACATAATTAATTAATGGCGATAATTTAAATTATCGTATTTAAAATTCTAGCTTAGATAAATGGAGTAGTCTTTTCTGAAAAATCATATACATGTATACATACATAGTTGTATTGTTTTGTTTTTTCTGATATTTTTTTTTGCCATAAACGATACTTGCCATGATATTATTATACAATATCTTATGATAGGTCCTTTTCACTTGGTAACACTACGTCATTGGCACTGTTTAGGATTGGAAAATAAAAATTTCGTACGTTCAGTATGCACGTACGAAACCGAAATAACTAGAAAGTATAGGTTAAGCTAATCGTGCTCGCTAGGCATTGTACCGTGCAACCTCTGGCGAGTGACATTATCAGAGTTTCGGTATTTTTAAATTATGGGAAATTTATTTATTTTATTTAAAATTCGATAAAATATTTGGATGTTTCTAAACTATTGTTACAAAATCCTCTAGTAAAATCACATTGGAGCTTTTAACAATTAGCTTAAATGCAGCTTGTAAAGTCAGATTAGATCAGATGCCAAAGCTGGTCGAGAAAGAATAAGAATCTCTCAGAAAATTTCAAACCTTTTTGTAAAAATTTATAATAAGTAATACAATTATATTACTTATTATAAATACAATAAGATGTTGGATTAATGTAAGTTATAGTTATTGTTTTTTGAAGAAAATACAGAAGTTTACAAAATTTCTAATAACACTATATCACCTTTTATGGCTATTTTATAGGTAGGTAGATATATTATTGCAACTGATATGGTCTAATGTATAATAGCTAGGTACCTAGGTACACCTAGGTAATTTGAAACAGGGTGAATAGAAATAGCGTGGACCTTTGTCGTCTTGATTTCTTCTTTCTTCTCCCTGCCCTGTTCCCAGTCTATCTGGGGTCGGCGCAGTACGTTTTGACTTCCATTCATATCAGTCAGACGTCATCAAGCCATCCACTCTCTTTTGATTCATATTATCCTTAACACCGCAAAAGTGCTAGTGATGAATGAATGTATAGAAAAGAGACGGAACGGACCATGTCGAGAGACCGATGAACGTGAAGTGTTTGGAATGGCAACATTCCAATCCATACTGCTCAAAGTTTTGGATTAGGTTTTACAGCCGGCCGCCTGCCTGACACTAATCTCTTTGGGTATGCTGTTGTTGGTGGTTTGTCCTCCCCATTCGGGTGCCCTAAGGTGCTTATTGGTCTACACTGGGCAATCAAGGCAATCCGCGCAATCAATCAATCAAGGCAATCCGCGCAAACAAGCGATGTAGATTACATTGAAATCAAGACGACATACCTAGTCGTCTTGATTTCAAGGTAGTATTACTAACGTGAAAACAGCGCCTCCTGTGTCAAAAGATTGGACTTAAATTGTACTTGAAATGGTAATAATATTAACAGTTTTTATGCTTTATATTGGTAAAAGTTAAATAAGCACATCTCAAGTAATTACAAAATTATTTCAGCCACTGAAATCGAATGCAAACCCTGTAGGTACCATTTTCTTAACTTTAGTTAGAGCTTTTCTGCAGAGCTTTGAATTTAGATTTGAACTTAGCGGCATCTATTAAAATAGAATAATAATACCTTTTCATTTCACAGGATTTCACCGTGTAGTAGGATCAGTTCTTAGTTTAGACTGCCATCACTAGATGGCGTTCAACGCAAATTTTCACAAGCGGCCAGGCCATCTCGTAGCAGCATGCATGTTGTAGCTGCTCTGTAGAATAGAATCGTAGCAGATATTGTAGCGAAACAAACATTTGATTTCATTTCGCATTATATTATGGAGATCAAGAAAGTAATAGAAGAGTCAAACACGTTTGCAGTTAGATCATTAGGTAGGTACTTAAAAGATGCAATAAATATTTTTTAGGCTCACATCTAACAGTTCAAATATCTCTATTTTTATATACGGGCCATCCCTATGGATGGAAGAATATAGGGAGATTGGACCATAACCCACCACGCTGGCCCAGTGCAGGTTGGTGGGTATAAACGACTGCAGATGCAGCCGGGCCCACCGGCTTAACGTGCTTTCCGAAGCACGGAGGAGCTCGAGATAATAAATTTTTGGTCACCCATCCTGTAATCGGCCTTAGCGGACTTGCTTAGTTTACGCAATCGCAGGCCAAGCGCGCTATCCCACAGCGCTAGCGAGCTCCTCCTCATCTCTATTTTATTATAATGTTATAATCGAATTTATTATAATCGAATATGTAAAAGTTGTATAGTCGAATTTAAAGTTGTCATTAAGGACTCTTGAAATGAAATGAAAGTGTATACAGCTTACCCGGTGATACTTAAATTTTATCACAATCCCATGTAATAAAAGGCGAGCCTTTTGCCATATACCGGTTGGCCAAGTTTATTGCAATAGGCATTGCATGGTGATTTTACGTTACGTTACTGCCAGGGGGTAAAATGTAGGGTATTTTACCCGGTAATTTCCCTGCTTATTCAAACCCTGGTATAAATCGTCGCCTCGATACCGGCGGGAATGAAAAGGGTGGTGACATACTATATTCTGCTTTTCTGTCAAATCTGGGATATTACTGTCTTTGCGTATTTGTTATACCTATGTAGTTTAATATGAAGCAGCAAGCTTTGAAGGTTTCTTCCAACTTGCCTACAGCTAAAGGTTAAATTATTATTAACATACTTTATACACAAATCAGATTTGTAACTACTGTCTCATGTCTGTCACTGATTAAAAGCTCATCAATATTAAGAGAATCGTTCTTCTTATTTTATAAAAGACCACTCAATTTTAGCATAATTGTTCCTTCCAATATATTAATAGTGAAAACTTCAATCAATTTTTTTACCATTTATTTATCAAAACAAACTAATCATTAATTTATCAATCATTGATTTATTCATTTAGTCGTGTGGTGACGGCAGACCAGAATACAATTTTCACCACCTCCATCTCTCCCGCAGCTGACGTGTAAGGGTAAAGACAATAGTATTACTCTTGTACCACCTAGCAATATACTGCGATTTATGGGTCCGACAAATGGCAATAGGCTCGCCACTTATTACACGAGACCTAGCTTAGCTGGCGAAAAGTTCAGATAATAATATAGGTGTGATTTATGTATGTATGATTTTTTTAATTTTGTCATTTATTACTCGAGTAAAATGATAACTGTGTCTGTAAGAAAATATTTGTGCCGCTTATATTCTAAAGATTCTATGCAAAGAGATTTAGATATTGTTGTTATTCTCTCTGCTCTTTGTAATACTGACACGATTTGATCCATGTCCTCGGGCTTATGACACAATCTACTATTGACCAGATGTCCACGTGTATCGGAGATTCGCTATTTCGCTTCGATAAACTTGGTCGGGCCATTTTGAATCCAATTCAATGCCATTACACCTGTTTTATGTACTATTATTGCTTAAATTAATGCAGCAGCGTTAGTCCTTTGGTTCTTCTTCTCCCTGCCCTATTCCCAGTCTGTCTTGGGTCGGCGCTGTATGTTTCCTCTTCCATTCATATCGGTCAGACGTCATCAAGCCATCCACTCCCTTTTGGTTCATATCATCAATCACACCATAAAGGTGCTAGGATGAATGAATGTGTAGAAAAGAGATAGAATTGACCATGTCGAGAGACCGATGAACGGAAAGAGTGATCGGAATGACAACATACCAATCCATACTGCTCAAGGTTTTGGCTTTGGTTTTACAGCCGGCCGTCTGCATGACATCAACCCTCTTTGGGTATTCATTAGTATAAGCGAAGAGTTTAAGTCCATTGGTTATTTTCATTATATTTAGTAGGAGGAAGTAAATAATAGTTATTTGTTGTACGTGAGTGAGAGTGTGTTTGGGTTAATGGGAGGGTGTTGTGGAAGTTTCTGGGTGAAAACAGAAACTGTTGTGAATGTATTTTTTTTTGTATTTTGCAATTTCCTCGTTGGGGGGGATGAAAAGTTACGTGTTGCACTCGAGTGCAAAGATTTTTCACCTTGTGCTCTTTTGATTCCCTCGCTATCGCTCAGGATTCTAATTTTTGAATCACTCGCTACGCTCGTGATTCAATTTTAGAATCCTTCGCTAGCTCGGTCATCAAAATTGAGCACGCGGTTAAAAAACAACTTTGCACTCGAGTGCAACACGTAACTTTTCATCCCCCCCAACGAGGAAATTGCAAAATACAAAAAAAAATACATTCACAACAGTTTCTGTTTTCACCCAGAAACTTCCACAACACCCTCCCATTAACCCAAACACACTCTCAACACCCACCCAGAAACACCCACAACATTCACACCCGAAATACACACCCATTCACCCAGAAACACCCAAAAAACACCCATTCACCCAGAAACACCCACAAAACACCCATTTACCCAGAAACAGCCACAAAACACCCATTCACCCAGAAACACCCAAAAAACACCCATTCACTCAGAAACACCCACAACACACCCATTCACCCAGAAACACGAACAAAACACCCATTCACCCAGAAACACGCACAAAACACCCATTCACCCAGAAACACCCACAAAAATGTCCAATCACCCAGAAACACCCACAAAATATCTAATCACCCAGACACACCCACCCACAACATCCATTCAGACACCCACAACTTCCACCCAGTCATGCCCACAATACTCACCCATCCATTCAGACAAACCCACAAAACACCCAATCACCTAGACACACCCACAAAAAACCCATTCAACTAGACACACCCACAAAACACCCATTCACCCAGACACCTCCAACTCCCACCCATCCACCCAGCCACACCCGCAAAATATATCCTGACACACCTGTAAGTACCTAATAAAAATTACCGTCCTTATTGCAGTTCCGAGACGGTCAATCAGCTTGAGTCAAGCACATTGATTTTCTGTATATTTTTGTTCCGTTGCTAGCGTAAACAAATCAAACAAACCTAAAAAACTTTTAAATGCTTGACTCAAGCATCAAGCAAGCATTGTAGACGATTAAAATGTTTAAAGCAAGATTGACGCCAAGCTGATTGACCGTCACGGAACTCCTAAGTTTTAACAAATTTATGACGTGAAAAGAAAATGGCGCGCGCAAAGCAAATTACAAAAAAAAAGTACACCAAGAAGGTTCCGAGTCTGAGTTTTTAACAAATTAAAATAGGTTGCATGATAATTTCGGCACCATGGAGGTAGAAATAAATAGGTATAATGATGTTTTGAATTCACAAACTCATTGCACACGATGTTCTAAATTCAAATTTATTTTAACCTCTAGAGGATAAAAACTGCTTTTGCACTCAGATATCGAAGAGCAAAAACGCTTTTTCCGAGATGGTGGGATGAAAACAATATTATTGTTCGCCAGCTATTCAAATTTCCTCACGGAGAATGTTACAATATTCATGCCTTACCTAAATATTCCCTTGGGCTTGTTTCTGATTCAATATTTTGACACTGAGTACGCGAGAACACACTTGTAGCTAAAATATATTCAAATATAAATGTATCCATTGTTATGTAATTTATTTAGCTAGGTGCACTGTTTACGATGAAATACGTGCTTATATGAAAATATACCTTCTTTTATTGTAAAGCTACAAAGCTTTAATATAAGGTTTCTTTTATTTATATAATATAAAATACCAATTTTTATTTACCCGGGCCGTGTGGTGACGGCAGAGTAGAATACAATTGTCACCACCCCAAATCTCTCCCGTGGGTGTCGTACAAGGCGACTAAGGATAAATCAGTGATTAGGAATGGGCAGCAGCGTTCCTCTTATACCACCGTCCTGGCAATGTACTGCGACTTTTGTGCCCGATAAATGGCAAAAGGCTCGCCACCTATTACATGACATGGCCTTAACATAATTGGCGAAACGCGGGTGCTAGTTCACCTCTGCCTACCCCTTCGGGGATATGGGCGTGATTTATGTATGTATGTATGTATGTAATTTTTATTTACCAAAATTTTTGTAAAAGAATATAAATTATGTAGAATACACCAGCCTCTTCTTGTATCGTAAAAGTTGAGTCAGTGACATTTCCCACACCAAAAATCAACTGAATATTGAATATTGAAGAGCAAACCACTAACAAAAGCATACTCAAAGGTTGAGCCGGCTCTAAAATCTAAGCCAAAACCTTGAGAAGCATGGATCGGAATGTTGTCATTCCAATATAAATAATAATAATAAATATTTTGAACACTCACACCTATCATCTCGCCCAAAGTAAGCAGCCCACTTGTGTTATGGATACTAGATGACGGACATATTTTTAAAATCATAATAATTATGTATATAATTGTTGAAAATATACTACATAAACATATACACAACCATGACTCGGGAACTAATATTTGTGGTCATCACAAAATTTGCCCCTACCAGGATTCGAACCCGGGACTTCGCGGCCAATACCCAGCGATATGAGCATTCGACCAAGGCGGCCGTAATATGTTACCTCTCTCCGTTCATCCGTCTCCCGACATTGTCATTTTCATCACATTATTTACTAGCACCTTTCCGTCGTGATAGATGATCGGAATCAACCAACTTTTTTTTAAATTACTTACATAATTTCGATTTACTAGTGATGATCTGATGTTAAATATTCAAAAACCTATGCAAGGTTATACTAATAATCACCATCCTCAAAAGCCCTTTTAATGTCCCCCACTGGGCACGGGCCTTCGCTATTTATGGAATAATATAGGGACATGCTGGCCCAGTGCGGGTTGGTGGGTATTGACGACTGCAGATGCAACCGGGACCAACAGCTTAACGTGCCTTCCGAAGCACGGAGGAGCTCAAGATAATATTTTTTTGGTCACCCATCCAAAGACCAGCTTTAGCGAACACTGCTTAGTTTACGTAATCGACGGCCAAGCGCGCTATGTCATTGCGCTAGCGAGCTCCTCTCTCCAAAAATCAAATATCTCTCCTCTTTATTCTAACATTATATTGTTTTATATGAGTAGAATAGACCTTGCTACGACCACTATGTAGCTAGCATAGCTTTTTTTAGATGTCTCAGTAATATATCCTAGTAAGGTATTTTTATTTTGCTTCAACTTGACAGTAGGAAAGGAATTCCGTTCGACAATGAACAGGGAACAAGGAAAGGGCGTGAAAAATCCATTCCAGGAGGAAATGAAAGGAAGCCGTGTTTGTACAGGTCTGACCTCAAAGAGTGCTACTTTGATAATAATTGTAATTCAAAGTGTCGCTCTTTGTTTTTCGTAGCGTTTAAACTGTATTGTGAATGAGAGCAATTACTTACTAGAAAATTCTCTCGCATAGTAATTTTTTTTTTTTATTTTTTTTTTTATTTTAATTACGTTGTGTCTTAAACTAAAAATCATTGAAGGGGTCTGTTTGGCTGTGAAGAACACTGATAAACGAAAATTATAATAACAAAGACAAAAACAAGAGTAATTAATAATAAATAAATAAATATTTTTACACTCACGCCTATCATCTAGCCCAAAGTGAGTAGCTTAAGCACTTGTATTAGGGATACAAGATGACGGACATATTTTTAATATAATTATGTATATAAATGTTGAAAATATACTACATAAACATATACATAACCATGACTCGGAAACAAACATGCGTGGTCATCACAAAGTTTGCCCCTACCAGGATTCGAACCCGGGACCTCTTGGCCAATACCCAGCAATGTGAGCATTCGACCAAGGCATAGTAATGAACATGAATTTTGAGAAAAGGAGTGGAAGACGCAGAAAAAATAGATGTAATGCGTGAGAAATGAATAATGTGTAATAATGACAGCTATCTGAAGTGATTGTTAGAAAAAACATCATACTACGCCAACCCCAAATGGAATAAGAGGGAAAGAGGATGATGATGATGTTTAAGTGAGAGACTGGGGTCTGTAGGTACTAGGTGACCTTGTATGAAAGATTACCAACCTCTCTATATGCGAATCAGCTTGTATTGTTTTTAGGGTGGCAACATCTGTGTGTGTGTGTGCGCGCTCGTAAACTTACAGACTGATGTGTCCTACAATTTTAGAATGCAGACGATACGCTACATCAGCGCTATTTTGCACAACCGGACGTCAGATCACAACGAGCTGTCTCAATCAATTCTGCTCTCTAAGACAGAGGAGTTAAGATTTCGAGTGGAGTGAAGTAAATTGATTTTAAAAGGTAAGCAATAAAAATGACATTGCTGTTGCATGGTTCCATATTCAACCACCAACAGCGACTCTGAGGTAAGTAGAATTTGAATTACTTAATTTTAATTTTAATATTGATGTTATTATCATAGTCAGCAAATTCATATATTTATATAGACAAAATCGTGTTTACTTAAGGAGTCATCAACATTAATTTCAATTCATTAGGCACCCTAGTTCGGGGAAAATACTAGTAAAAGTAATTTTGTACTAGTATAGAATTTCAAATCTGGTCTTCAAAATTAAATTCTATTGAAGCGTTTTTAAGAGAGGTTCGAGTGTGGACATAAAATCACAGCTCCGGACCACTTTCAAGGATAAGGCGATAAGTTGCTTATAAAGAAGGAATAAAGCTTACACAGAGGCTGAAAAATAAAAATAAAAATATTTTATAAGTAACTTCAGTGATGGTTGGTTACGCTACGGCGAGTCCATTATGCGACGTATTGCGTAGTCGTAGTATAATTATCTAGAACGAAGATTTCTTTGTCCTAGCTATTTTACATTTATTTATTATTTACTTTACATATATATTTATCTGGAATGAATATTCTACCTCTGCCTACCCCTTCGGGGATATAGGCGTGATTTATGTATGTATGTATGTAATATTTCTTTGTTCTAATTTACATTTGTAGAACTTCTCTTTCGGAACTCATTGGCAAGTAATACCGTTTTCTACGACAAGTATAGAGAAAAATCTAAAAACTTATACATTTGTAATTATTATTAAAAAAATTGTTTATAATAATATGTACCTAATACAAATTTGTACGGAACCCTCTGTGGGCGAATACGACTCGCACTTGTCTTGTTTTTATTCTATTTATGTTGATTTTTTAATGCGTATACATTATAAATATACATTATGTAGCGTTTCCGAAATATCTGAAAGTATAATGTACTAACAATGGTCGGTATAATAGACTAAAGTTGATGACATTATGATAGAAAAGCGATGGGTGTTGTCGAAAACGATTATGCAAATACCTACTTTGAGAAAATTTCAATATTTATTTAATTGGTAATGTGCTCCATCCGATGAATTGTTTTTGAATTCAAGTAGAGTGAGGGTTTTCATAGTCTGCTTTTTGAGTATCATTTTCGTACCATTATAAAAGCCTTTTGATTTTATAATGCAGCCAGGGAAGTTGAGATTGCTTGATAAAAAAAGATTTGGTGTCATCATGTATTTAATGGATTTTAAGACACAGGTTAGTTCTTAAAATCCACTCTTCTAAAAACCGTAATAAAGAATTAAAGTGGGCAATTGGGCATTAGTGGAGTATAAAATCCCCCAAATCTCTCCCGTGGGTATCGTACAAGGCGACTAAGGATAAATCAGTGATAAGGAATGGGCAGCAGCGTTCCTCTTATACCACCTAGCAATGTACTGCGACTTTTGTGCCCGATAAATGACAATAGGCTCGCCACCTATTACATGGGACCTCACATAATTGGCGAAACGTGGGTGCTAGTTCACCTCTGTCTACCCCTTCGGGGATATAGGCGTGATTTATGTATGTATGTATGTATGTATGAAATGCCAAACATCTAAATGTAAGCGAAAAAAGTCCGAATAGTTGTTTTCCTTCAAATGTTTAGTGCAAATATATGACAATTACCTACCTTACATTCCATAAATAAACAACAAGTTACACAAAAGTTGTAACCCTTCCCGTCTTACGGATATCGTTAAGGGCGACTGAGGGGTATAAATTGGAAGCAGGCAACGTTACTTGGATAGCGATAGGTTTAATTATATGGAACTCAATACAGCTCCACCTCCACATAATATAATATGTTCTATAAAAATGTATTTATTTAATCTTTATTGCACAATAAACAAATTGTTACAAATGGGGGACTTAATGCTAAAAGCATTCTACGATGAGAAAATAAAACTACATCTAAAAATTAAAATGACCACAAAAAAGTAAAATATACCAGTAACACATATTTTCATAAATATACATAGATATGTTATAATAATGCATATACAATACAATGCATATAGAATATAACTGCACTTACGATACAAGGAATCTAGAATTGTAGGTAATAAAAAATCTCGTAAAAAGTAGCATAAGTTCTCAAAGGTTTTGGTAGTTAGAAAAAGAATTTCGAAAAATTATGGTCTTGAGGCGGGAATCGAACCCGCGTCCGCTGCTATCCGGGCAGGTGCCTGACCGCTCGGCCACCCAAGACACCAATTAACTTGCCGAAATTCTTCTAACTTTTACACTTCACGTTGTAAGCCAAAGGGTACCCTCGCAATGTAGAAATAAATTACAAACATTCCAAAGCAGATATTTTTACAAATACCGTGCGTTCGGTTAAGCTTGGGTTTGCTTTATAAACTATTCGATTTTAATTTAATATTATATAAATGTTAGAAAAATGAGTACAAAGATTTTGGTGGTTAGAAAAAGAATTTCGAAAAATTATGGTCTTGAGGCGGGAATCGAACCCGCCTGACCGCTCGGCCACCCAAGACACCAATTAACTTGCCGAAATTCTTCTAATCTTTACACTTCACGTTGTAAGCCTTTCTAACCACCAAAATCTTTGTACTAATTTTTCTAACATTTATATAATGTTAAATTAAAATCGAATAGTTTATAAAGCAAACCCAAGCTTAACCGAACGCACGGTATTTGTAAAAATATCTGCTTTGGAATGTTTGAAATTTATTTCTACATTGCGAGGGTACCCTTTGGCTTACAACGTGAAGTGTAAAAGTTAGAAAAATTTCGGCAAGTTAATTGGTGTCTTGGGTGGCCGAGCGGTCAGGCACCTGCCCGGATAGCAGCAGACGCGTGTTCGATTCCCGCCTCAAGACCATAATTTTTCCAAATTCTTTTTCTAACCACCAAAATCTTTGTACTAATTTTTCTAACATTTATATAAAGTTAAATTTAAATCCAATAAGTTCTTAGTCAATTAATTGCATTATTTGCACCGTATTATTGAACTCGCTTGTTTTTCACTGGTGAACTGGTAGAGAATGCTGTAAAGCGTTAAGTTCGCCAATTGTATATTTAATGCAATAAATAAATTATTATATTAACTGCACTTCAGTCAGGTAAGTTACTAGAAGTTAATAACATTAAATATAATTTTTAAGATGTATTTCAGCACAGATCTGTCTGTAATATTATGTATTCAAACTGAGTATTGAGAGTGACTGCTAACGACTCGTCGTCCACATTTCAATGCGCACCGGTATATTTGCTCAGACTAGTGACACGGATACGAGAAATCTGATACGACTGCTCGATAACGCGGTGTTTGAATACGAGATATACACCGGGCAAAAATGCAAACGGTTCCAGATGTAAGGACGTCTTTGTTGAACACAGCTTTATCTGCACTTTCTCGTTCGTAAACAATTATAAAACATTTTATTTGTTTAGTGTATTTAAAAAATCCGCGTAGTGACGAGAGCAATACAATTGTCACCACCACCATCTCTCCCGTGTGTGTCGTACAAGGCTGCTAAGGGTAAAGACAGTGATGAGTAATGACCAGCAGCATTTCATACACCTACATACAAATAGTTACACTCTGAATTCAAGCCATGCTAATGCATAGCATAATCATACAATCATACTATTGTGTTATTAAAAAACGAAATTGTTATTATTTTTTCTCCCCCATACAAATTGCGCGGTCAGTAATGAAAAACGTATGAAAAATTCAAAAAATAACCTTACTTTTTTGAATTTTTGATAATACCATGGTTTTTTCATGACTAACTGCTGCACTCAGAGACATCAAATAACGTTAATGAGTACTTCAAAAAAATGAAAAAAATTTACGTCGAAAAATGATAATTCAAAACTAGTCGCTATTCTTGCCGGGTCAAGTTATGAATGAAATTTTTTGACATTAAATACTCATTAAAGTTAATTGACGTCTCTGAGTGCGGCAGTTAGTCTGCATGGCTGTATGTTCAGGGTGTGCATTATTTCTTTTGCATGTTATAGTATTATTATAGAGATAAATTTATCGTATTAGGATTGATCAGTTTTTTGTTATTCCGTAAATGGAAAGTGATTTGCCGTAAGTAATAAATGAATGTTTGTTCTCCGCATCCTTCCGCATCAGTTTTAAAAGTACTCTTGTAGCGACGAACACTATTATCTCGTAGTAATATAATTATGCATGTATAAGCTCTGTGTATTTTCATACAGTGAGCGATACTTTTGCAATCTACCGGGCGTTGTTAAAATAACATAAATAACATCTTCCAGATGGATATCAAAACCTTTGGTGTCTCATCTGTTACGTAAGGATGAGATAGATGTGGTAGCTTAGTTTAGCTTGGCCTTTTGATTGGGCAATTGTGCTTGTACATATATATATATATATATATCGTCCTACTCCAACCATCCCCGATTATCCCAAAAAGTTAGCACCCTTTTCAGACAGCTGCAGGCTTCCTGGACCGATACCGGGGATTGGAGAAGCCTTGCCCGTTGATCTGCCACGCTCCTGCATTCTGTAAGCTCGTGCTGTGGCGTTTCTTCTACCTCCATGCATCCTCTGCATAGAGGGCTGTCTGTCACCCCAATAGTACATAGGTGCTTATTTAGGGGACAGTGGCCAGTTTTGTGGGGCCAGCGGCCAGTTGTAATGGATTACAATTACATACATAAATCACGCCTATATCCCTGAAGGGGTAGGCAGTGATGAATTAGCACCCAAGTTTTGCCAATTATTACCAACGTTTTGCCAATTATTATTAAAAGTGTGGTGGCGAGCCTATTGCTATTTATCGGGGACAAAAGTCGCAGTACTTTGCTAGGTGGTATAAGTGGAACGCTGCTGCCCATTCCTCGGCACTGTTTTATCCTTAGTCGCCTTGTACCACACCGACGGGAGAGATTTGGGTTGGTGACAATTGTATTCTACCCATCCGACATCACACGGCTATGTAATGGATTACATGTTTTAAAAAATAATGTAACACCCGATAGATAAATACTTATTAATGAAGGCGCCACGTTCATTGAAATAGAATTATGCTGAACTTAACTGACTTTTAGTAACCACACAATGACACAGCATTAGATTTCTGCTGAAAAACTATACACATACAGTCTACCACAAAATGGCAAAATTTCTGAATCGATTTTGTGCTCTATTATTACCAAATTAAGGTTGATAATCGATTGAAGAAATTTGACAGTTTTGGGTAGTCTGAAGTGCCGTTGACTGCACATAAATCATGCCTATTTTTCCCCGAGGGATTAGGCAGAGGTCACGTTTCACCAATTATGTTCGGTTACATGTGCTGGCCTATTGCCATCTATCAGGCACGTAAATCTCAGTAGATGGTATTGGAGAAATGCTGCTGCCCATTACTCATCGCTGTCTGCACCCTTAGTCGCCTTGTACGACATCCGCGGCAGAAATGTGGGATAGTAACAGTTTGAAAGCTAATAATAATGATCAATATCTTCCGGTGGTCCGTACCTACTGAATGTTTTTGTGATTAATTTCATTTGTTAACTTAACAACGGTATTAATCTACAAGTTTCCTAAGAAATTTACTTATTGTTCCAATAAATTCTTGTCGATAGGTGAATTCCAATCCAAGTTTCTGAAGTTAGTCGATCAGTCTTCCCTCAAACGATTATAAAATGTTCTAAGTTTAATTGCTTTTATAAATAATGATAATTTTGATGGAAGTTAAGTTTGAAATGCTTACTTAACGACATTTCAATCAATTTCAGCTTAAATTATGACGTAGATCTGGATGTCTAGTGGTAATTTTACAGATCCTCTTATCTATACTTCTATACTAATATTATAAAGCTGAAGAGTTTGTTTGTTTGTTTGTATGTATGGTTAAACACACTAATCTCAGAAACTATTGACTGAAATTGAATTTTTTTTTGTGTTGGATAGTCCATTTATCGAGGAAGGCATATACGCGAGTCAAGCCGCGGGCGTCCACTAGTGTATACATAAAAGAATAAAGTATAAATTGTTAATTTACTAGTCTAGTCGAATGCTTAAATCTTGTATCAGCTAGGAGACCCGGGGTTCGAATCCTGGTAGGGTTTAAGGATCACTGGCAAGGACAAATGTTTGTGGGACGCACACAGCCATTTATTTTGTTCTCGGCTAATGTTTGCTTATAATACAGGTCGCAGTATGTCCTCTTTCTCCACTCTCTTCTGACACTTGCCGTCTCCTTGTGCATACCCATCATCATCATATCATGCCTTACGCAATCCACCAATTTGTTTGTTAATATTTTTAGTGGTCTTGGCCGTGTGGTGACGGCAGAGTAGAATACAATTGTCACCACCCCAAATCTCTCCCGTGGGTGTCGTACAAGGCGACTAAGGATAAATCAGTGATGAGGAATGGGCAGCAGCGTTCCTCTTATACCACCTAGCAATGTACTGCGACTTTTGTGCCCGATAAATGGCAATAGGCTCGCCACCTATTACATGGGACGTAACATAATTGGCGAATCGTGAGTGCTAGTTCACCTCTGCCTACCCCTTCGGGGATATAGGCGTGATTGTATGTATGTATTTAGTGGTCTTCCTCTACTTGGACATCCATCAACATTCATGTTCATAACTTTTTAATCACAGCCAGTTTCTATTACACAGGTATTTAATCTGTTTACGTAGGTAGCGCTAAGTGATCGGTATGAATGTAAGAAATATTATATTATTATTTCATGCGCATAACTCACGTTTGTTTACCGCCGAAAGGGAAGCGGAAGTGTATTAAGACCCACATTTCATCATATATTTTCTGTCCCCATGTAGTTAATCGTAATGAACAATTTTTTTTCTGTGCTGTGACAGCATAGAAAAAAAAATGACATAAATTTATATATTTCATTCATGCGGACCTTTTTAAAGACAAAGGTCTTCAATGCGTGTTTGTTGCCAGTGATGACTTACGGCACCGAAACGTGGCCGCTTACAATGGGCCTTATAAGAACGCTCAAAGTCACTCAAAGGGCAATGGAGAGGGCTATGTTCGGTGTTTCCCTGCGTGATCATATCAGAAATGATGAGATCCGCATGAGAACTCAGGTCACCGACATAGCCCGAAGAATTGCTTACCTTAAGTGGCAGTGGGCAGGTCACATTGCGAAGAGGATTGACGGCCGTTGGGGCGGAAAGGCCCTCGAATGGCGGCCACGCACCGGGAGACGCAGCTTTGGAAGGCCCCCCACAAGGTGGACCGACGATCTGGTGAAGGTCGCAGGAAGCCGCTGGATGCGGGCAGCGCAGGACCGACCGGTTTGGAGATCCTTGGGGGAGGCCTATGCCCAACAGTGGGCGTCTCTCGGCTGAATTATGTTGATGATGGACCTCTTTAATAAGGTCTGTAGAATATTGCTAATTTTGATTTTAATTTGAACATTATATAAAATGTGACGGCAGAATAGAATACAATTGTCACCACCCCAAATCTCTCCCGCGGGTGTGGTACGAGGCGACTAAAGATAAATCAGTGATGAGGAATGGGCAGCAGCGTTACTCTTATTCCACCTAGGAATGTACTACGACTTTTGTGCTCGATAAATGGCAATAGGCTCGCCACCTATTACATGGGACCTAACATAATTGGCGAAACGTGGGTGGGTGGTAGTTCACCTCTGCCTACCCCTTCGGGGATATAGGCGTAATTTATGTATGTATGCATGTATTATACAAAATTTGAAACGTTTGAAAAATTATAATCTTGATGCGGGAATCGAACCCGCGACCACCGCAGTGATTCCCGCATCAAGACTATAATTTTTAGATTTTTTTCTAACCAATATTTTTTGTCAATAGATTACTTTCTGAGAATTTTATGTATAAACACATTAATCTAATTAGGTAAGTAGATATACGTGATTAAATAACTTCACCCGAAAAATATGTTAGATTGAGCGAGAAGAATGCTGAGCAGGTTCCCTACAAAGCATTCTATACATGTTCAAATTAAATGGATAAGGCTATTGTAGCATCTCAATGGCGAATTCGGACGTATTTCCACAAAAATCTTCTATAGCGAATATTTGAGTGCTTTGAGGTTGGTCACACCATAATAAGAGATTAGAATTATCTCCTTCTTTCTTTAGGAAGCAGAAAATGTGCCTCAGTAAAATACATTTTTCGAAATGGTTTTATCTCTAGAGTTCCAGTTTTAGGCATTATAACTCATTCTGTAGGCCTACGGGAATTGGACAAAATCTCTCTCCACCACTTGCCAGTGTTTTATCTCGGGATTTGGTGGGAGTTAGAGCGAGAGAAAAATGTTTTCTTTTCCCCGAAGAGATTTTCTCCACGTTCCCGTAGCACGGCTGGGCTGCTTACCCTATGTTTATTCAATGCTCCTCTTTATTGAAATAGTCAGTAATCAGTTGACCCAGCGGTAAAAACTTCAGTGCAGATTTTGTATTATCAATGTTTCAATAAGCTTATTTTTTTCATTTTCAGCCTCAAAGACAAGTCATAAAATCTGAGAAAAAAAAAGTAGTGCTCACCTAGAATTATCAAATCAATATCTAAATTTCAAGAGGTATAATGGCTGGAATATACCACCTGCTCCTGATCCGACCATCAGAATAATCAAATCTCAAGACAATCCCCATTCTGCCAAATCCATAGATACTGTAAGCTCCGCTTGTCTAAATCAGACCACTTAAATATAAAATAATTTGTCAGTAATTAACTATAACTTTATATGAAAGTACCTGCCATATTCAGTCTCCCTGTGACCACGGACGCTATAAAGTGATTGAAACGCGGGATAAAATCAATATATTAACATCCAAAGTACACGCGAGTTTCATACGTTAAGTGCCCGTAAAAATATATAAGAACGGTTAAATAATTATAATATTATAATACCAACCCTAAAGTATAGACAGCATAAGTACTTGTGTTATGGATACTAGATGACGGATGTTAAAATATTGCATGTAAATATTGTAATATACTGCAGAGAGATTATATACTATTATGAATCGAGAACAATGTATGTTCATCACAAAATTTTGACCATATCAGGATTCGAACTTGGCCAAATGCCAGACATCTAACCATTCGACCAAGCCGGCTGGAAAATAAGATTAAAAAAATATTCGATTTTAATTTTAACATTATATAAATGTTAAAAAAATTAGTACAAAGATTTTGGTGATTAGAAAAAGAATTTCGAAAAATTAAGATTCCCGCCTCAAGATCATAATTTTTCGAAATTCTTTTTCTAACCACCAAAATCTTATATAAAAAAAATGTCTATTTGGTCAGTAAAACAGGAAAACCATTTGATTGGTGATCAAGGATAGACGAAATCTTAACCATGCCTTCACGAAGTTTATTCTCCCTATTTGAGTAATGTTATGCACTCTATCGAATTATGGTTTCCTCGAATTATGGATTCTATAACCACACCATAACACTTACTTTCCGATTATTTAAATTATTAGATTATGAAAATTAAAGTGTTTATGTAACTATTAATTATTAATTTTTATTTACTACCCAAAATCCTTAATTCTGTAGGAAACATGAGTTGCAAGCCCCTGACACCGAAAAAATATTAACCACTGATTAAAATTTCGTCTCTCATTTCGGAAGCTTAATGTTTTCCTTAATCGATATTCAGCGGGTAATGGCATAACAAAGTTTGTAGTACAAACAAATATATATTACCCTTAATAACACAGTATGACGAGCAATCAACGCAAATTAATTTCCTTTAAGAATGTAGTACCAAATTAACTGTAGAACGTTAGCGTAATTTGTAACAGAATTACCCGTGTTAGTACGGACCTTATAATAGGTTTGTTATTATTGGCATCAATGGAAATAGCTGCTCATAGAACAGTCTGGATTTAATCTTTCAAATTGATAGCTACAATACTCCATACACGCTGGGTAGATAATCAATAAAGTTAACATACGATGAAGTAGATTGTTCGTAAAATAAATATGCAACCAATTTCAAATTCGATGATCTTGATGCCCCCTTGGTTGCGTAAACTAAGGTGTTTGTGCTGGATGTTTTTGCTGGATTGTATGGGTGACCAAACACTTAACATGTTTTTTCAACTATAAATTGTGATAGAACGGGATTTATATTACGTGCCTGGATTTTGTTATAATTCCGATTTTCTAACCACCAAAATCTTTGTAATAATTCCGATATTTATACAAAAATCTTTGTAATAATTCCGATATTTATACGGCACAGTTACATGTGCGTTATGCGCATATAACGGGAGTTATACCAGTCATCCGTGACCATGGTATACGAGATTTATACCGCCAGAACATGGCATAAATCCCGTTTTATCACAATTTAAAGATGAAAGTGAGCACGTAAGCTTGAAAAAATATAATGTTTTTTCAAATTCGAATCCAATCGTTCATTCCCGTTTTCTTCCATCCGTAGTAATGGCCTGCATCCCAACAGTGGGGATATTAAAAGTATGGCAGTGATGATGATGATGATTTGATCATGAAATATTCCCTTCCCTAATACCACGCCAAATTGGTGGCGGTTTCAGTATTTATATTTTTGATGTACCACAATTAAAACTCGTCGTTTTATCCAATCAGCAGCAATGATCGTCCAACATTAAACCCGTAAATTGTGTAAAAGAAAGGTTGGTGTACCCCGCCATCCAGGGATCCACTAAGCGATATACCCATCTTCTGTAAACTTGTTAATTTTGACTCGCACTCGTATTAGAAGCTTAAGGGTCGGCGCAGATTGGCGGCACGGCATAGCAAGGTATTTTAGGCGCCGAATACATCTAACTAATTAGTATGAAAAAAAAGTTGCAAATTTCAATGTTGAAATTTGCAAACATGCCGTGGGTTTCTTAGGCATGTCAATGTCGGCATCCTTAGGAATACCTGCTTTGGCAGTCTTCAAGATACCTAGAGATACCGCGACAAGACAAGACCTAAGAACGCCTCGACATGCCTAAGGACGCCTCGGCACGCTTAAGGATATCAGGGATACCGAAGGATCACTTCCCATACCGTGCCGCTAATGTGCGCCTAATTGTGCTTCTACACGGTACAAGTAGCTGGAGCAAGTAAAGGTGCGAGCTCCGCCGCGTTGTGACGGCAAAGAAGAATACAATTGTCACTACCCCAAATCTTTCCTGTGGGTGTCGTACAAGGCGACTAAGGATAAATCTGAATATGATTAGGAATGGGCAGCAGCGTTCCTCTTATACCACCAAGGCTAGCAATGTACTGCGACTTGACGTATTCGGCGAAACGTGGGTGCTAGTTCACCTCTGCCTACCCCTTCGGGGATATAGGCGTGATTTATGTAAATGTATGTATGTATCTTTTTTCAGCTGTCAGCATGTCTGCACAAGTAACCCGCGCGCTGTGCTGCGCGTTCAGGCTACTTGCGCATGTTACTTGTGTAGGTACATCCTCGAGTCGCTGGACTCGCTGGAATCGTTTACAGCATCCATATAACCTGCGCAAGTGCTTCATGAATGAATAATTCGTATCGGCTTAAAAAGAAAAACGGACTTAAAACAAGACAAGTAACACTATAATCTCTTTATTCGACAAACTCTTAGAAAAACTTACACACGATGACTATTAGGGGACAAAGCACTTTATACAGACTTAATCTACACGACTGCCCTTAAGCTTAGCCGTCCGTTCCATACACACTACACAGTTCGACTGTCTCTCCAATATCACGTCAGGTTTGATTCTGTCTCTGTCAAAAGTCCGAATCACACTTTGGTGGTAGCCCAGGGTCCTCTGCTGTTATAAGAGGCTGACGTTGTGCCCGTTGGAGTATTTAGCGGAGGAGCGGAGTGACCTGATGGTGGTGAGCCTCACTGAGGAAGTGTTGTTGTCTCCTCTCCTGATGAGGGATGCGTGGTGCCCACCGGATTCTCTGTTGGAAAGAAAAGTTACATCGTTAGCAATAGTCCCTTACTGCCGCACTCAGAGATGTCAATTAACGTTAATGATTATTTAATGTGAATGGATTGTGTAAAGGGGGATATGATAGCGAGAGGAGTGGATGGGACATTGGTGAAGGATAGAAAGGAGTGGAATAATCCAGGAAAGATCTTGACCCCGCAAGAGTGGTGACTAGTTTTGAATTGCCATATTTTGACATTAAGTACTCATTACCGTTAATTGACGTCTCTGAGTGCGGCAGCTAGGAATACAGAGATAATGGGAAATTGAAGAGTAGACTGCAATATGTTGGTTCAACATCTGAATTATAGATTTAATTCTTAATTTGTTTCTACCTTACTGTGTATGATTAGTAATAGATACGAATCCTATTTAGGTACAAAATATGACGAAGATGTCATAAGCCTTATTGTGAGTTCAATAGAATATTAACATAATGCATTGAACGCAAAGTTGCGACAATAGACATCTTAAAACTTAGTTTTTATAGTTGTTTATTAACAATGTACTTTAATTTTTTTTTGTTTGTTATTAAAATATTGTTTTTTTTTTTATATTTTTTCATGTCCTTACGAATTACATGTAAGTATAAAACTAATTGCGTCGAACCCAGGTAATCGAGGAACAGAAAAAGCAAAATAATATTGATGAAGAAATGTAAGTCACAGCTTTAGTTTGTTTTAGAAAAATTTTAGGCTAAGGTAGTTTAATAAAAAATCTAAAATGATCATTCGGTGTCAAGAAATGAAACCCTCAAGTATTTCGAAGGACCTATTTTCCTGGAATCCCATTAATGGATCTTGAACCTCACTTTTCTGAAAAATCTATTCAATGTAAATGGGCACTCAGGCCGCCTGAGCTGAGGTAAGCTTTATACACAAGCATAAAGCCTCTCACAGACAGACGCGGTCAGCGGTGGCGGGCAGTTGTAACGTAGGTAACATAAGGACATTATTCGAACCAGCGCGGTCAACGTTTGTTCGGGTTCGCCACCGCCACCGTCCCGCCACCGCTGCTGTTTGAGTGAGGCTTACTGCCGCACTCAGAGACGTCAATTAACTTTAATGAGTATTTAATGTCAAAAATTTTCATTCAAATCTAGACCATAGACCCGGCAAGAATAGCAACTAGTTTTAAATTGACATTTTTTGACTTTAAGTACTCATTAACGTTATTTGACGTCTCTGAGTGCGGCAGTTAAAGCCTTATGTTACCTACGTTACAACTGCCCGCCACCGCTACCGCTACCTCTGACCGCGTCTGTCTCTGAGAGGCTTAAAGCTTATTTCACTTTACATAGCTAACCGATACAATAAATTTTAGCTTATGGTTCACACTACTTAAGTACGACCGAGAAATGAATTCCGCTGGCCTGCGATTGCGTAAACGTAGCAATTTTCGCCATGGCTGGTAACTGGATGGGTAACCAATAAAACAAATTTTGTCTTTATAAATGAAAGAAAAAATTGCTTTTTGCTATTACTATTACATAGTCGTTACCGAAGGAATGTTATAGTTTTTTTGTATTTAATATAAATTTATGATCAAATTATATTGGTCTATACTATCTCACTAATATCCAAAATTAAGTCACAGCGATTACTTAAATCTCAATGAGGATATTGTCCAATATTTGAATTCGTTTTTTCTAATAATTCCAAAACTAATTTTAGTCCAGTACCCCAAAAAGTTGAAAAAAAAGATCAATGAAAAACAGGCCAATTCCCAACAGCAATCCAATAATAATCTTAACGAGGATACTGTCCAATATTTAAATTTGTATTTATTTTCTAATAATTCCAAAACTCATTTTAGTCCAGGAGGCTTACCACCATCTTTTTAAAAGCGATTGTTATTCCTGTCCTTTGAGTGTAGGTTCCTAAACTGCATCGTTTTAATTCGTACCACCATCTTCTTAAAACGTGTCGCTTAAAAAATCGCTTGAATGAACGAAAGATGCCGCTGGTCTGCATTTGGTCTGTTACAGAGTGAAAGAAACAGCGCTATATAAAAATGACATATAGCTGTCTCAGTTTACTGATGCCGAAGTGCGTTCAAAAACTTTTGCGTATTTTCTTACCGGTAAAAACCGTATTTCTTGAAGAGTCATTTAAACATTTGAAAAAATATACTTTATTGTGTGGAAATTAAGTAATATATATATTATGTATCATGTATTAACAAAAATATATAAAAAGATATTATTATTTCAATATATATTCTTTTTGATAAAATAAATTGAATACGGAATAGGGACTTTGTAAGATGTTCACACCAAATGTTTATCTTGTTTGACGTTGTCGTTTTTATGTGTTGACACCGTTGGCACATGAAATTGAGTCGAGTGAGACCCGCGGTGTTTAAAATTAGATTTTTAAGTTTTTCAACTAAATCAAAATAAACCTGACAAAATGTCGTAAGTTATAAGATATTTATCATATTATTCTTAGGCTTAAATCTAATAATTGCTTAAATTATGCTATAAAATATTTATTTAAGCCATGACAAATAAGAAGTTTTCTTTCAAGTGGTCTTTCTATCTATACCATTTTTAGTTTGGGGCCTCGTCGCAGAGTCAGTTATACCCAGTAAGAAGCACTTTGGAAGCACTTAGATCAAAATATGTAGATTACTCCCGACGGGTATAAAAAAACCTCGCAAGCGATAGAGTTTTCGAAAAGGATGTGGAGTAACATTAGAGAGAAATTAAATGCATACGATGAGGCTTCCAAAGACTCGAAAGGTTAGTGCAAGGCAAGTAAAGTACTAACTGCCGCACTCAGAGACGGCAATTGACGATGATGAGTACCTACTTAATGTCAAAAAATGACAATTCAAAACTAGTCGCTATTCTTGCCAGGTTTAGGGTCTAGATTTCTTTGAAATTTTTTGACATTAGGTATTCATTAAAGTTATTTGACGTCTCTGAGTGCGGCAGTAAGTGTTACATTGAGTTTCGCCAGAGTTCGCTAGCGAGCTCTGTATAACCGTAATGAAATAGTATTGTATTACTATTTTATAACGGTTGCGAGAGCACAAAGGAAACTTACAACCAACAAAAGCTTCGTAAATTTCACCAACCAAGGATCAACATTAGGGAGCTCGCTAGCGCAGTGGCATAGCGCGCTTGGCCTGCGATTGCGTAAAAGCAATGTCGCTAAGGCCAGTCATTGGATGGGTGACCAAAAATTTATTATCTCGAGTTCTTCCGGGCTTCGAAAGACACGTTAAGCCGTTGGCCCCGGCTGCATATGCAGTCGTTAATACCCACCAACCTGCACTTGGCCAGCGTGGTGGGTTATGGCCCAATTTCACTATATTTTTCCATCCATAGGGAAGGCCCGTGCCCCAGTAGTGGGGACATTAAAAGGCTGTTTATGATGATGATGTCTCAACATCGAAATCGAATCACAAACCGTACTCAATTTCAGGTTCGGCTCCGGACTGGACTCTTCTGATGGACTCGTATGAAAAACACTACAAAATACCAAATGACGTAGTAGCGGTTTCAAGATCTAGACCGGATATATTAGGTACTTTACTCGAGACTACTCAAGCGTGTACTTCCAGTCGAACTGACCGTATCATGGGAAACGAACATCCCCAAAGACCACGCTATCAAACCAATAAGATTTAACAACTTGTGTTGGTTGGAAGTGACGTAGATGAAAACTTTTGGCTGCGAAATGTCCATAGGTGAAAAAGACTGTTGGTCAAACGTAAAAAGGTAAATCGTCCTGTCGGCGAACAGTCCAATGATGAACCGGCCGTCGGAAAACCGGAGCGGAATCTGTTAAATATGTTAAGTGAATTTATAATTAAAATTAAAAATATGAATGTTAAGCCATTACTATAACAAAACTATTTTATAGAAATTTAGCATTAAGTAATATTTTTAGGGTAACTGGCCCTTTTAGTATAGACAAACATTAAGGGTCTCCCATATGGTGATAAAAAAAATATAACCTTGCCTTTATTTATATAAACAATGTAACTTATTAAATGACTGATCTATAAGAACAATGATGGAGAGAAAAGACTAACACCCATATGTATAGTCGGTTCTTCGAGATTTCCTCCACTCGGCCTTAGGAGAGAACACCTCAAGTAAGTTTTGACATAACAACTTCTTCCTTGAGGTTGAGTCGAGCGGAGGAAATCTTGAGGAACCAACTGTACCTAAGAGTGTTACAAGTATCATCACTTTTTATTTGATTGATTATTAAAAGTTAATTACTTTGAAGAAAACAATTTTTATTCCTGTAAAATTTTTGAAATAAAAACTCGATTCTACCTAAAAGGCTTTTTATTATATGTATTTTCATACATACATACATAAATCACGCCTATATCCCCGGGGTAGGCAGAGGTGAATTACCACACACTTTTCGCCAAATAAGTTAGGTGCCATGTAATAGGTGGCTAGCCTATTGCCATATATCGGGCACATAAATCGCAGTATATTGCTAGATGGTAAAAGAGGAATGCTGCTGCCCATTACTCATAGCTGTCTTTACCTACCCTTAGTCGCTGTACAGGAATTGAGATTGTAAAGATGCAAATAAAAAGCTAGTAATTTAATGACTATCGTGCGTGTAATATGGTATTAGAAAAGTGAATGAATGGTACAAAGAAAAGGGCGGACATAATATGTGAGGTCACCCCCACACATGTGAACAATTACTAATTCAATTAGTTTAATCTTAAGCTAATCCCCTACCTAAACTCAACAGCAATTATGCAAAAGCAACTATTTAAAACCAATAATATTCTTTTGGAGAAAAATGTAAATTATCATAATATTATGTATTTTAATGGTTCTGAACAGTCGTATTGTACGACACCCACGGGAGAGATGGGGGTGGTGACAATTGTGTGCTGCTCTGCCGTCACCACACGGCTATATGTATCTGAGAATACCTAAATGTACCTAATTAAGGAATTTATTCTTGTAGTAGGAAATCTTATCAACAATTTAATTATTTAATAAAATAGATGAAAAATTTGTACTGCGATTTATGTGCCCGATATATGGCAATAGGCTCGCCACCTGTTACATGGGACCGAACATAATTGGCGAAAAGTGGGTGTTAATTCACCTCTGCCGACCCCTTCGGGGATAAAAGCGTGATTTATGTATGTCTGTATGAAATGAAACACATTCTGACAAAAAGCCGCGTGGTGATGGCAGAGTAGAATACAATAGCCACCACCCCAAATCTGTCCCGCGGGTGTCGTACAAGGCGACTAAGTATAAATCAGTGATGAGGAATGGCCATCCTATATATCTCTTATACCATCAAGCAATGTACTGCGACTTTTGTGCCCGATAAATAGCAATACGCTCGCGACCTATTACATGGGACCTAAACATAATTAGCGAAACGTGGGTGCTAGTTCACCTCTGCCTACCCCTTCGGGGATATAGGCGTGATTTGTGTATGTATGTATGTATGTTAACACAATCTGTAGAAATAAATTTTTCAGTGTAGTGCTCCAGGCAATTCGGAAATTCAGAACACGAGGCTTTGTACACAATAAAATAATATATTTACGAAACGAACTAATAAATAAATCACTCACAATAATATCTATTATTCACTAACTCACTACCTACACTGTATTTGAGACCTAATCCTAAGCCACTTATCACAGTGACTTAAAGCGTGGTTAAAACGCTGCACCACTACCTGCACTTGTGTGGTTTGCCTTTTGGCAACTTCCGGGGCATCCAAACGATGACCTTTCGCCATTATTCGCGACCATTTCGTCTCACCGCATTAGAGAACTTCGATGGGTTGGAAATGTTTTGGAAAGGCAAACATCATCATCATTATATTTCTTTGGGCTTTGGATCTGTCTGCGATCATGAAAATTATAACGACTAGGTAGCAGGCATTCAGCGCCATGAAACTCTTCACCATCATCTGCTTCTTCTAGATCATCATGATCGTAATTTAGTATTACATTCCTCCCTCGAAAGTACGTTCATTACGATCCGGGTACGACTGCCCGGACTATTGACAGTCTCCCTCGGGTTTCAATTTATCTGACATTTTTCGATGTCTAGGTGAAACTGATTCATTACCAGCAGTGACTAAACGAGCCTTATACGTCGCATAGACTTCTGGGAGTTTCTCAGGCAGTATGTTTTCGACTTGGAGGCTAAATAAACCGCCGTGCTTATGTCGTTTTCCTTTCAAACAGTCTTCTCCATTACCAAAAACTGTGCATTCTTTGAATGTGGAAGAGAAAACGCTACTACGAGCTTTATTGTGGAGTGCGAGAACCGAAAAGAGATTCTTGGTTTATAGCTGGAACATACCAAACATCTTGTAGGGTTACATACTGGTGATACTGGATTGTTTCCCTTCGAAAAATCTTCACATTATTTTTTCACTTCTCAAACACTGATAATTGTTAATATAAAGATGTTTAATTAATACTTAATAAGCCTCAACATAATGAATTCAATAAAAACATCAAAATTCACTTCAAATTGCACGTTTTACCTACACATTCCTTGTAGAAGACATTTTTAGGTTCCAGAAATGTCACTTTTATTCGATTGCTTAGAATGACAGATTAGCGTGTCAGGTTATGCTATTTACGAAGGTCATGGTATGAATTCTCCATATAAATTGAACGAATGATATAGAGTTTACGATTCAACTCTAAGCTCAATCGCTGTCAAAAGCGGACGTCAAAACAGTGTCACGTAGATAGCGTCGTAGTACGAATTAGCGATTCTACTGAGTTTAGGTCCTAAACTTGATCGCGTTAAGAGATGGTGGTAAGCCTCCTGGACCGCAATAAGTCGAAAAAAAATATCAATGAAAAAAGAGGCTAATTCCCAACAGTCCACAAAGTTACAACTGTGTTAAATTGTATTTTTGTACAGTAACGTTCGGCGTTTCTCTCTAGCGACAAAGCCCGTAATACATTTGCCACCCCACTTTGAAAGATGTCATACACAACACGAGAACGGGGTCATGGCATAATCATGACAAATGACAACTTTTGTATACCTACATTTGAGAACCTCAATCTACCCAAAAGTTGTGAGTGGCGGACGACATTTTGCAAAATTGTCCGCAGAATTTTAATTGCGAAATGTCTAATGGCAGATTTCCGACTGACGAAAAGGTGTTAGGACAAATGGAATTATGAAATAAGAATAAAATTATCAGCCCTTTAATGCACTGTGGGTACACGCGCCTTTCCTGTGGATGAAAGAATATAGGGGGAATAGGCTATAACCCACCACGTATTGACGATTGCAAATGTGCCGTGTGGTGACGGCAGAGTAGAATACAAATTGTCACCACCCCAAATCACTCCCGCGGGTGTCGTACAAGGCGACTAAGAATAAATCAATTATGAGGAATGGGCAGCAGCGTTTCTCTTATACCACCTAGCAATAGCAATGTACTGCGACTATTGTGCCCGATAAATGGCATAAGGCTCGCCACCTATTACATGGGACCGAGCATAATTGGCGAAAAGTGGGTGTTAACTCTGCTTACCCTTTTGGGGATATAGGCGTGATTTATGTATGTATGTAAATGCGGCTAAACGTGCCTTCCAAAGCATAGAGGAACTCGAAGTAAATGTTTTTGGTCACACATCTAATAACTGGCCTTAGCGAACATTGCTTTATTTACGCAATCGCAGGCAGGAATAAACTGAGATTTACAACTCCGACAAATAGCAATATACTCTCAGAGTATTAAATGGGACCAAACATACTTGATGAAATGTCATTGCGGGTGTTAATATATACATACATAAATCACGCCTATATCCAAGGGGTAGGCAGAGGTGAACTAGCACCCACGTTTCGCCAATTATGTTAGGTCCCATGTAATAGGTGGCGAGCCTATTGCCATTTATCGGGCACAAAAGTTGCAGTACATTGCTATTGCTAGGTGGTGTATTAGAGGAACACTGCTGCCCATTCCTTATCATTGATTTATCCTTTGTCGCCTTGTATGACACCCACAGGAGAGATTTGGGGTGGTGACAATTGTATTCTACTCTGCCGTCACTATACGGCACGTCACAATACAGCTGTATGTATATTTACAAATATCATATCATTATTTTTCGCACCACCAGCTCAAAAATCACCTATTCTGGGTCAGGTAACCTCAACTTAAAATTAGTCTTTCTAGGCCTGTACAAAACAGTGAAATAATGCTGTACTGAATACAAAGATCTTGGTGGTTAGAAAAGGAATTTCGAAAAATTATGATCTTGAGGCGGGAATCGAACCCGCGTCCGCTGCTATCCGGGCAAGTGCCTCACCGCTCGGCCACCCAAGACTCTTTGTTCTAATTTTTCTAATATTTATATAATGTTAAAATTAAAATGTAATAGTTGTACTAATTTCATTATATCCCTAGGGATATAGTGTGAACCATTGAGTCCTTCATTGCGCTCAGGAAACAAGTCTCGTTATATAATCTACTATTATAACCCAAGAGCTAAATATGCTTAGTGATAGGCGTGAGTGAATGAAACATGTTATTTATAGTTGTCCGCCACTTATAATATAATCTAACTAATCACAAAAACATGACGTATGAGATCAAACAGCTTTGTAATATTAAGCTTCATAGGACTGTACATACTACAGTACAAAACATTCAAATGGCAATGCTCTCTAAATTAATTCTCTGAAAGGGTGAAACCGCATCGCTCTCACCTGACTACAATTCACTAGAACAGTCGCTTGTACCTATACGGCAAAAAAGAGCGTGTATAAAGGCAAAGTAATTTCGTTGCGACAACCACTAAGCTAATAGGGGAAGTCAGTCTATAAAGGATTTCTAAACATAGGTATATAATATTATAAAGCTGAAGATTTTGTTTGTTTGTTTGGTTGGTTAAACGCGCTAATCTCGGAAACTACTGGTTCAAATTGGAAAATCCTTTTTGTGTTGGATAGTCCATTTATTGAGAAAAACAACCGACATTAACGCGAGCCAAGTTGCGGGTGAACACTAGTCTATATGAAGCTTGAGAGTTTGTTTGTTTGTATGGTTTGTTGGTTAACGCGCTATTCTCAGAAACTACATGTTCAAATTGAAAAATGATTTTTATGTTCGATAGTCCATTTATTGAGCAAGGCTATAGGCTATATTAACCGACATTAACGCGAGCGAATCTGCAGGCGACCACTAGTACTGATAAAACTGGAACACTCGTGTTTCAAAACCAATATGTCCCGACATTCTTATTGACTTCTCGCTTGAGGGACACAAGGAAATTGAAGTTCTCGTGATAATATGACACCTTGAATGTAGGAAAACAATTTTAGACACAACAGTGCCCACTCATGTCTGCTTAGTTGGGAAAATCAAATGACTGTCTTTATGGCCTTTAAAAGGGGTTCAATGTAAGCCGTTCATTATATGTAGGCATTTTGAATATACTATGTATGTTAATTTAATATGGACTTAATATGTTTGGTCACGTAAAAGGACCAGTGAAATGAGACTGACAGGGAATTTATATGTGAGGAAGGGAATGGAGTGCTATCTTCGTTTTCTTTTTCAAATAGCGGTTGGTATTATTTTATTTTGATCGGGTTAACAATTATCTCAACGATAAGCTTACTGCCGCACTCAGAGACGTCAATTAACTCAAATGAGTATCTAATGTCAAAAAAAATCATTCAAATCTAGACCATAGACGCGACAAGAATAGCGACTAGTTTTGAATTGTCATTTTTTGACGTTAAGTACTCATTAAAGTTATTTGACGTTTCTGAGTGCGGCAGTTAATCTGCTATTGATAAATTTATTGTAGCCACAATCGTTTGAGAGTTTCTTTGACGAGGAAAAAGCATTATTCAACGAAAAATTGAGCGACAATACTGCATAAGACGATGAATAGTAGCAAATACATCTACAGGAATAATATTGGTACCGAATTCTCGATAAGCGTGGGGTAATCATGGCATAGTACTATATATCTAGACGTAGATAAATGTTATACTCGTAAGAGTTATTCCTAATCGAGCGTATAGTGGAAAAGGAAACTGCTTTTCCGACCAATTTATCTTATACAATCATGTACGGATATATCTTGGAGAGTAGACTAACTGCTAGAATAATTGTTCTTGAAAAACACAAGTTTTTGTGACTTAATGTTAATGTTATTGATTTGAAGTACGAACCTATCATACGTTTTGCAGTATTGACTCTAGTTTCAACTCCGATATTATGATAAGCTAAAAACATAACTGGTACCGATGTTAATTAATTTTATAATTAGTATTACAGTCTTCATTTTTGTGTAAGATAAACTTAATATTTTAAGACGCTCTCGGTCTGAGATCGCTTAAACTAAGCTAATTTTGCAAAGGCCGTTCCTTGGCTGGGCGACCAAAAATATTTTATCCCAAGATAACGGTGCTTGGTACTCATCCGTGCTCCAGGTGGCACGTTAGGCCTTTGATCCCGGTTGCACATCATTGACTTCTCGCATACTCTTCGGATATTCTTCAATACTGACATAATAGGACATTGCCTATTATGTTTCATGTGATTATTTCAGATAAGTGCCATGTGGTTACGCCAGAGCAGAATACTATTGTCACTACCCACATCTCTCCCGTGGGTGTCGTCCAGGGCGACTAAGGTAAATACAGCGATGAAACCACCCAGCAATATACTACGATTTTAGGTGCCCGATAGATGGCAATAGGCTGGCCACCTATTACATGGAAACTAACTTAATTAGCGAAGAGTGGGTGTTTCATTCACCTCTGCCTACCCCTTCAGGGATATAGGCGTAATTCATGTATGCATGTGTTAGATAAGCAAATGAACCATATCACTGTATGCATAATCGATAAACCAATATGAGCAGTGTATTCGAGTGTTTTCATAGAATGAAGTCTACGTAGTATTGATGTTATATTTTCCCCATCACTGAACATAAAACCAACTAGCGTTATTGTGAGCAAAACTCACATGATTCGTGTTGTTCCAGTTGTACAGACTTACTTAGGATTGCCTTTGTGTGCTCTGAGCACTGAATATAGTTATTGTATACTAACAAGCACTGTAATCGGTCCGGAAACTCTTTTGAGTGACCCTCATTGCCCAACTGAAGTCGTGAGGAAAATCAATGGTTCTAAGAAGTTCTGTTTGACTTTTACCTCTTTCGATTTTACTGTAATATTCCAAAGTAAAGTGAAATGTGAATTTTGGTTTCTGACTGTTCTTTGTGCCGTGTTTAAAATGTATCTTGGCGGGGTCAAATTGTGTGATAGATATGGACATATTTTGATAACGAGCGACCCATATTTTTTATAATAATTATTATTATTTATATTTTTACATTATTCAGGTCCAATACTTTGCGCTAGATAATAGATCTATTACCAATTATTAGCAATTGCTTACCTTCTAGTTTTTATTTTCTGAAATCAAATATGACTTTAAAAGGAGTCGATGCGGTAATAATAGAATAGGACAAAAAAGCACTATTCGTTTTTATTTTTAAACGCGATACAAATAGATTGTGATATGGCCAAGGCGCGGCGTATTGATTAAAAGAACAACACAATATTAATTTATTGATTTTATTTAAAAACTAGCATCGCATGTAATGTTGATGTCTTAGTATTAAGTATTCTCTAAGTTTAAAAACAGCATTTGTTAAGACAGTTTATACAGTAGACTGCTAGGAAGAATTCCAAACTGTACAAAGATTTTGGTGGTTAGAAAAAGAATTTCGAAAAATTATGATCTCGAGGCGGGAATCGAACCCGCGTCCGCTGCTATCCGGGAAGGTGCCTGACCGCTCGGCCACCCAAGAAACTTGGGTGTCCCGCCTCAAGATCATAATTTTTAGAAATTCTTTTTCTGACCACCAAAATCTTTGTACTAATTTTTCTAACATTTATATAATGTTAAAATTAGAATCTGCCGTGTGGTGACGGCAGAGTAGAATACAATTGTCACCACCCCAAATCTCTCCCGTGGGTGTCGTACAAGGCGACTAAGGATAAATCAGCGATGAGGAATGGGCAGCAGCGTTCGTCTTATATCACCTAACAATAGTACTGCGACTTTTGTGGCCGACAAATGGCAATAGGCTCGCCACCTATTACATGGGACCTAACATAATTGGCGGAACGTGGGTGCTAGTTCACCTCTGCCTACCCCTTCGGGGATATAGGCGTGATTTATGTATAATATGTATGTATGTATCAGTGGCGTGGCGTGAAAAAACAAGTTAGGCAAGCCACAACTATATGAAGCCTCTTATGGTTTAAGCATTAACTTTTAACACCGCCTGCTAGGACACGGCTACAACTGTTCAACGCCATCTAGTGGCGAAGCGGAGAACTACGTTGCCACTTTTGCGTGCTTGTGCTTTGTTTTATACAGCCAGAAAGAGAGATCATTATACAAACAAAAGCCGTGTTAATAAGGGAAGGACGATTCAACCCGGTCCGGAGCGGCTTGCAGGAGCGGCGCACGACCGCGATATTGAGTGCAGTTCACAAAAGAAATTCCGCTTTTATGGCTATTGCAATAAGATCTAAAATATTTACTTTTGACGGAACTTGTTTTCGTGGGAGTTTATTACTAATGTGTGCGTGTGTCGTAGTGTATCGATGCATAAGCGCGTAGGCTGCCGAAATTCCGGCTTGATGCCGGCTTGTAGGCAAACTTTAGGTACTATTTCGCGTTGCGTGCGCCTGACAAGACTACGCTTGTCTGTGTGCGTGCAGGCGCTGTATAGCAGGCGTCCATAACTCGATATTTAGCGAGTTAGTTGAAGGAATCTAGAGAGCGGGAGCGAATTGTATGTACCTGTGTTGCATATTGTTTCGCGCGCGTTTAATACTGTTATGATAAGATTATATTGATGGATTTTTTTTATTTGCTTATAAAATGGTATTGTACTTGAATTATGGTAATGATTTTTTTATGCTCGCTCGTTTGGTACGGCTGTTGGGAATCGGGTTATATGGACGCTCCGCCACTGGTATGTATGTATATTATACTGCTTTTATGCATTATACGTATATGTGGAATCACCTCCGTGGTCTAGTGGTTCGCCCACCGAAATGTAGTTCCCGGTTCCCGGGTTCGATCCCCAGGGGGGTACAAATTTGTGCTCGGTTCGGTTGGTGGCTAGCCACAAGCTAGCTAGCAGCTGGCTAGCTACCTGGCTAGCTACCACCATGTTGTCGCCATAATAATAATGTTAACAGCATTATTGTATTCCGACAATTGTGATAAGATAGCCAGCCCCTCTGTGTTTGAGGGTTCCAGGTGAAGCTCAGTCCTTATCGTCCATTTATCATCAGGTGAGATGAATGGCAAGAGCTTCCCATGTCTAACATAAAAAAAATCCTTTATGTTTCTAGCGTTAAGTGACGACGCCAGTGCCACTCTTTCCCAAAAACTCAGACATTAACGTTTTTACAAGCATTAGCTTGCGGCCGAATCGGCTTAGGAGGGTTTATCACGGTGACATGAATTTACAGATAGATGCGAGATACATTGGAATATTTGCTGAGTTTTATTTATGATTATTCCCTTTAGGATAGGGAAAATTATCTAAAAGTATTCGTATGAGTAAAAAGGAGACTATTAAAATAAGGAGTATTCGTAAAAAAGCAACGTTCCTAGGTCATAATCATCACCATTACCTGCCCTTTAATGTTTACACTGCTGGGGTACAGGACTTCACTATGGATGGAAGAATATAGGGAAAATGAGCCATAGCCCATCAAACTAGCCCAGGGCGATTGCAATGCAACGGCTTAACGAGCCGTCTGAAGCATGGATAAACTCATAAATACATATAATAATTCACGCCTATATCCCCGAAAGAGTAGGCAGAGGTGAATGAAGAAAATAAATAATTTATTTTTGCATCTTACATAAAATCTTTATTAAATTTTGATGCGGACCTTGAATCTAGGAAAATTAATATAGATATTAAACACCCACTCTTTGCCAATTAAGTTAGGTCCCATATTGTAGATGGCCATCTCTCGGGCATATAAAATCGCAGTATATTGCATGGTGGTATAAGAGGTATCTTTCTGCCCATTACTCATCGCTGTCTTTACCTTAGTCGCCTTGTAGGACACCCACGGGAGAAATTGGGGGGTTGACAATTGTATTCTTCTCTACCATCACCACACGGCTATGAACGGGATAAACTCGAGATAATAAATATTTTTGGTCAGCCATCGCATGACCGGCCTTAACGAACATTGCTTAGCTCACGTATCGAAGGCCCTGGTCACGCAGCTCAAAATAAACGCTTTTAAGTAGACGTCAGAGGCTTAATGTCAATGTTGTGAGCCATTTACGCCGAGCCATTTACGTCATCCATCAATATTCTTCAATTTTTCCTGCCGGTTTAATGTTGGAGACTGTCGAGTTGATGAGTTATTGAAAAAGGAGCTCTAAATGACTTGCTTTATAGGGAACAAGCAGCAAATTCCAATCGCTCTAAGCCAAAAATCTATTAGACTCTATACTCTATAGGGAAGGGACTATTATACTCGCACGACAGTAAAATCTAAAAAAAGGAAAAAAAAATGTATTGGAGACAAAAAGGAAGGCACTATCTACTCGCAATACGGTAAAATCTGAGATTGTATACGCTTGAAGATGCAACCGATTAGTAAGAGAGAAAACGTTTGATTTTGCATATTACACAGTAGAAGTAAAATAAAATCTAATGGGCTTGCTATGAGTATAACAAGTTCCTTAAGATATCTAAGTGCTCTGCACCGATAAATGATAGGAATTAAATAAAAAGGTACAGATAACGTTAGGCTATCATCAAGTACCATATTAACCCAATCAATTATTTTAAGGTTGTAAATCCATTGTAGAATTATGACAGGTGGTTTGCGCAGCATTTACACAGCCTTTATAAATAGCATAGTGTACAGAGATTGAAACATGGCAGAGTTTCAATCTCTTTAGAATAGAAGAATAGTGGAATAGTGGATTATGACCCCCAGCCTTCAGAACTAACATATTTCGTTGACAAGAGTTCCAGCAATATGGGCATCATAAAGCTTTCAAAATAATAATCTTATTGTGCTACGTTGACGAGACAAAAGCGCCAATCTGTGCTTGTTAGAAGAAATTCGTCTCGAATATCTTACACTGCGATTTCAGAAGGCATTAGAAACAAAGTTCGCTGAAATAAAACGGGACCAAGGCGTAAGGTGGTCTGCTAAGTGATCTAAACGTCGGATTAAATCATTAATATGCCAAACACCTAATTATACGCGAGTCTTATCCGTAAAAGTTGTTATATTTCAAATGTGTAGTGCTCGTGCAAATATAAGAAAACATTAAAGTTAGCTGAATTATGGAACAAATTAATTTCAATCCGCATCTACCCTCAGATTAGTGAAAAATAAATGGCCGTAGCCAAAACTTTATGAATCTAGCATAGCTAGCAAATCTTTTCAGCATAATCGACTAACGAAAACCAAAGTCAACCTAGCAATGCCGGTCCTCATAGTTATAACTCCCATCTGTCTATGATATTATGACCGATTTTGCTAACAAATACCAAAATCTAACGTAATTCTGATATTGTGTTTCTAAGCCAAATATCTATAATACATTATTGAAATGTGATACTGTGTCCCCAGGGTAGAGACAGATAGTTAGACTAGATAAGGTTCTTCTCTTGTAGTCTATAACGAAGGATCGAATATAACGGACGAAAGTTGAAAATTATATTCTTCACACTACCAAACTGAAATCTGCACCGAACTCTTACCCTTGTCCAATTTTAGTTGGGATCAGTAAAGTATGTTGTTATCTTTAAGTCCATCCAGTAGTTGTCATCTCCTTTGTATTTAAAAAAATATATTAGATAATCTTGCATTTCAGGTTAATGAACGTTTTTTACATGTAACCCCGAAGAAGACAAGAGGCGCAACCTTTTAAAACATGATTAAATCAATAGGGCAAATTAGTAAATTACCGCTATATGCTCTGTTGCGTCTTACTTCTACTACGGGTTTGAGAATACTTTAAGAATATTATTTGAACATTATTTAAATGTTAGAAAAAAATATACAAACACACACACACAAACCGTATCGGGATATAGGTTAACGTAGCCTAAAGTAGGCAATCACATGTGCAAAATAATGTCTGTACACTCAAGAGCATAATGTGGAACTTACATTTGTACTGAGGCCCCTGAAGGGAGCAGATAATTCATAATACATTGCTTGCTATTAAGGGGCATTAGGCACTGCTGCTTAATAGCGAGCAGTGTATAACGAGCCGCGACTCACTCGCGAGTACATATCAACGGGGCCTAATATTCTCTAAATTATTTTATACTATGAAAGTGGCCAATTTGTATGCTATACCCACTTTAAGCCGCCTTCCCCAAATATTAAGAAGCTTTTCACTATATGATGAAACTATAATAAGGCTTTTGACGATAATGTTGTAAGCCTTTTTACACATGAGTAGGCCGCGAGTCAGGTGAAGACATGTCAGTTTAAAACGTCATTTTAACTTTTGATAAGAAAGTTAGCAAACTCTAACTTTGCAAAGGCAGTTCTGCGGTGCGAGTTAAAGTGTTATCCGTCCAGGAAGAATATTAATAATATTGTGGGCGTTGCGGCTTGGAATGTTGGAAAAATTCAAAATTATAGGATATTCTTTTAATTTAAAGTGTCTGTATCCGGCCTCTAGAACTGGCAGCAGGTACTATTTGCTTGCAATGTTTAACAGGAATAATGCATTCGATCGAGACTATACGGTTAGTGCAGTATATATTTCCCATTCCATTAGTTCTTCTTATTCAGAAAAGCGAGAGAGCTTTTCGAGCATGTAGTTGAAAATGTATGCATATTGCGATAGTGTGTATGTCAGGGGGCCTACCGCCTAACTCGATTGCTAAAGCAAAAGCGATAGTTTATGACGTCATGCTGTCATTTCGCACCAAATGTACCTAAACTATTAGCGATAGCTTTGAACGAATGATCACCGAATGATTTTGTATGAATTTGGCACAAAATCCGTGCTGCCCTAAAATTCAGGATGGCTGCTATAGCCGTAAGCAGTGCATAGCAATATAATTATCATCAGCAATCGAGTTAGGCGGTAGGCCCCCTGGTCTGTGGTATGTGTGGATAGCAATATGTCTTTTGAATGTTAAAAACTGAGAGATTCTATGAGATTTTTGAGTAAATTGTTACAATTATTATTGTGATTTTTCTTTGAACTTAATATTGAGGTTTCGGGCGGGAGGAATGATTTACTAATCTCTTCGGACGAGGCGCTTCGTATAATTATGATAGAACTTCACTTAAGGCTTAAACGAACTCATCGTTTAAGCATCAAATGTTAGAAAAAATATTACAAAGAAAATTATCGCACGAGTATCGAACCCGCATTCTTCAAATACAAGATTTTGAGGAAGCTAAAAGGAAAACGAAGAAGAAAAAAGAAGAGGATGAAAGAGAAGGGCAGACATCTCACCTGTCACTATGGCGCGATACCTTCTTCTTTGGCCATAAATGGAATGCTCCATAAATAACTGGATTGACTAGACTGTTTGACATCCCGAAGAAGAAAATCCCTGACAAGAGCTCCTCGCTTAGCTGAAAAAAAGAGGTTCTTAGTTAAGTAGTTTCTTATACATTATACAGGGCGTCCCACGGCCATGCCACACGGAGGGAAAGTATATTAAATATTGACCGTAGGATATTTTACTAAAAGAAGACATCGTTTTATTTTTAATAATAAGTAGAACCGCATTCACAGATTTTTTAAAAAACGCCTACCTCAACCGGGAATCGAACCCGCCAAATGTGATAGAAAAATTACTTGTATTTTATAATAGCGTTTGAAAGGGCTACTCATAAGCATTATTTTTTCCTAAATAACCAAGCATATTAAATGAAACTAAGATTATAAAATTTTTCATTTTATTTAAAAAAAAATTAAAGTGAAGTGAAACTTTAGAACCGAAAATTGGTGACCTCAAACGCACTATGTTTGGCCAGATCTAACCTCGTGTGCTCCGTTAGTGATCCATAAAATTTCGAGGCTAATACGAAAACGCACCGATAGTCAGCAAACTAGCATAGTTTACATGCCTGATGTGGGTTATGCATAAATCGTGGCTAATTCTATTTACTCTACGTGGGCCCAGTTGTTTGTAAATATTTTCGCATTTGTCGTGCTTATCGGGCTTTCTGCCGCACTCAGAGACGTCAATTAACTTTAATGATTATTTAATGTCAAAAATTTTCATTCAAATCTAGACCGTAGACCCGGCAAGAATAGCGACTAGTTTTGAATTGTCATTTTTTGACGTTAAGTACTCATTAACGTTATTTGACGTCTCTGAGTGCGGCAGTTTGTAATCAACAATACTGTAAAATAACACTTACAAATTGTTTAATGAATTTTGCGCTTTAATTCAAAAGTGTAAAAATGTATCTTTGACGGTTGTGTCGTGGGTGGGTTTTGGAGGCACACCGTTTTATATACCTACATAGTGTGCATGTGCGCGGTATGGATTGGAATGTTGTCATTCCAATCATTCTCTCCGTTCATCGGTATCTAGACATGGTCCGTTCCGCCTCTTTTCTATATATTCATTCATCACGAGCACCTTTCTGGTGTGATGGATAAGATGAACTAAAAGGTTCTTGATGACGCCTGACCGATATGAATGGAAGAAGAAACACACAACGCCGACCCCAGATAGCCTGGTAATAATGCAGCGAGAAGAAGAAGAATGTGCTCGTCCCTATACGTCGAAAACCCGTGCGTAGAAGACTTGGAAACTTGAATGTACTTGGTTTTTGCCGTCTAACGTCATAATGATTCATGAGTAGCGCTTGCGCAATATTGTTACCACAGAAATACACTCTCTGCAACCACAGCAATATAATAAGCGATTTAATTTGGTGATGGCAGAACAGAATACAATTGTCACCACCCCCAATATATCACCCAACTAAGGGTTAAAAAACAGTGATCAGGAATGGGCAGCACCGTTCCTCTTTTACCACCTGGCAATAATAATATGTTGCGTAGTCATACCAGATTATGTTTAAACGAATTTTCGACTTTGGTTAAAATTTAATTGAAAATTCAATTATGTGTGTAATCTGAGTGCTGTATTAAATAACCTTATAAGGAAACTTTCAATGGCTTCACAATAATTTGAAAACTATTGAGAAGCTCGATTGCTTAAACTAATAAGCAACGTTTATATAGGTGACCTAAAATAATTATGTTATCTCGTGTTCCTTTGTGTTTCAGAAGGCACGTTAACACTTTGTCAACTACGCGATGTGCCTTGTCGGCGTCCCTAGCGAAATGGACAACAACATGTCTGTGGGATAATTCCAACTCTTGCGGTTGAAGGGTTAAGCTGTTGTTTTCGAGTGAATATCTGCAGTCATTAATACTGACCACAACCCACATTGATCCTACGTACTGTGGCCGTACTATGAAGTATTAGTACGATCCAAACATGGGTGACAAAACGTGACGCCGCTCTACGCGGCTTATAGCGTTATCTTACTTTAACCTTTAACTAGTCGCGTGGGGTCTATCGGACCCCACATCACACATGCCATAGTAAGATGCTTGGGGTCCAACGGACCCCGCGCGACTAATAGTGTAGTAAAACTTTTAAACAGAAACTCCTTTAAATAGGACCTTCAACTTGCGAAAGCAATTCAATTGGCTCCAAGGGTCGTTGTTATCTACGTGCGAGGTCTAAGGATATAAAAACAAGAACAAAATGTGGGAAATTCAATAAATTTTCTGTTTAGTGATCACCAAATCAAAGTTTGTGATGCTTGTGCTGAATAATTTATAAATATTTTTCAAGACTGTTTTAGGAGTATAATAATGTATTTTTTCTCAAATTCAAATTTTTTGTAGATGTAAGATGTTGTTCTTAAAGTTACTTTACAAAATTATTAGAAGATTAGCATTTAACAGTTTTCTTTATTTTTCACAAATAATAACATGTGTACCCCACACATGGATCCCATGCGACTAACAGTGTAAGTATTTCGACGCGACTAGCTAAAGGTTAACAATGGGAATTGAGTCGCGTTTAGAGTTGGTGGTAATGCCCCTGGTTTGTGAACTAATCTTCCATTTAGAGGAAATACTTGAGTGCAAGTATTGGGAAGATTAAAGAACTGATTATGATGTTGATGCATCAGTCGTACTAAAACAATAGAACAGCGTTTTTCAGCGTTCGAATTCTGGTAGGGGCAAACTTTGTGATGACCACAAATATTTGTTTTTCGAGTCATGGTTGTGTATATGTTTATGTAGTATATTTTCAACATTTATATACATAATTATATTAAAAATATGTCCGTCATCTAGTATCTACACAACAAGTGCTTAGGCTACTTACTTTGGGCTAGATGATAGGTGTGAGTATAAAAAAATATTTATTTAATATATATTTATTAATTCTTTCGCAATAGAAAGAAAAAAAATCCCTGCTTTTCCCGTGTCGAAAAACCATCAACAAAAACAATGTGTTGTATCAAAAAGCATTACAATATGCAATTTATTAATTTTTTCCAGTCCAAATTGAATATTCATAGCAAAGCCAGGACATCGTCTTCTGGGTCACTGTAGTAGACTTTCTTTCTATATGCACGTCTAGCTATACGTTTGGTCACCCATCAAAATGACTTGTTTTGCGAATATGACTGGATTACTGTTTGCTTTATTCGCCCCTCTACGGATAATAACGGAAAGACCTTACCTATTCATTGGTTAGTAGATAGTTTAGTTACCTTTCTCAGGATATGACTAGTCAGATATTATTCAGTCAATATCAGATAATATTGGCCATTAATGAATAAAATCGACCATTCAATACTATATGTGATGTGTCACATAGCTCTAATATAATAGTAAACATGAGACATTAAGCACTAAAGTAGGTTCTGGAAAATAATTAAAAACATTTTTCTTTTCTTTTTGACATTATTTGTAGGGACCAATTAGTGAGAAAACATGTTATGTTATTTCTTATCGTTCTACGTATCTAAGACGCGTAATTAGTTGTGCGACGATCTGGCAACAAACATCTGAAGCAATATTGATAAAAACTCAATAAATTTTCCTCCCGTATTTAAAATATTGTACTGAGTATCTATCTCTCTCAATTTCTATATCCACCTTGCTCACCTGTCCCTATATCAGCATATTTTTATGAACCTACAAGATGTAAAGACTCTAAATGTAACTATTTTTTAAACATTTGTATCATTAAGAACAAACTTCTTTTAAAAAGTATGCTTAGAAAAGGGACACATGAATTTCAATACTCGACTGTAAAAATCAAACGATTAATTTTATTTATTTAGAATATGAAATGGTGTTTTTGCGCTTTCAAATAAACTTCAATATAAAACATTGTCATCGCAAGGGAAAGTATACAAAAGTAAAAAGTATTTACGTACATAAATATGTCTCACGTTCTTAACCTATTCTACGGACCAACCTCTCCCGAAAAGATGTGAGCGTAATATCATTATTAGCACCTAATAACATTCGTCACGTCATAATCCAAAATGCGTCATGTCATGGCCAATTGCTCCCTCGGCATTCCTTATTGAATCAACAAAGATATATCTAATCAGTGTATTGGATTTATTCCTTGCCGATGTCGCATAAGCTTGACTTTCAATATTTTTTTATGTCACACCTGACCATAAAGTGGAAGTTTTCGCCCGCTACGCGCACGTTAAGTCCCACTTCCTGGTCAGCGGGTGACATAAAACTATAATCTTACCTTCGGCGATACAAAAAAAACCTCAGATCACATATTAATCGCATACTCGTATAGTCAAATACTAACGATCTGACTCTTTGTTTTATCGCCCTTGGTATATAATCTACTGTAATAAGGCATTAACTTAGGGTCCTGTTCCTAGCTTATCTGAGGTCGACGCAGTGTGTTTGCTCTTGGAAGAGGGAATTCTTATCGGTCAGACAACATCTAGGCAACTAATTCCATTTATTTCATATCAGCTTATACTGAAAATGTGCTAGTCAAGTATAGAAAAATGGTAGAAAGGACCATTAGAAGAATGGTAGAAGTAAATATGTGGGATCCCGGGGTGTTTTAAAATAACCTCTCATGAAAGGCCAACCTATTCTATCCGGTAGCTCTAGCTTATTATGGCACCCCTGGAAGAAGAACGGGAGACAAAATTGTATTCTACTCAGCCATCACAACACGGATAGAATCCGCTAACTATCAAGTGCAACACTCACATTTTCATCCGGATTTAGGAAGGTGAATATTATCATCATCACGTAGTAGGGTGTCCACCAGACGATGAACGCCGCCACGATGACCACAGACATCCGAAGAGACTTCATCTTGGCTCTGTCTATGAGTCTTCGCCGGTTCATATCCGGGGTCAAGTAATTAGGGTGCCTTATGACCTCCGGCTTGAAGACCTTCTCGCTTCCTGCAATAAAAGATTTTAGGGGTCAGTACATATTTATACATTTACTAGCGACCCGGCATACATATAAATTATGTCGTAGCCATGGTTACGATTTGGTGCTGTCATGCCCTAACATGACAATACTCGAGCGGACCCGACCCTATAGTACCGAACGGACGAACATCGAATGTTTGACAGGAAAAAAACTTCTTTCCTGTCCAACATTTGACGTCTGGCATATGGGAAAATTAAATTGTTATTTTTACAATTTTCCTGGATTTTTTCCATATATTCTCACCTTATATGCCTTGCCTGGCCCAAGGCAATCATTTTAAAACCAAAATCAGCTGAATTAGCCCGGTCTTTGTCGAGTTTAAGCGAGACAAACCAACATCAATTCATTTTTATACAGAAGATAGAAGATTAACTTATTTTTCGGTTTCAGGGTCGGTTCATATCTAACGGAATATGCGTCACGTGTTTTCGATCGCGTTATGCCAGAACAGACAATTATTATTATTATTATAGTAACATGTTCAACCTTTTACAATTGACCGATGATGCGTTAGTGCGTCAAATGTGAAAGGTTGAATTTTCCGTCAGATATCTACGTTACGTTACGTCTTCTATTCATATAAGTTTTACATTATTGACCCTTCCATTCCCTTCTAATTCATGTTTTATCCATCGCACCAGAATATTGATTGTGATACGAGAGGCCAATGAACGGAGGGAGATATAGAAATGACAACACTGTAATCCATTCTTCTCAAAGGTTTCCCTTAGGTCTTATAGCCTGCCACACACTTTGGAAATTAATAATTTATTACAATATAAGTGTATTTTCTCTCACCATTTATTGGTATATTGTATATAATTTGTGGTTGATTCTCGATATTGATTGTATACGATCTGTGTTTAAAATTTTATTGATCAAATTACAAATATTAGTACCTAATAAAATGATGTATTCATTCAACAAAGTCTAAAATTCTTATCGCTTAATGTATAGAATTAGGTTCGATCCGAATTTATCAAAATATATACAGCGTAACTCAATAATTATGCTAAATTAATTTACGATAAGTGCCCCAGTTTGTAATATTATTGTGCATATTTCACTTCTGAAATGACTGTATTGTCAATTTATTGCTTATTGAAATGGAATTTAAGTGAGAACACCTTTGGCGGCAGAAGTTATTTGTTAATTAACTGATTTAAAGCGAATAATCTACATTAATTTCTGTAAATTATTAATTTGTCATTATCTCTTTTTAGCTTAATATGTAAAAGAAAGTGCAATTACGATTGTTTTAATGTAAGGATGCAATTGAATTATCTAGTAAGTATTTATTTTGTTTTTCTAAAATTGTGTATTATTGTATAAGCGTATCTGTTTATAATAAGGTAATAAAATAGCGCTTTTATTGTTTATTGTAATCACTTTTATTGTAGTAGTATTAAGTTTTTTTTGTTGTGTTTTTAATTTGGTGTACAATAAAGAGTATATCTATCTATCTATCTAATAGAAATCGTAACATCATCCCACCAAAAATATGTTCAAATCTCGAAGATCGAATCGCATCGAGGTATGAGTTCACTCACGAACTTTTTGGGAGGGGGAGGGGTACAGGTCAAAAAGGTAATTTTACTAAGAAACTATTATAATGCCTGATACGTAAAACATTTCGATTTGGTCGAAAGCATTCGAGTTGTATTTCGAATTTGAAACACGAAACTTTTAGATGTCGAAACTTCATAGACTGACGAGCCTACGTCTCAAATAATGAGGCAGGGCATAGGGTTCTTTCCCAGAGGTATTCTGATCTGAGTGGCTGACGTGGGTATTAGAAAATTCACCCTTTACAAATCGTCGTGATTTATGTGTATACATATATTCTGATCTGGAATCGCTTAGATTGTTGGTAATAGCACGACTTGTTTACTTCCATCTCAATAGTAGTTTCTGAAGTCTTATCAAAGCCTATTAGTTTAGTAAGAGTGTTTAGTAGTCAAGTTATTCGTTTTCTTGTTTGATTGCGAATGTCTAAACAAAACTAGTTCGTCCTAAAAATTATAATTTAATACATTATGAACCCAACACTTAATCCATGAGATGCTAGAGTTATTGTATCTACGTTTTTTTAACCTCACTTATTATTAAGAATTAAAAAGATATTATATTTAAAAAAATAAAACAATCTCTATTATTCTGACAGAAGGTACTCAATAAAATGCTTCAGTTTTGTGTCAAAATTATGTTCCAAGCTGTACAGTTACATTATTTGTGTCGTCCCTTTCCAATTTTGTGGTATAATGTTATTTCTTTGCAATGACCTAGACAAGTCACTCCGCACTTCTAACCCTTCTCAGGGTTCTGACAAATAAAATCAAATATCGCAAAAATACACCGCATCTGCGGCATAAAGCGACCTATGTCAAAGCTAATACACTATTATGTCACGTTTTCAACCAAGTTTTGTATCTCAAGGCAGTGAACTAATAAGATAGAAGTATTTAATGCCCTCAGGGCATCGATTGAGGGTTGGATGTAGTTAGCCGAAAAGGAACCAGAAGTTATTATTTATCCCAAATAATTATTAATCATTGAAATTAAATACACCCAGAGAATTAGAGAAGTATTTAAGAATTGAAGTTCCAACTTTGTCAAATGGATTACCTAGACTCAATCTGTACTATAAAACTGTTACTTATCCTTATTGAGGTTGGATTCTTTCTACGCTGGGGAAAAATCCTACTACTAAATTTTTATGGGATTTGCCATCCTCGGGGACAAAGCAGGAAATTATTTTCTTATTAATTGACCTAATAGATAGCAATACAATTACTCATTTAATAAAAAGTAACGTTACTCAAAAAAAATGCTTCTAAACGTGGTGTTATCAAGGCATTGAAGCTTACTTGTCAACGATTTTTCTTTCGTTTTTGATTTGTATCTCTCTTATCTTCAAGAACTGGCCTACATACTGATTTTAACTTTATTTTTTATTTATTTGAGAGTTACAGGCGGTTTTCTAGATATCCATGATATATTATGTATACGAGATCTCTTACACTTATGTATTTGATCTTCAACTCACGTGCAATCGTCCTTACTGTAGACACGTACGTCGACACTAATACGACCAGTGGGAGGATGAACATGAAAATTAATGAGAGTGTGGTGTACGCCTGCTCTTGCCATCTCTCCGTATAGAAGCCGTGCGTGACGCATTGGTAGAAATCCTCCACAAAGGGCCCTTTCGCCACGCCGAATACAACCGCCTGTGAATAAAAATAGCCCCATTAGAACAGAGTATGAAATGGTTTTGAGATCTATTTGGTCTTTTGTTTCATAAATCAGGGAAGGCAGAGGTGAACTAACACCCACCGTTTCGCCAACTATATTTAGGTCTCATGTAAAACGGAGCGAGCCTATTGCCATCCATCAGGTACATAAGTTGCAATATATTACAGTTTGAGAGGAACGCTGCAACTCTATTTACAACTGTCTAACCCCTAAGTGCGACACCCACAGGAGAAAATGGGGTGGTGACAATTGTATTCTGCTCTGCCGTCACCATAATTCAGTATCTATTACATACATCCAAGCTATTAATAGCATAAATTGACTAAGTTAGGAAAAGAGGAACCAATATAAGGCACCAATTCATTTAAGGCAAATCAATCTTATTACAAATAAAAGGAATAAAAAAAGCTTAGAACTTTCGATTGCCTAGTACCAGTGTTTCTATAACGTAACTAGCGACTATTTTTAGACAGATATTGATTCATTAACAAAAACAGAAAAACTGTTTGAATTGGATGCTTTCTGTTTGAATACGTCCAAATGTAGCTATATTAGTAGCTATATTGCCAGAAGAACGCTACTGCCCACATTTTTCGTCATATTTACAATCCTCAGGGCCTGTTTCACGAAGACAAGTAACTTCTGAATAGCTTACTTGGCAGATCATTTGACAGTTGTAATATGACATATATATATCAATTTAACTGCCACATAAACTATTCAGAAGTTACCCGTCGACTGTGAAACGGGCCCGCAGTCGCCTTATGATAATTACACCGGATAATTATTTTCTGTTCTGTCGCCAGTACACGGCAGTAACGGCAGAAACATATAAAAAAATAATAACTTACAACAAACCTCTACACGTGGCGACCTAGCCCATTCTGACTGAATTTCCTTATTTCTACACCCCCTTTTCATTGCAAGCGAGCCAGATTTGTAATTATAATGCCATAGTCAGGTGCAGTTACACAAAGTAATTGAATGTCATTATCAACTGATCCCGACACGGAAACCGTGATGTGAACAAAAGAGATCGGCGTCACTAAATTGTTCATTATTGCATCGAGTGCCTTTCATTGTTCGGAATTAAAACTGTGAATAAATTCAGCCATTGTAAATGAAATATTATAGTCTGATTATAACTATGGCATTTGTATGCTCATTATAAGTCAGAGATCCTAATGTTTGAGCATCCAAAGGGTAGTTGTTTTTAATACAGTATGCTTATTAGTGTAACACGACTTCATGAAAATAGAAATCTCGTTTCAATTTCAAAATAGTTTTCCAGAATTCCTTATTATATAATATTACATATATTTATATTAATATAATCATGCAATCCTTTTAAATGACCGTGGCCGTGTGGTGACGGCAGAGTAGAATACAATTGTCACCACCCCAAATCTCTCCCGTGGGTGTCGTACAAGGCGACTAAGGATAAATCAATGATGAGGAATGGGCAGCAGCGTTCCTCTTATACCACCTAGCAATAGCAATGTACTGCGACTTTTGTGCCCGATAAATGGCAATAGGCTCGCCACCTATTACATGGGACCTAACATAATTTAACATAATTGGCGAAACGTGGGTGCTAGTTCACCTCTGCCTACCCCTTCGGGGATATAGGCGTGATTTATGTATGTATGTATGTAATCCTTTTAATTTATAATAAGAGACAGTTTACTAGAAATAAACACAGTCATTCATCTATTCATCTCCACCTCTTATACTAATGTTATTATGTAGTAAAATTACATAGGTACTACTACATGGATCGCTTAGAACATTACGGCACTTGACAAAAATGAACCAAGCTATTTGAGTAGTTCTAGAAAAATCAACCATTAACCAAAGGCGAATGAGGTATTTTTTGTTTAACGGCTCTTTAGAAATAAAAATATAATTGTTTAATAATTGATTTACTGTAAGACAAAGTTGAAATTCACGCCATATTACTCGACAAAAGAAACTTATGTGTGTGTCAGTTCAAGGCAAATTCGCTTCTCGAGGTCGAATCGAATTGTTTACAACGTATATTATTTTGACATTGAATCCTATTTGAAGCGCAAAATATCTATAGAGCGTATATAATTATTTCAATAAATTATGCCTTCCGACGCACAAAGTACACACAGTAGCATGTGAAGTTAAGCTTGATACCGTAGTTTCACCAATTTTACACCTTAAATTGTTGACTTAGAGGCCATAATTAATAGGGAAATATGTGGAGTTACTCTTGAATGTACTCAAAGAACAATAATACCCTAATTAGGAATTCTGTATTTCATAAGACACCTGTGTTGGCCAAGTAGCGAGAACTCTTGATTTAGTGAGTAATCCAAGCTCAATAATTATAGAATGCCACTTTGTACAATTAACAGCATATCTGATTACCGCTATAAAACGGTATTGCACTTAAAATGTTCATTGCAATATGCTTTAGGCACCTAGACAAACTTTACACACGAAAGTACAGTTTACACATAGACATATGCCTTTCACTTAGAAATATTATTATTTTTTATTTTTGAACATTATAATTAAGTTAGAAGTGGTATAATAAGCGTGTTTTTTTGAAAAAATTTGGTCCTCTTTGGCTTTGTAGAAATAACCTGTTTCGTAGTCACGTGTAAACAGACCGTAAAATACCATACAAATACTCGTTAGCAAGCATGTGTGCGTTTGTGGGTGTAAATGTACACGCCCTAATGGAGGCCTATATTCAGTTGTCAACGAATGTAGACTGTTAATGATGAATCTCTCACTCAATCTTCTTCAAAATTCTTCAAGCCAAATGCATTAATTTTATTCGTTCCTATACAGGGTTATTTTTTAAAACACCAAAAACCTCGCTGGCCGTGTGGTGACTGCAGAGTAGAATACAATTGTCACCACCCCAAATCTCTCCCGTGGGTGTCGTACAAGGCGACTAAGGATAATCAGTGAGGAGGAATGGGCAGCAGCGTTCCTCTTATACCTACCACCTAACAAAGTACTGCGAATTTGTGCCCGAAAAATGGCAATAGGCTCGCCACCTATTACATGGGACCTAGCATAATTGGCGAAGCGTGGGTGCTAGTTCACCTCTGCCTGCCCCTTCGGGGATATAGGCGTGAATTATGTATGTATGTATGTATGCAAAAACCTTGCAGGAGTACATAGCTAACATCATATGCTACAATTTTTGTTCTACGACTTTTGATGATTCGTGAGATTTGACTTTCATACAAAAATAAATCCTTAAAAATCAATTAAAAGTCAATAACTCTACGTACAGAATGAAAACATAGACGTAGAAATGTCACGACAGTGCAATGAAAAGTAAAAAAAATATATTTTATTTTGTTTTAATTATTTTGTATTTTTTTATATTATTTTCAATATTATATGAAAACCCATAAAACAAACGTTGTTGTTTATGATGTTAGCTATCTAATCGTGGGAGGTTTTTGTGTTTATGTGTTTTAAAAATAACCCTGTATATTTTTTCAAACTTAATTTACATAGTAAAATAATGTTATTTTACAGTATCTACGGGAAATTTGTGTCATTGCAAGAAAATCTTGCAAAATCTTTTTTTTTTAATTATTAGTATGAAAAGTTTTAATATTTAGATAAGTCTATTATATTTTCCATTTTTTGGCAATCCACACATCTTAACCTTTTCATTTCAGCTGCACTATGTAATTGTCTATGAAAATACCATGGCATTTAAAATCCGACTCAACTCAAAGCCAACTCTGTGAATGTTTGAGAGAAAACTTTGAATTGCCTCGTGATATATAAGTTTAATGCGAGAGGCTTCCTTTACACACTCTTGAAGCATTCACCTCCAGAACTTGGCTTCTAAACATTACTTAAGACATATATATTTCTCTCGAATTGTAAATCACTAGCCGCGTGGTGACGGCAAAGCAGAATATATTGTCACCATCCCCATCTCTCCTGCGGGTGTCGTACAAGGCGACTAACGGTAAAGACAGCCATGAGTCTTTACTGTAGGCAGCAGCGTTCGTACCTATACCACCTAGCAATATATCTACTGCGATTTGAATGTACGATGGATGGCAATAGGCTCGCCATATATTACATGAAACCTAACCTGATGGGCAAATTGTAGGTGTTTCAATTTGTTGCTGTCCAAGTCTTCGGCAATAAATAGGCGTGATTATTGTATGTATGTATATTTTAATGAAAGATGGACTGCAGCGTATGATAGTATGCGGGAATCGAACCCGCGTTCTCTGCAATCCAGGCAGATGCCTTTACCACTCGGCAAGACTTCCATAGTTATGAACTTTTGTAACTACTATTTTCTGGAAAATAAATCAGCTGTCGCTATTTTTTTTTAATCCTATTCAATTATTACGTTTTTATAAATAAACTTCTTCGGGGATAACTGTTATTTATGTACGTATGTAAGTTTACTAACCTGCGGTATGCTGAGTAGCAAGCTTAGTATCCACGCTACAATCACAAGTTTTCCGCTCCTCGTCGCCGTAGCCATGCTTTTCATCGGATATTTGACCGCGAGCCACCGGTCCACTCCGATAAGGACAAGAATGAACGTGCTCAAGTACAAAGCGAACATTTGTAGGAACTTGAACAGTTTACAGGCGACGTTCCCCGCGTACCATTGCACGGCGAAGGACCAAGCCGCCTCCCCGGCTATGCAGAAGACGGTGACCAGCAAATCCGCGATACTCAATTGGAATATCAGACTGTATATCGCCGTCCACGACGGCCTGGCACGTCCACGACTCCTCTTGCCTCTCTTTAAGCTTATTATAGTTGCCAAGTTGCCAAACAGCGATAGGATAGCCATTGCCGTCAGCACACTCGCCCTAATTATAGTGCTCTTAGTCAGAACAGGCGCATGTTCCGAGCACATGAATTGTGTTCCGTTATAGACAATTACGTGCTTCGTTATATCAGTCTTTGTATCGTTAATAATCTCTAAGCATTTCTCTATAGGCCAAGTGTTGTTGGTAATTAGCTCTTTTACCATGTTGAACTCCCTTTGTAGGGTAAGCTCACTGGAGTAGAGTGTGTCATTGTCATATGATGTGGTATTGTTGCCTACGCTCTCCATGTTTCGTCATGCGTGTGGCGCAGCCTCTTCAGCGACCTGGAACAAACAGGAATCTGATTGAATTTTCTAGAACTTTTTCGAGGCAAACGGATTATCTTGTCTTATGGAATATTTTTCTGTGGGAACAAAAGATTTTCCTTTTTCGAATCTGATGTCTATGAAATTACTGGGGAATGGTCGGGGATGATGGACGTAGAAGGTGAGATTATTGATAACTCATATTTGTCACTGCGTATAAGGGGTTGCGTACTTTTCTGTGACAAAGTAGTATTTTTCCACGTATTGATAGTATTCTTATTTATGAAAGTCAGATAAAAAAAAAGGCTTGAATACTTTATTTAGTTCTTGGAGTTCTGATTACGATATCAATATGAATCTTAAACTGGATTGCATCAAATGTCGGTTTTATGATTCGGTGCATAAGGTTGAATCTGTTCTCAAAACAAATTTATAAGGTTTATGTTAAGGCAAAGTGAATTATTGGTGTAAATTATTTAGTAGGCCGATGCTAACAATCTTAGCATTGAGTGTAGCTACATCATAAACAAAACTAGATTGTCTAAATTTGGCTAATAGCAATTTAGGTAGCGTTTTTGTCATATTAAGTATAAACTTACTATAGAAAAAAAAAACTATTGTATTCTAGTTGTGGTCAAAAATCTCAAAATGTGTTTTTTTATTTCTGTTAATTACCTATACAGAAATAGAAATAAAACCAGTTATCGTATACGGAAGTAAAACATAACAAACTATTTACTTTTTTTCTTTATGTTAATGTGTGATTGTCTGAGAATAGTAATTTAACCATATTATGAACATTTATTTTCTTGAAACCAAATCAATCAATGGATCAACACAGACAATAGATGACTAACTGGATTCTGTTTCTTGTTTATTTCACAAATAATGTAATCTATACTAATCTTTATATTCTATTATATTATTTAAGCCTGTAGAGTTTGTCTGTTTGTTTGGTTGGTTGGTTGATTGAACACGCTAATCACAGAAACTACTGGTTCAAATTTAAAAATTATTTGGGTATTAGATAATCCATTTATTGAGGAAGGCTACATGCTATACTCGTATAACAACTGACATTAACGCGAGCGAAGCTGCGGGAGACCACTAGTTTGACTCATATTTGTAAATCGCTGAAGAGTATTTAATAGGCGTAGATAATGTTTTAAGGTCACTGAAGAACACGAAGAATTATGGGCATATTCCTTTAGCTGAGGGCAGACTCGCGTGAAACCGCACCGTACGTGACTGTTTCGTGTCTGAGGCAAGAACTGACTCAATCCAGCCACGGAGTTCATGAGTTAAATTAATAGAGCCTGTTCTTATTCGAGTTTCTTGTGCCGTCTTTCGTTTATTGATTTTATGTCAGAAATGTTTCTTTTTTTATACATTTATAGTTTTGTGTGACATCAACCTGTCACGTACTACTAGTACAGTAAAAACGGCAGTTGACACGCATATATAAACATTTTACATAGATACATCAATCACGCCTATTTATCCCCAAAGGGGTTGGCAGAGGTTCCAACAGTTATTTTAGTCCCATGTAATTTCATGGCGGGCCTATTGGCATCTTTCGGGAACATAAATCGCAGTATATTGCTAGGTACAAGAGGAATGCTGCTGCCCATTACTCATTTATTTATTCCCTTAGGGTCCGTTCACACAGAGGAGAAAATTGTTTTTGTCACGATTAAATAGGAATTTTTAATCACTGTAATAAGGTTGTGACGGCTGTGTGGTGACGGCAGAGCAGAATACAATTGTCACCACCCCCACTCTCCCGTGGGTGTCGTACAAGGCGACTAAGGGTAAAGACAGCAATGAGTAATGGGCAGCAGCATTTCTCTCATACCGCCTAGTAATATAAATTTGTACTGCGATTTATGTGCTCGATATATGGCAATAGGCTCGCCACCTGTTACATGGGACCGAACATAATTGGCGAAAAGTGGGTGTTAATTCACCTCTGCCTGCCCCTTCGGGGATATAGGCGTGATTTATGTATGTATGTAATGAGGTTTATTTTTATATTTCACTCATTTTGTTATTAAAAGAAAGCTTGAGAGCAAACCTAACGCGCTTAGCGTGAAATAAGAGTAACCTACTGCCTCTGATGACGTATACTTCTGTGCTCATCCAGCCAGTCTATCTGAAACGGCTTGTTCAGCTTCGAGCGTGTAATCCGTGCCGGTCGGTGTGAAAATAAAAGTGTGCTCCGATCAGCGTTGCCAGAGTCCCGATTGGGACGTCCTGATTTTTAATTCAAAACAAAATGTGCCGCGCGGGACAGGCTTAGTCCCGCTTTTCGGGGATAACTCGGCCGCAAGCCGTGCATCCAGCGTACTCAACTACCTAAAGTAAATCTGATTTTAAATATCATAATATTTTTAAATAAAATGCATATTCTGTGGCTATTTTTGCTATCTATTGTTTGTTACGTCAACGTAATTTAAATCTCAAACAAAAAGATGAATTCTTAAAAACATCTGCTTAGATTATGTTTTTTTACTATGTCCCGCTTTCGACGGAAGAATCCTGCTTTTTTCACTCAAAACTTTCAAAATCCCGACATGCAAAAAAAATGTGAACGGACATTAAGTCGCCTTGTACAGCACTTGGTGGTATTCTATTCTATTAAGGTAATCTACTCTGCTCTCACCATTTTCTTAACAAATCCCACCCAAAGGTCAACACGGAGAAACAAAAAAATTCACTTCGTGCGTGATTACTCAATTACATCTGCCCTTCCTAATCCCACAAAAACCCTATTGGACCGTTCCGTTAGAGCTGTCTTCAATGATCCACTATCCGTCATAGGTCTTACTTCGTTTTTAGGATTGAACATTAGATTGGATTCAGAAAGCTAAGCACTGCCCTATTTTTTTATCTTCATAGTACCTACATACTACTAACCTTTAACTACCGAGGTGTGGCCTGTGAGGCCGTGGAGGGTTGACAAGTTGTTAGATTTATACCTTCCAGAAAAAAAACTATTTCCGAATCCTCATTATAAGACGAAGATGCACCAATTTTGAGAATACTAGATATTCTTAATTTTTTATATAATCGTTATAACCCTCTAGTTTAAAATAAAGTGTATTTTATGGTTCCTAAGCAGTGAATTCTTGTTTTATGTTTTTTTAATGCGTCAAATGCCTGTTTTTAGTGAAAACGGAACTAGGAATAAAAAATCCCATAATTTCAAAGTTTAATAAAGTTGATTATTAAATTTATGTTTTATTTCATTTGTAGATGCCAAATTAACAATTATTTGATGTGTAACGTACGTATTTTTTTTTAAACTCAGTGTTGTATATGCGGCCTCTCAGGCCCCACGTCGGTAGTAGTGTAACAAAAGACCACCTCGGTAGGTTAAAATTGTATCAAGTAAATATTTTTTCCACTTTTCTTGCTAAATGATCTCTTATACTTGTTAGCAAAAACTTACAGCGTAGAAAAGAAAAGAAAGGACCATGATTGTGAAGAACGAATGTACGGAATGTGACATCAAGGACCTTGTTGATAGACATATGGACTGAAATGGTGATTGGGATGAAAACAATCAGATTCATACAGTTATTCTATTCACTTCGTATGTTTTTATATTTTTGGTTATATTATTATGTTTCTCCTTATATGCTTGCTTCTACACGGAAAGCCTGTGGGGTGTGCTGGGCCACAGCAGTGGGGATATTACCTCTTCCATTCATTCCGGTCAGAAGTCATCAAGCCATCCACTCCCTTTTGATTCATACCATCCATTACACCGGAAAGTTGCTATTGGTGACTTGATGTATGAATATTAGAAAAGAGACTGAACTGATCAGCCTTAGTAATGTGTGTGTTTCTATAATAAATGTGTGGAGAGTCTAGCCATAAATCTACAAATTCTGCTTCATATAACGGAAACATTTTGTTCAAAACTACCGGAATATCGTATAAAGTAATTATATTCTAGTCTTGACAGTAGTAATATTCTGTTAAACGTTATCAATACAATATCATATTTTTTCCCAGTTGTAGATATTGCTACTACCAATAAAACCATCAATTCTATCTATGTTTAAATGTCTTCAGATAAATGTTCAACAATAAAGTCTAAGATAGATACTGGCAACCCGCCCTCTGCAAAAATATAATATGCATTTCAAAATAAAAATAAGATCTTATTCCTGTATCAAATATATTGTGGCCGGGCGGTAAAGATACCTACCTTACTTGAAGCCATTTATTATATTATACTGAAATATGAATCTTGGAAGCTATTTTGAATGCCAAGGGGCAAAAATGGACAGAGCGTTCTAACTCGTTACTGTATTGTAAGGTTGCATTTTGAACCTTTCTATAATAAGGATAAGGAGTAAAATAAGTAGTAATTAATAAGGAGGAAAAAGTGGCACTAAGTGTTCACTTTTCTCTATAAAATTATATCTATACACTTATGGAGACGTAGGAGAACTTAACTTTGAGACAATAATATGTTATTATTTCGCAACCCTTTTCTTTAGTAGGGTATGATTGCGTAGATAACACAACAATACGTAACAAAAATACAAGTTAAATGCCGTTACACAAAGAATGAAACTTGTCAATACATTTATTGACTCTGTAAAGCTCTATACAGCCTATAAATGTATTGACAAATTTCGTTATCTGCATCATGATATTTCCATGTTTTAATTTACTTTTAGCATTTCACTTGAAGTGCGCTTGTAATTTATCCATTCTTCCATATTTCTCACAAAATTTTACGTTTTTTACACAAATTATTCCTGGTGAATTAACACCCACGTTTCGTCAAATATTTTATTTATGTATATCCAAGTAATATATCATATCCCAAGCAATGGTTAAAAGTAAGCTTACTGAAGTTTAGTTACCTGGCATGTTCTGTAATATTACGTTAAATAATCAACTTTTGATAGAATATTGAAACCCGCCGTTTGTCGTATAAAAACTAAGATGATATATTGGGGTGTGAGTTATTTATGGTACTTGTTGTATAATTTAACACGTTTTTAAAATAATAGTTAATAATATAATGACTGTTCTAGTCGTATAGTAAGCAATGACGCATCCTCTTCTATAGGAAGTCCTACGCCCCAGCTTCAGCAAGGCACATTGATGTAGAATCTACATCAATAAATTGTGGATGACATAGAACATGAAAGTGTAAAACAACAATGACTATCCAACAAGTTGAAACACGTCCGTTCAAGTTCATTGGCTTTCAGCGCCATTAACTTCGAGGGCTTAACGGCCTAAACAGGTCAAGTCCAAGGTTTATATTAAACAGGCCAGTGTGCGATATTGCCAATTAGAGTCTGTCACCGCGATAGATTGAATCGTCTGCTGTACCCCTCTATCGGACAGTTGCTGGCCTCCATGGCAATTCAATACCCATTAATTAATTGCTGCCTTTTGGTAGCCAGTACATTATATACCAAAGTTGATAAAACAAAGAATAGCTCAGATCGCAAGTAATTGACTTGAATAGGCGATCTGAAGCCTTTTTTTTATCGCCCGAGGTAAACTCATAGTTTTATGACACTCCCTTACCAGCCCGGCTGGCATGACCACCGAAACGCGATATGATAAAGCCATTATTCGCTTAGAACTTTCAAAAATCCATTGTTCTTTGACAGTTCAGAGCGATAAATGGCTACTAAATAATAAATGGCTCAATAAACATATTTGTTTCTTTACCTTTATCATAATATATCGTGTATATATTATGTCATGCTAGCCGGGTAGGAAGTGGGATTTTTCGTACGCGTAGCGGGCGAAAAAGTCCACTTGGACGATGATCAAGTGTGGCTTAAGAAATATTATAGCTATATGGAGTATTAGCTACGAAAACAACAGAGAAAGGACAGACAAAGGACTATCTGGGCAGTGATTTGAAAAATCGTCTTGTTTTTAATAGGGTTCGTTTAGTTTTGTAGACGAGGTCGACGCGTTGACCTTATTTAGGCAGCGTTAGGGAGATCAAACACTCATCGACGCGGAATCGAATAAAGGCGAACGCGAACCACACTAGTCGCATTTAGGCCATTCGCAACGGTTGTTTACATGGAGAGTACAGAATAATCGGTCCTTTTCGGCTGTTTTCGGCGTTGTTCGGCCGATAGTACGCATGCTGCCGTACTAAATTATTTTGCTATTAGAGTACACTGCCGATAGATTGCTACACTTTTTTACTGTGACTCCTTTTTACAGATCGGTCAGGATCGATCAGGAGTCTAGGTTTATTTAGCTTAGCGTAACGGCATATTTAACCAATACGCTAATGGCAGTTTTCTAAAACTCCGAGGAAATACATTAGGGTAAAACCGGGATAGATCTTTTGAAAAATTTTTATATGTATGTATTTAGCTAACTAAATTATTTGGGTTCAATTATTATTTGTTTTTTTGACCTATCAATTGCAGATTTTGCAGTATTTAACTTTTTATGAAACTGCTTTTTTGGGGATAGATGCCTACCTGTAAGGATTGTTGCCATGAAAATACTAAGAATGATATAGTTGTAATCCTAAAACAGCAATTGTCTCTAATTGGTCGAATTAAGAAAAACATTTAGAATTTTTCTTAAATATTCTAATATAAGGTTCTTATAATCACAAATCAACATAATGAAATTTTAAAAGCAGTTCAATGAAAATAATTCTTACTAAGTTCTTTATCTTACTAAGTTATTAAAAATATTAATTATTAAAGACCAACATGCATAATTATATTTTTTTAAATTAAAATAACACGGTAAAGAGATCCTTTTTAAAATACTATTTGATTTTCCGTAGTCCAAGAGCAAACTTGAGCATGCATTGCACTCCTCCCTATCGTGATCTTTCGTGGCATCGTTCGTTGCAATAAGTAAGAGTCGAAATACTCACTAAAAACATTTTAAAGACCTATATAATACACTGTGCCTGAAGCCGTGTGGTGACGGCAGAGTAGAATACAATTGTCACCATCTCTCCCGTGGGTGTCGTACAAAGCGACTAAGGATAAATTAGCGATGAGGAATGGGCAGTAGCGTTCCTCTTATACCACCTAGCAATAGCAATGTACTGCGACTTTTGTGCCCGATAAATGGCAATAGGCTCGCCACCTATTACATGGGACCTAACAAAGTTGGCGAGACGTGGGTGCTAGTTACCTCTGCCTACCCCTTCGGGGATATAGGCGTGATTTATGTATGTATGTATGTATGTATAATACACTAATACCTCTAAGGGCACCTATCCCTCCATACTACTATATGGGTATCAGGGCAGCTCCTTTCTCCTTTTCCTTTTATCCTTTTTGTTTAGGATAGGTGCCCTATTATTTTATAGATAAATTAAAAACAAAAGAGTAATTATTTACACTAAGATCCACACCTAATGAACCAGTACATTGACGTAATAAAAAATATAACGGAATTTTTTACTACTTATAAAGTTATACAATGGCAAATACCAACCTTTAAAACTTTGACGTCTTTTTGAAATTCGCTGCGGAGATCAAAATGCACACTAGCGAAACAAGTCCTCATCACGCGACAGCCCGTGGGAAATTGAAGTACGGGGTGACTACGTCACACACTTATACTATTAATTCATAGTCGCGAGTTCGGGAAGTAAAGTTTTTTGAAAGTAAGGCAACTATCCCATCGAGGCATCTATCCCGGTTTAACCCTATGCAGTAGCTAGTGATTTTACTGAAATCGTATGCCAATCACTCTTGATGCTTGAATATATATTATTTATCTAATGCCCAGATAAGTAATAAGAACACAGGGAGGAACGGTATATATTTCGTGAAAGCTAGGATTTGCTTCTATATAGCCTTTTGTTGACACGGCACGGAATTGAAACTCACTATACTTCCTATACTATACTTCCTTTTCAACGTTTACAGACGGAGGACTTAAATAAAGTTGGGCAAGAGAGTCTGTGTAAAAATAAATTGCCTCCTGTAACAAGCACGGCTTACTACTTTATGTTTCAAATAGTAAATGGCGAAATAAAAAAGAAAGAACTGTCTTGAAGAGCTCATCCAATGCTTTGAAAGTTTCCATATTGAGTTATATGTTAAGTCCATTCTGAGGCGGTTAAACAGTTTGTTAGTGACGAATGATCTGTGAAAGATTCCCAAAACATCTTTGAGTCATTATCTATTTGTTTATAAATATCCATTAACGTTAAATCATGAACTATTCGCTAACAGAAAGCACGTAGCAAAATATTTAATGAATACAAAAGTAAGGTTTTTGTCGTCTAACAGACAATGCTTATATTCGAAAATACAACTGCAACGCGGGTCAGGTTAGAACCGTGACCAAAACGAAGATCGTTTGTCCTTGACGTACTCTATTCTGTTGGTCAACAATTGTGGGAGAATCTGTCGTAGATAGGAGTCACCAGACTTTTAATGTCCCCACTGCTAGGGCCACCCCTATGGATAGAAACAAATACGGAGAATCGGCTATAACCTACCACGCTAGCCCAGTGCGGGTTGGTGGGTATTAACGACTGCAAATGCAGCCGGGATCAACGGCTTAATCACTGGCACTTTTCCTGTGTAATGAATCAAAAAGGAATGCATGTCTTTATGAAGTCTAACCGATATCAATATATGAGTAAACATACAGCGCCGACCTCAGATAAACTGAGAATAGGTTAAGAAGAAGATCTAGTTAAATAAGAAACAATTTATTTTTACCAACAGTGTTTGCTTTTCTGTGTCGCCTGTAGCATCTATCTATATACCTACATGGAAGATTATTTGAATCCCGAACGATCGCTTTATATACTAAAAAGTTACTTTGCACATTATCAAGTATGTTATCTACCAGAAACACTAATGAAAAATATGTTTTAGCACAAACCTCATTCATTTGTAAACATTCTACATTCTTCATAACATGCGAATTCATATGCGAATTCAATTTCGGACCACATCAAAAGAGAAAATCATTAACAGTCATCTCTCATTGACAAACCTCCCACCTGTTTTGGTTTTCTTCATTATAAAACAGATTGGTGTATTACCCTCATCGGTCGTTAACCTAAGTAATTAAATCCAATGTTTCCATGCCCCAATGTTTCCACAACCTTACCTAAACAAATGTTTTGAAATTGAAAAAAATTAAATTTTAAGAAAGTGTCTGATTATACGCACGGTCTTATGTTATGTAGTTATAGTCATTATGTCGCCATGTTGGCACAATGACGTGTCAACCTTTTAGCAGAGATTATTTAGTTTCACACAATTGCAAGCCGACTTAGTAGCCACTACACAAATACTACTGTGTCGGTATTGTCTAATAAAAATACACTATCCCAATTATAAAATGTCAAAAAGAGGTCGCTATATTTTGCGGTTATTAAATAAGTTAATGTTAAATATTATCCCGTCTTGCCTACATAACCCATATTGTCCGACCAACCCCTAATACCCAATTCGATGCCTGACTTCCCCTAATACCAAATCTAGAATGAACGAACTCGAGATACAGATTATTACACAGAAATGTTCAAATAAAAATAAAATGACATAAAGATTAACTAAATGTCTATGTCAATCACGGTACTATTAGCATCAGATATCATGTTGGAAATTAGTTCTTATCGCAAACTTCTGTATGTTTGTACTAATAGCTCAATCAAAGTTAAATTATAGTCATTACCACGTACATAATATTTCTCGAAATTGCGCTAAAACATTACCTTTAATCTGATTCCTCAAGGTTGGCATCACGCAATATAACCAAGATTCATTTAGACATAAGTCTGCTTTACGAAAACTTGCAAGTTTTTTTAATAAATAGCAGAAACATTATTCATTTCAATAGGCGTCTTAAATGCAGTAGACCGCATTTAAATTTTAAAGAAACGAATTGACATGAGAATGTTTATGAAACTACTCTTATTTTATCATATATCACAATTTTACTCTAAAACCTAAATAACTATTGCAGAAGAGGAATAAAAAACATTTATATTTATTAGTGTTTATGAGAGCATAGGAATTAGAATAACGTTAAAAATATATAATTATGCGCTTATAAGTGAGCTTATAACCCCACGTATGGCTTAGCATGCACATAAATACATGGCTTGATAAATCTCTTCTTCTAATCCAAGGGTTTTAAAATATTGCCTTTTTATTAAGCTAATAACGTCAGGAAATATTGTGTCCCATATGGCTTGATATATGGTAAGGGTTCAAATACTTCATCAGGTCTTTTAAATAACGTAACGCATAAGGTTGGTTTTGTAATTCAAAAGATGAATGGTTTTGAAACTTACCTAATATTTATAAAAGATGAAACTGTAACGTGGTACAATATCTGATTCTCTTTTCATTCTAAATTACTAGCATCCTTTAAAAATATTATTAAAAATAACTTCCCGTCAAAATTCAAAATTTAAATAGAAATACATTAAATTAAATGCATTATATTCGGCGCCTCACTTATTTCCCATTTTACTGCTGACTGTCGGAGGAGACGAATGTCTCTGAATTCCATATCCATTACTAGTATAAATAAGATGTAAATTTAATAAATAAAAATGTTATAAATACTACCTCAAGGCACTTTTAGTGCCTTAATTTTGGAATTTTTCTTATATCGAATAGTGACGGCTTTGGTGGTTATTTCTTGGACCCCCGATAGGGCCACGTACCACACCGTTACAAAACAACGTTCAATGTTCCGCCTTTAAGTATTGTTGCCTTGTATTGTAACTAACTCTGTGGAATTTGGTATCAAGTAGATCAATCTTGAAGACAGGTGCTTTGTCGGATAATCTGATAATGACAGACTGATAATCCTGTTACCAATGCTTATGGTTTCTAAACCTTAACTCACAAAGGGATAGCAGCAAATTAACTATTCAGAGTTCAGTGACAGATTCGTAAAGTTAACTCCTTTATTCGAACTGAGAATGCTAATGCGGCATTGGCTGGTAGATTTCTATGGCTCTATACATTGTAGATGTCGGTAGATTTAAAAACTTATATACCTTTATTATTATAAAAGTTATAAAGTATTTATTAAGAAACACTTTATAGACTAATTAGAGCATATCTGATTGTAATTATTACCTTGGCCGTGTGGTGACGGCAGAGTAGAATACAATTGTCACCACCCCAAATCTCTCCCGTGGGTGTCGTACAAGGCGACTAAGGATAAATCAGTGATGAGGGATGGGCAGCAGCGTTCCTCTTATACCACCTAGCAATGTACTGCGACACTTTTGTGCCCGATATATGGCAATAGGCTCGCCACCTATAACATGGGACCTAACATAATTGGCGAAATGTGGGTGCTAGTTCACCTCTGCCTACCCCTTCGGGGATATAGGCGTGATTTATGTATGTATGTATGTATGTAATTATTACCTACTACCTACTGGTAGTTCTTCAATCATATATTATTTCACAAATAATTATTATTTCAGGTAAGCACTAAGCATTAATTAAACCAGAGAAGCTCCCGCGATAACTAGAAGAAACTGTTGTTGGTTTCAATCCGAATTCTCAGTAGTTTTTAGGAAATTCCCACTGTAAAAAGTGAAGAGATGAAAACTGGTTAAGCGGTGAATTTTGTAAGTAACAATGATCGTTTCTCTTGATATTGATAAATTGCTGCTTGACCTCTCAACAGACGCCTTACAAATCGGTCCCCTTCGCTTAAACACTCTTAGCGAAACGCCTGACCAACAAAGTAAGGAGAAAATATTGAGGCGGCTTTTTTTTTATTGAAGCTGTGCCAAGTAGCTAAGCGATGCGTTACGAGAAAACGATAGGATTGTTCCACTTTGGAAACGCATTAATTCTATTACAGGACTTTTTGGCCTCTTAACTATCTGGAGGCCTACCGCCTAACTCGATTGCTGATGATAACTTTAAATCAATGCACTGCTTACGGCTATAGCAGCCATCCTGAATTTGTAGGCGGTACGGATTTTGTGCCAAATTCATACAAAATCATTCGGTGATCATTCGTTCAAAGCTTCGCTAATAGTTTAGGTACATTTGGTGCGAAATGACAGCATGACGTCATAAACTATAGCATTTCCATTAGCAATCGAGTTAGGCGGTAGGCCCCCTGGTCGCCTTTTTAAGGAAAAGTCGGCTAATACAGAAACCACTGAATGTACAATTTGACGCCTTTATTTTAAATACAGACATAAATTTTATTTAATCCTTTCTCCCACAGGGATAGGGGAAGATAACTTTTTTCGTCTTGCTTTGATCCTTACATATCATTTCGCTTCGTCCAATATTATTACTGTCTTCGTGCATGCCCATCGGATTTCGGGTACTCATGAACTGACACTTTTTACGTTGTTACGTTGTTACGTTGTTACACAAATTATACGTTGAATGAATGAATTAAGGATTTAACGTACTTTGAGACTTATCATTACGTAAGTAATAACAATTAAAAGTGATAACATAAAACCAAATAAAATGTATATGATATTGTTTTCATTTGCTTAAATCATGCCAAGGAAGGTGGCCAAAGGACCAAAGGTTACAGGACTAAGAATACCCCAAAAACTGAAACCTAGATTGGCTATCAAAATAATAATCAATTCCCAAATCTCTGAGGATAGTTATACGAGTAAGAGAATTGTATTTCAAGGTGAAGTTTTATACCTCCAGGGTATTATTGGACCAAGAACTTATAATCAAGATACGTATCTTCATTATAACGGTAACGTTTGACTATCGGATAATTTTGTGACAGAATTCGACTTTTTAAATTGATGATGTGATTATAAATATATCACTATAAAATATTGAACTCGTATAAATATTTATGTCATATTTTTGTATTTCAATATTGAAATAATCAAATTATGTCAAGGGTTAGAAAGGACTGGAGAAATGTGTCGATTTTGGATTATTATTGTGAACTGTTGACTTCATTGTAGGTACTATTGAAATTGACATCACAATAGAAAATAGCAATTTTTACGACCATATTTCACGGTGCAGTTTCAATATTAAAACAAATTCCTTCAAAATTGAACATTAAGAGAAGGAAATTAAGTTTACTCATCCGCACTTGAGTCATTCTGTGCCCGGACGTAATTCCAGGAATGTCAATTTTTGCTCAAAATACGGGACAGTTCGGGTAAAAAGCATCTGCAAAATCAAGAGAAAATTTATTTCTTCTTTGAATTTGTTTCAAAACTTCGTTACAAAAAATTTGAAAGCTATGCTCGTCTTTAAAGTTCTTTTCACTTTGTAGCACTTTTATTTTAGTTGAAGTTGTATTAGTAGGTTCTATGTACTTTACAAAGAAGACACATTATTAAAGAAAATACGAGAAATGTTCACTCCAAGATTATATTAATTATCTCCACTAAAGGCTAAAGAACTAAATAGTTCTTAAGATAAAATGATCTTAAGATGTGAATTAATTATTAATGTTTGCAGGGCTGGTTTTGAACCTACTGTATCCAATAATTATCTGCAGCATCAACTAGGTCGACTTCAAATCGAATATGGTTGAGTCCATATTAATGATGCATGGTGGGCTACTAAATTATAAAGACATTATCTTGACTTAAACCTGGTGGCCTATTTATAATCTTCTCTCTGCTCTGTTCCCACATTATATGCAGCTAGTGCAGTACCTATGTTTGGGATGAAAACATTCGAACCCATACGGCTCAAGGTTTGGCTTAGGTTTTACAGCCAACCGCCTGCCTGACATGAAACCTCTTTTGGTGTGTCAGATTGGTGGTTTGCCCTCCACCGTGTACTTATTGGTCTTAACCGCGCAATATCCTTTAGTCGAATTTACAATAGGTACCCCTATGGTGAGTCGGGACACATTGGCACATTCTACATTATTTTTTCATTCGCAGCCACGATTTCCAATAGCTTCTCTGCTTCCACCAAAATGCTTCTCTCACGGACTCTGGCATTGCCTACGATTCAGAAAAGTGTTAGAATTAAATGTACTAACTCCCTACGGCAAAAGTTGGAAAATATTTTTTTTGTAAAATGGTTTTAGTAACTAACTCGGAGACGTGACTGTGAATTATTAAGACAGATTACTATGCACATAAAAACATAATTGTATTCCATCGCTTTAAAGCTTACCCCATTAAATGGAATCGCCCGAGTCGTTTCACACCTGAATATTTTGATTAGTTAATTTCGTTGCTTTTGGCCCGCTAAAATTTAAAGCTGTTACAGTTGGTCTATTATGTTCGAATTTGTGGATTCTAATTTAAATATTTAAAGTGATTTCAAACTCAATTACTATTGTCTTTACTGTAATTCTTTTTTTACCACAAAGCATGTTTTTTCAGTACGTTATTTTATTATTTTCGACCTTATTCGGATTCTCATTTAAATATCTAAAATATAAAGTCATTTTACTCTACCACTTATTATTTTTCTGTTCTCTATCCCCCTTTGACCACAATGCCCTTAATTATGTTCATTGTTTTCCAGTAGTTCGCTATGAATGATGCACAGGCCTTCCCTATAAATAGAAGACTATAATAGCGCTGTGGTTACGGCAAAGCAGAGTATAATTGTCATTGCCCTCCTCTCTCGCTGGTGTTTTATAAGACGACTAAGAGTTATAATATAACAAGGAATAGTTAGCAGCGTTCCTGCTGGTCCGTCTATCAAATTACTGCGATTAAAGATACCGATGAATGGCAATAGGCTCATAATAAGGGTAGCAGCGTCCTTCGTATACCACCTAGTAATGTACTGCGATTTCTGTGACCGATAAATGGCAATAGACTCGCCACCTATTACATGGGACATAAACTAGTTGGCAAAACGTGGGTGTTAATTCACCTCTACCTATTCGGAGATATAGGTGTGATTTATGTAGGTATGTATATATACATAAGTCTCGGAAACCATTATAAGTAGTCTTACGACTTATGAAAGACTTACGGTCTCTTATTTATCGAATCGAAAAGAAACTACTAGAAATTGTGTGCAGAACCGCCCTTTCCGATTAATATTACCACAGGTTGTTTCATAAAAAAGTTTTCCAAGTTTGTTTGGCTTAGCGCTTTTCCGTGGAAACTCTTTGGTATAATTAATTATCGACGTTGTATAAGGGAAGCTTATGGCAGGCACGTAAGTAGGTAATAACTTGGTAAGTCGATTATTCTCTTCTCTTTTCAAAATGGGCACATTATCATGAATAATGATTGTTATTTGGATGTAATGTCTGCGCATAATAAAAACTTGTTACATTGCATAAATTGTCAACAATTTTCAAAAAAGTGTTAGGTTTATTTGTGTACACGGAAGTCTTCTTTGTAAGTCAACAGATGCCTTATTCAACGGTCTCGACTAGACAGAATATAAGAATTGCTAGAATAAAGGAGTAGGTATATTTTAGGTCACCCATCCAATGACTGAGTTTGGCGACGTTACTTACTTTACGCAATCGCAAGCTGAGCGCAATCGAGATCCTTATCTTGACTGCTTGATAATATAATAGGTGATTGGCTCATACCCTGTTTAATTTCGTCTCCGACTAAAGAGACTTGGAACTAGTGTGGGTTGGCATTTGGTAATTCGATTTTCCCAATATAAATTTGGATTGGGTGACTATATAGGGTCGCCCAACTCATTCGGAGCTTACTGCCAAGTAAATTCGAGACTTAGGAGCAATTTTCGCTCCACAGTATTAGTTTTAGAGCGTCGTTGTTGTAGAGTTAGGTGGCTAATCCAAAATCAACTTATCGAAATACGTTATACTTTATGTAAAATACATGATATTGCAATTTCTAAATCAGTGCCTTGCTTACTTTATTTCATAATTATCACCAGTCACTGCTGGGAGACAGGTCATCGTCATGTTTCTGCCCTGTTCTCAGTTTATCTGATGTCGGCGCAGAATGTAGAAACATTTTCCATTCATATCGCCCAGACGTCGTCAAGCCATCTATTACTTTTTGATTAATTTCATCCATCGCCCCATTACCACCTGCTAACGATGAACGGAAAAAGGGATTCAGATGACGACAATCCAATACATACTGCTGAAGGTTTTAGGTTAGGTTATAGAGCTATCGCTATGAATCTTCCGAGCCGACTTTTATATGACACCCATGGGACGAGTCGCGCTGAAATATTCCACGTTATTTTTTTAATAAAAAAATTCCTAAGGCATTTTAAAATCTTGAAATAACAATTTTGATATTATATAGGTTGCGTTGCTTTAAAAATGATTTTATTATGCACAAGTGAAGAATTTCATACATAAAAAAACGTTTTTATAAAAAATAATGTTCAATGTCATTTTAAAGAGCTCTTTGAGACTTTTATAGCGTTACCTTAGGGGAAAGTAGCCAAAAGCGGACATACTGTCTTATGTGGATCGTAGTGTGTAAAATGATCACATACCCAAAGAAATAGATTGTGTTACATAGTTACATTTTCATCTGGGAGCAGATGATGGGAATGCCAGGTGCATACCAGTTGTAACGACGATTTAATTCATGTAAGAGATATTACACAGACTATCCTCCCCGTTTGCACGGTGTATATTTTTGAATAAATATGCTGTAAGTTTTGTTTAATCATATCGAAAATATATAATAGCTGTCTAGGAGAAGAGGGATCTTTTCCCTCTTTCTCTATAAGTTAGAAACTTATTTGCTATAGGCTATTAGATTATTAACATTAATACAAAGTAATACTTTATGAAATTCAAATGAATTATGCGCGTTCAACTCCGAACAATTATTGTTAATGGACTACTTATACTTTGGAGGCTGAACAACAAAATTAAATTTTAATATTCCAATATCGAAACAAACATTTAAGTTCGAAATGCTAGCTATTCCCAGGCCTTCAATGTCTGTAAAACTGATAGTTACAAAATTTTGGATTGAAGAATACGAACATACATTTTATATAATATCCGAAAAAGTAGGCAGAGGTGAATTGTCGACTCTATTGGCATCTATTGGACAAGTAAATCGTTTGATATAGTCCGACAACTTCGTGCGTGACCTTCCTGCGGTATGAAGGGCGGTGGCGGGTACGGGGCGCTCTGGACGTTGGCGGGGATGGGTGATGCGGGGAGGTGGGAAAACTCGCTCCTCTCCGCCTCGCCCGCCCCCGCTAGCATCTACTGTGCCTCGTCCCCACCACCGTCTCGTACCGCAGGAGCGTCCCGCACGGACTTGTCGGACTATAGGTGGTATACGAAGAACGATGCTACCCTTACTCATCACTGACTTAACCCTTAGTCGTCTTGTGGGAGGGACACCGGCTCTGTCGTCACCTGTCGGCTATTAATTGAAGAGTATTGTAGAGAAAATGGGCCATAAACCCGCAATAGGCCATGAGGGTTGCTGAATATTATAGACTGCGCTATCGAGCTCCTCTTCCTCTTAAAATCATCTTTATACTGTCATGAATAATGATGATTTTTCTATGACAATCGCATGTGTCGCAGGACCCTTAGAGCTCAAATAACTCAAAAATGTGTGAAATATTTTGATTCTTATATCGTTATCACAAAGTTCAGTCTACCTCATCACCAAGCATGCATTGTTATAAAGTTATCGGCAATGCCGTATACGGGTAATGCATTTTTAGACGAACAGATAAAAAGTCAGTATGTGGGCATATTACATTCACAACCAAAGTAATGAATAATGTAAAACTCACATCAGTTAGCACCAGGATAATATTGCCGATGTGACATTTTGAAGATAAGCGATCCGGCTTTTACATTGTAGTTAAACACAAGCTTAATGTACGAAGTTACCACCAATACGGATTTAGTGTTCTTATCGTCGGATTTTATACTTTGGTCACTTCTTCCGGAGAATTTTTCACGTGTTCGGCAAAATTGTTACAATGTTTTGCTACAACAAACAGTTCAAAGATGATGATAAATCAGATTGTCTGGAACTAATGTTATTGAAATTTCACACAAGTTCCAAAAGCTTTGAATCTCAAAATGAGGTACCTATTTGAAGACAAAAGAAAGTTGCACACTATTTATTTTACATTGCGAGCACTGACAATGTTCTAATTAAAATAATTTGGAAAACGGAGCCATTGGTCATGGAACAAATATTTTTATTCCTCCCCTATTAGGTAAAACCACTGAGACTAGCCCATTCAGTATTTAGTAATTCCTTCTGTGAAATGTCTTAAAAAATAGCTTAAGAACAGTTACGGAAAATGATGTACTTATTCGGGTCACGATCTCGCGTCTTCCACAATAGAAACTTAACCAACCGAGACAGTTTACCTCGCCAAAATTAAACTCAAACCTTTCAACTTCACTTTGCAAAGCAACGACCCAAGGAGATATTATTTTTTATGATTCTTATTTTAAAGACACTGACATGTTTATGAAATTAACACTTTTTCTTAGTAAAGGTTTTCCTAATAAAAATAATGTCCAAATAACAAACAAATAATAATTTTAATGTATGCTTTGAGATTTTGTAACATTTGGCCATATTTCATTTTACTGACGTCCTAAATATTCGAAATCTGTCTAAAATTGTATATTATTTAGTTATGTGACCAATAAATAAATAAAAAATTATCTTAAATACATAGGCTCACTGTAAAGTTGTTCATATGCATTTAAAAACGCTATAATTTTGACTTGGCTTATTGAAGACAGTTTGAATATAAACAATACTATTAGCAGACAATGTAATTTTTATGACGCAAGGTTTTGTCGTAGGCTTTACAATACAATATTCTTTAGGTAAGCTGTTATTGTCAGTTTGTTATATCTAACGCCATTCAGGCTTATTTGTATAGTGTACACGGGGCAATATCCGTAAGTCTTCTACACTTGGAATAAATTGGAACGCGCATTCTACGTTATATTTTCGCTCGCAGCCACGAAAGACCCTAGCCATTATGTATTGTTTATCTTTATTTGAGTAATAAAACCAATATCTTAAATTTATATTCTAGATATTGTAGTAAGGCTAAAGACAGGGAAACCAATTGCTACCGACATTTGCTAAGAAACAAGGACATGTCACCTATTAGTTTCAAATTATTTGCCACTCTAGAGCAATATTCACGGTTGTTGTCTTCATACATAATATTATACGACTATACACCATTTGTTTGATGTAGGTCAGCGGCTTGGGAGATGTGATTTGCATTTCACACTCATTGTATTGATTCGACTAACAAAGTTTATTTGTTTTGTAATTGCAAATAATGTGTTTATTATATAGGCTCGCCACTTTTTACATGTATTTAATTACATGTAAACTGTGCCGAGCCCATATCTATCGGGCACATAAAATGCAGTATATTGCTAGATGGTATATGAGGAATGCTGCTGCTCATAACTTATTACTGTGTTTACCCCTTAGTCGCCTAGTATGACAACCGCAGGAGAGATTGGGGGTGGTGACAATGATTGTATTCTGCTCTACCTTCACCACATGGCGTAACAATGATACGAAATAATATTCGGTTAAGTAGCATTTTACCATACACACATTTTCACGCCTTTCTCCGACAAGGATAGCATTTATATCCACGTGCTACGATCCTTACAAGCTCTTTCGCGTCATCCAGATGAAGCAGAAAACAAAATACTTAGTTGCGTTAAAAATATTGTCCATGAATATTCTTCAAAGGCGATCTTTTGTCCTATAATATATTTCAATTGCCCTTGGGCAGTATTTACAGCGTGGGCAGAAGTTTTTCGCTGAACTGACATTATGAGAAACAAATCGCTTTACAAGTTCCATTTAATCGTATTATCTATTTAAAATTACAATACTGGTATCTCAGCATTCGCAGGAAATCGTGTAGTAAAAATGCATAACCAAATTCAGGTCCCAATATTCTATCTACAGCTAAAAGTAAGCTCGAAAGTTTCGTTTCCTGGCATTTTTTTATATATTACGATAAATAACAGAAGTTGCTAAGCAACTAAGCTGAAACACGTCTATTTTCAACTGTTGATAGAATATTAGGACCCGCCGTTAGGTAATTATTTATTACCTATTCTATTATCGTAGATATCGGTTTGAAAATACGGGCCCGGTTCCAAATGATAATGATTCTCATCTCTAATGTGAACGAAGGACGGCACAGAAACAGCCTCTAGAGCCTTTTGTTGGCCTATCGAGCCAACAAAAGACACAAGAGGCTGTTTGACTTTTGTCTTAAGACAGTTGTTGAAAGTTCTTAAACGCTCGATTGAAATCCAGGCCAACTTAGATCCTTGTTATTAATTCTTACGATTGTTCCTCTGTATCTATTTATCCAGTTTCAGTGCCGTCTATTATAGATTTCATGCGACGATTGACTTCTCATTTATTGAGAATCTCAATTTCGTCAAAGTTCATTTAGACATTATCGATTTTAAATTTTTATCTCTCCCATTTGATTCTAATCATCTGATCGTTTCCTTTGTGATTTTCTCGAGATTCTTTTATTTCTTAGTAGCTTTCGTATACGAGAAAGGGAAACCTAAATGTATTGTAATTATTTTGCAGTCAATAGCACATTGGGTAATTGGATATAATAATAGTAAGAAATTGTATGCATCCTTAGTAGCTTGTCTAGTAATTCTTCTTCTTCCTGCCCTTATCCCGCTCTAAGCGGGGTCGGCACAACATGTCTTCTTCTTCCACTCCTTTCGATCCTTCACCAATTTCTCATCCACTCCTCTCGCTATCATGTCCTCCTTTACACAGTCCATCCATCTCTTCTTTGGTCTTCCTCTCCTTTTACGTCCTTCCACGTTCATGCCTAACATTCTTCTGCCAATATAGCTTTCATCTCTTCGCATAACATGACCAAACCATCCCAGTCTATTACTCCGCAGTCTCTCTGTCACTGGTGCTACTTTCAAGCTTCCCCTGATATACTCATTTCTTATCTTATCTCTCCGTGTCACACCACACATCCATCTTAACATACGCATCTCTGTTACATGCACTCTTCTTTCATCAGTCTTCTTCATAGCCCAACACTCTGATCCATACTTGTCTAGTAATTAAACTATTGAATAACATTAACAGTAAAAGAACCTTCGTAAAGTCTGTAAACTTTCCAAATTATATTTTATCTAGGAACCGTCAAGCTGGCTAATGGTTTGATAATTTGCGTAGTTTAGAATTCCAGGAAGTTTTTAAGCCTTGTAATTATAATGAATTTCTTCAGGAAAATTTTATAAAGAATCATGTTCATCAGGCGATACCTTATTTTGTTACATTTTGTGTTTGGTTTTTATTAATATACGCATAAGATACGCAAATTACCTTACGCGTATATTAATTAGAAGCAAATACACGATGCAACTGATCAATGTAAGCTAAATCAAGATAAAGGAATAAAGAAGAAATATTACTACGTATACTCATTCATTCTATCACGAATATTACTATTTGTGGATAATACTACGAAGTTGTGGAGTGTACCAATAACGTCACATTATTATTAAAAAGGTCGTTGAATTTCAAGGCTTCCATCAGTAAGGATACAGCCTTTAATTAGCTTAATTTTATCTCCAAGCCCGCAGAGAACATCTTAACCATTTCTGTTTTATTCCACAAAATTAGTTTTTAAGCAATATTTGTGGCGTTTTTTAGTCTGCTTCAATTTATTTCGAATTTCGCTTGATGATATACTGAATTTATCTTACTTTAAAAGCACTTAACGTAGAGATTTTAAAAAATGCCTGTTTAACATCCAAAATTAACAGATAAATTCTATCTAATTATTTAACATTGTCTAAACTTGGGGTATTTTTGTAAAGTAACGAAAATGGTATTTATTGAATATTTAACATGGTTTTAATAATTGATTCCGAATGTATATACATACTGGTCACAGACGAAAGTAGTTGAGCGTCTACTAGATACATAAATAAACGCTTACTTTTACCGTAGTAGCCAAAATGCATTGACATCGACATTTCGCCAAGTCTATTCGGCCCCATGTAATAGAGAGCGAGCCTTTTGCCGTCTATCTGGCAAAAGGCTCGCTCCCTGAAATTTTCATATTTATATTACAAATAGCGATACTAAGAATAATCTCTAAGCTTCATGTAGGCCATGAGGCGAGACTTAAGGTCCATTTATATCTACTGAGATTGAGCGTGTCAGACATGTGCCATGCCAGACAAAATAATTAATTACATAGTTTTTATTAACGAATTTAGATTTAACGTAACGTGGCCGCGCAGACACCGTCAGACACGGGCCGTGCCTGGCGCGTGTTCGCGAAAAGAATATTTTGTTGGCGCGGTTCATATCGGTATTTGTCCGCGGCTACTTGCCGGGTGTGATTTAAGTAACGGAACCGCACAGACGTCATTATCCGGTGCACGTCGCCTGACGGTGTCTGACATGACACCTATCTGGCACTCTCAATGCGTGTAGATGACAATAATCGGTGTATGTGTGTGTCTGATAAGCTCAATGTCGGTAGATATAAACGGACCTTTATAGCCCCAAAACGTTGGTAGACCCTGGACCTGAAAAATTATATTGTAAGATATTGCCAAACCACCGATGGCTCTCGAAATATTCTTAGATAATATTATTATTTGTGGCGGAATCTCAAGTTAGTCGTCTATAAAATTGATGGCTTCCACTTTTCTCTGTGTAGGTATTTGTGTACTACCATCTTATGAATATTAGGAGGTATTGGATGAGATGATTTAATTTGTAATTGATTGAGATGTTTGTCAGATAAATTTCTGGGGCAGCTTTTGTCTTTCTTTTATTCTTTGATCTGAAAACAATGCGAGCTCCACAATAAGAACAAAAGACTGACTAAAGTCGCTAATTAAATCCATGGTCTTTGTATTTGGTCCCCAAAATTCTAGTAAAACAATTAATAAATATATTCGCAAAAGTAACCCTGAAAGTGCAATTTGATTGAATGTCTTATCAATGAATGTTAAAAATAAAGCTTTATAATTGTAAATGTTAAAAATTAATTCTGTACATTTACAGTTATAAAACTGTTGTAATATAGTTATATTGACACTGTAAAATTATTTAAAATATACTGACTAAACTAATTTTCATGCTGGTTTGTTCGAATGGCCATACCGCTGGCAATCGGGTAAGAAGTCCCGGGTTCGAAGGTCGGCAATTTTTTGTGATGAACACATAATGAAATAATTATTAAAATATGCCTGTCGTCCTAGAATCCATCACACAAATGCTTACGCTACTTACTTTGGGTTATATAAAAGGTGTGAGTGTGAGAAATGAGATTTTTATAGATGACATTGGATCTGTAAATATTTTATTAGTCTTACTGCCGCACTCAGAGACGTCAAATAACGTTAATGAGTACTTAACGTCAAAAAATGGCAGTTCAAAACTAGTCGCTATTCTTGCCGGGTATATGGTCTAGATTTGAATGAAAATTTTTGACATTAAATACTCATTACAGTTAATTGACGTCTCTGAGTGCGGCAGTTAGACATCAAAACCTATTTTCAAGAAATCGTATCTAAGGGAAGACAATTTTAATCCACCTCTGGTAAAAAGAGCGTACATTATCGCGTACCAATAGCAATCCGACACTATTGTTCGTATGTTACATAAGAGAAGGTTTAATATCGCATGAGCGTAGCATTATTAAACATCATGCCACGTTACGTAAATCTTATTTTTGAGAAATGGTTTTTCCTTTATGGAGCCTTTCACTACTATTGGATGCGTAGGTATATCTTTTTGAAATATTGAGTTACCATTACGAAAACTTTACAATAGGTAAATTACCTTGGGCTGAGTATAGATTTATTGTAATTTATAATATTTCTCCACGTGTCTTCTATACTGGCCTGGAAGCGAAAAAATAACGTAGAATAGGCCAGCCCTGACTCATCCCATGGGTGTCGTAAAAGTCGACTAAGGGAGATTGCCCGGTATAAATCAATAAGCACCTTGGGGCACCCGAATGGTGAACGGCAATCCACCAACAACAGCATACCCAAAGAGGGTTAGTGTCAGGCAGGCGGCCGGCTGTAAAGCTTAAGCCAAAATTTTGAGCAGTATGGATTGGAATGTTGTCATTCCAATCACTCTCTCCGTTCATCGGTCGCTCGACATGGTCCGTTCCGTCTCTTTTCTATACATTCATTCATCACTAGCACCTTTACGGTGTGATGGATGATTTGAATCAAAAGGGAGTGGATGGCTTGATAACGTGACCGATATGAATGGAAGAGGAAACATACTGCGCCGACCCCAGGTAGACTGGGAACAGGGCAGGGAGAAGAAGAAGAAGATGCAATATAAATATTCATTATTATTATTTTTAAAACTTTATTGCACACATATAGTACAAATGGCGGACTTAATGCCATAAGGAGTTCTCTACTATTCAATTAGTTCAATTACCAATCACTCTCTATCGATATTAAATAATTTACATACATACATAAATCACGCCTATATCCCCGAAGGGGTAGGCAGAGGTGAACTAGCACCCACGTTTCGCCAAATATGTCATGTCATCAGTCCCATGTGGTAACCCCGAATAGGTGGCGAGCCTATTGCCATATATCGGGCACAAAAGTCGCAGTACATTGCTAGCCTAGTTGGTATAAGAGGAACGCTGCTGTCCATTCCTAATCATATTCAGATTTATCCTTAGTCGCCTTGTACGACACCCACGGGAAAGACTCGGGGGGAAAGATTTAAACAATTTGATGTCAAATCAACGTGTAACAGATTATTTATATTTAGATACCGACAGACCATTGCAGATATATATTCTTTTAGAGATGTTACGTAGATTCTCTGACTTCGTATTCAAGATGAGTATCTAAAATGAACGTTATCGTATCAAAATTCAAAACTAAATGGGGTGTAAAAAGTTGCGGGAACGCTCCGGATATGAAAATTTTAAAGGTCACAGCTGCAAGCATTTATTGCGTGGTGTGCTCATCGGACCGAATATTGTCATATATATTGTGGATCAGTTTCACCAGAGCATCCAAACGATTTTAAAAAATGCTAGTGTTGAATTAATGTATAGAAAAGTGATAGAAGGAGAGGAACTTGTCAAGAGAGTTGGTGATTGGAGAGATAGGTATGAAAACATTTCAATTCATACTGCTCAAGGTTTTGGCTTCGGTTTTACAGCCGACCATCTGCTTGAGACTTGAGGTTTGCCCTCCAACATTAAGAAACATTTATATATTTTGATTGTTTTCTAGAATAATCTAGAACATTCAATAAAGGAGATGTTCCAAAATGGCCCATGTATTTGTACACTATCACAAAAGATTGAGAAAAAATAAATGATTCTTTGAAAATTGCAAATAAATAATTTAAAGTTTTTTGGCTTAAAAACCTTTTAAAACCATTAAAATCACATACATCTAGTAGCTAACCATCTAATGCCAAATAAAATACGTACGATACTGCCGCACTCAGAGACGTCAATTAACTTTAATGAGTACTTAATGTCAAAATTTTTTATTTAAATCTAGACCATAGACCTGACGAAAATAGGGACTAGTTTTGAATTGTCATTTTTCGACGTTAAGTACCCATTAACGTCGAAACGCTATTTGACGTCTCTGAGTGCGGCAGTTGATTTTATATTGTGACATCTTCCTTCTGCCATGACGGTAGGCTAGGCTGTTGTGTTGCAATATTAGCCAAAACTTAGGTATAACAAGCCAAAAAACAGAGCTTAAAAATAGCAATTTAACACATAAGAACTGTTTTATAAATTATTGCCTATATTTTGAATAACTGTACAAATATGTGGGCCAGACCAGACTCCATACATTTTGGAACATCTAGTTTGGTAACAGAATTCAATTCGTCCAAATCAGCCAACTTATTGAGACTTGCAAGTCAGACAGACAACTGTAATTACGTGTCAACTGAGATTTACTCCTGTGAACTTTACTCCACTTTGATGGGTGTATGTAAACGGTAAACTTAACAAACGGTAATTGAAGTGGAATATTCTGATGTAGTGCCAAATATGTCTGCGCGATCTTCGCAGTACAGTAATTAGATTAGAAAGAGAAAACGTGTTAAGCGGAGAATTCACTTCACGGACATGCCCGCAGACATGCCTGTGCGATTTTTGCCTAGTGTAGGACCGTCAAAGACAGTCTGGCCCATACAAACGAGGTTCGCGTGGCCATGTCTGGCGGGCATGTCCGTGTAGCGAATTCCCCGCTTTAAGCATATAGGTAACTGAGAGTTCATCCCGTTCTATTATTGATTCATTCTACGTTAAGGACTCTGTATACGTGACGGGAAAATACCCCCGACTGGACGTGGCCGGGGACTGCAGAAACATCGTTTGATAAAAAATATACCATGAAGGACATATGTCACGGAATCATGGACGGGACGTGCACGGGGCGTTTTGTACGAGAGAGGCCTCGTCCTCGTCCCTTCTACGTCCCGGTATTTTCCCGTTACGTAAGCGGAGACCTTTGGTATTGCTCATTGAACTAGAGGTTACATTACGCCTCTAGAATCGAATAGATTAACCTTTATTTTCTGCCCACGGTCCTTATTTAGGTCACAGTTTAGTTTGAATTTGCCAATAAATCCAACTAAATTATCGGAAAACGTTGAATTTATTATTAAAGTTGTTTAGCATTAATAAGTATCTACGTTGGATTATTTAATGGAGGGAAGTTAGTGGCTGTTCAACGAATTTAGAAATTACAATTTTTATGGCCTTTTGATTCCCAACACAATTAAAGTAGTAGTAAAAATAGTCATGAATGTCACACAGCTTAAGCTAATAAGCAGTAAAGATTTATTTTTAATGGGCGGAACTTTTGCGATGTGAACTGTTTTTCATTTGTATCTAGTTATTATATTAAACATAATATTTCTTAACACGTAGCATAATAACGTGGCAATTATTCTACGAAAGTCCTATTATCGCGAAGAACTCTTTTATACAATCAAGCTAAGTGTTAATTTGTTAAGTGAGTGGCTCTTTGTTTTTATGCTAACAAGTAGGTCAGAACATTTATTTTATTCCGTGTAAATGAAATACATACATACTCGTACATACATACATAATGTAACTGAACCCCCTTCACAAATTACCGTAAAATAAAATCTACATTATATTTTAAGTAAAAACATATAGATATTCGTATAAGTTATACGAGACAGCATACAATTAATTAGTTTTTCAAAAATTAGTTTCTTAAGGCCAATATCGTCTAGTACCCAATTTGTGATGTAGTAACCAAAGTTCTTTTAGAATATATGAGAATGAAATAACAGCAGGATAAGAGAACTTATAACCACATAATTTAAAATACCGTTCTATAATAATTAAAAACTAATAACTGCATTAAAAATAAATAAGGAAGTTGAAGCTCCTTCCCCGCTTCATATACGATGAGTGCAACCAATCGACGATTCACTCCCCCCTTCCAAAACCACAGGAAGTTCCTTATTATTAACCCTACATTTTGAGTATGAAGACACTTGCCGATACCTTGCCATGGACTGTGAGTGTGGTGTGATTTTAAACCAAAATATAAGAGTGAAACACATTAAGATTGACTCCACCAAACTTCTGTCATCCTAAGCTGAATGTAAATTATTCCGACAAGGAATACCCAAATTCTGTAAAGGCACTGAGTTGTGAATTCAGCCAGCGCTATTCGCAATGTATTGTTTTGCATTGCATCGCAATACATCCTTCCCAAATCTAGATTTTCCCCTTTTGCGTTGGAATAAGAAACACTCTGATCCTGTCCGATCGCCGTAATGAGTCGTCCAATGGAGTCGCACCAATGTATCCCACGCTTACTTTTGGAGCATGTAGAGTGTATTGAGTCATAGTCTCGGCTGCATGTAGAGTATTGGTTTTATTTTGGTACGCAAAGTCTTTATTCAACATTTGACTTATTTAACCTATGCCCAAACTAAAACCAGGTGTATATCCATAGCAAAATGTCCCCAAACTGTTCCATACTCATGTTTCTAAAATAAAATATATAATAACATAAAATAATATAATTAAATATACAATAAAATGTTATTGAAAGAAGTTATAAGTTCTCGATAAATTAAATACATTTTTGAACCTTATTTTCGATAGAATATTAAGTAGTTTTATAATAAATTGTCATATAGTTTAGTTATAGAGATAGTTCTTGAATGCCTTAGTAATTAAGTAGGTTAGTTAAGTTATGAAGTGTGAAATATTGCTTTAAGTTAAAGTTCGGATAATTTGTTAAGGTTGGTTTATACAGTAAAAGTTTCAGTGTAAAATCAAGTTATTAAGTTTTATTTCATTTTGGTTCAAGGTTAATTTAGCCGTAATTAATACGTAATCATGCTGTTTTATGTCAGTGAGTTATAATTTACCTCTTATTATTTTGGTTTCTCTTTTGGTTTTTAATAGGACAACGTAAATACCCTATAAACACGACCGAATTGAATATTGATATTGAAGCCCGTATAAAATGTATTAAAATGGTAAACCAACAGATTCAAATCGATCTTTGTTGGTTTAAGTACGCACACCGATAATTACATTTCAAGATGCCGTTTGTCACGATTAATCGATTAATCCGTAATAACACAACAAAACATAAAATAATAAAACCATCAATGTAAAACAAAGAATATGAATAAAGAACACAGAAAATGTAAAACAAAGCCCAGATAGAATACCACCACCTAGTCATTTTAAATTGAATGATTATATATTTATAATTTTATAATAGTGTTTTCTTTTTACTCAAAATCACTCAATTTTGAAATGACCTGACTTGCTTGGTTCCGAATACAATTTATTATTACGTATAAATTGAACAATCAATGATAGTTCGCCAAAACAATTATGAGATATTAACAGCAAAATTCAGACCAAGCCAGCCTAAATAAAAGGCACAAACCTACGCAGTCTTCTCGGTCTTGGGTCTCCAGCTATTTCTGAAATTTCTAGATAATTACACCCCCAATTTAACTACCTAATAACCCACAAGCATGGAGACCCCAGACCTATCCGGAATAACGGGAACTTTTCCTTGAATCTGTAAGAAGCATAATAAATTTCCACCACCTATCCCAGAATAACGATTTATTTACTTATAACTATATTTAATCGCGAAATGGTATGAAGTGGTATTAAGAATATCTGGATCACTAGTGGATGGTGCTTCTAACTACAAAATTTTCCTTAACCTAGGTAATACTTAAAACTACACGTAGAGGCTGAAATGTAAAAATTAGCGGGCCTTAAAACTACACCATCCTCCCCAGCACGCTATTCCAACCACAATTGATTTATCTTTTGTTGTCCATACCATTTTTTATTACACAAATAACAGAAGGACTACTTAGCCGCTTTGACGATAGATACATATATATATATATTTTTTAAAATAAACTATCCCTCGGTTCCCCTTGAGTTTTGCCTCCGCTAACTAGAGTAGCCTTCATTATTAGTGTTTATTTATTTAGTTTCGAACAAAGTTTTAGATGTCAAAATAAGTCAAGGTGTAAAGCAAAACGCGACCTGTACTTGAACACAACAAAATAATAATAATGTCAAATAATTACTAAAATAGGCTTCCAACACAAAAAACAACCTTCACCAGGAAGTGCCATCTTTCTTGCAAAGATAGTATTATTGAATTAATAATCCTGTCTTTGTTAGCCTATAGTTACGTTTGGTAACTTGCAATGATTTTTTTTTTTATATTATTATTATTTATTTAAAACTACACCACAAAAGTACAGTACCTAACTTGGGGGTTTTCCCAACTACAGTCAACTTATTTCCAATATAATACTCATTTCTATTTATATTAAAATGTGTGTGTTGTGTGCTTTGCAAGGTGACTAAGAGGTTAAAACCTCAGCTATTTGGATAGATTCGCCTAACACTTAAAACTAAAATCTTGAGATTACTCTACAATTTCATCTCGGGACTATTGAAAAAATCCAAATGCTACAAAATTTTACAGTGTTATGTAGGTGTTATATACCCCGATATATAAATAATATGTCTTATTATCTAGGTAACTATAGTTAATGGGTTCATTCCTTGGTATAATGATTTACTTTAACCTCTTCGGAGTAATAAATCATTAAATTTTACCTAACAATATAATGTGTAAATATTTATAGATTGGTCCACTACTCTTACACAATTAAATTAAGTCAAACAACTATTAAAACACCCAATAAATAGATCCATTTTCCCACGAGAATTGAACCGTGGCTTAAAATAAAATTTGCAAAGTAATTTCGCTGACCAATCAATTTCCACTACCCTTACATCTACGTCCAGTGATAAATGAGTATTATATTTGGAATAACACAGAACATAAAACATTAAAATAAACAAATTAAACTGTTATTGATTCGCCTGTTCTAAGTTTAGCTGAATTTCGTAACCAACTTACAATAGACCAATCACTAACAACCAAAACAAGAGAGAAAATAAACAAGAAATTTAATAGAAAACTAATGAAGGAATATTTTAATTTAAAATTAAAGATTAGACTTTTAAAAAGAAAATAATTTGTAATAAAATAAAATCTCTAAAATAATCTTTTAGACTATTAAACTATTAAATATTTAAATTGACTTTTAAATACAGAAAATCGCTCAATATTCAGACTAAAGAAACTAAGATTTCAATTCAAGTCAAATAAACAGTAAATATTAAAGTTTCACAAAAAAATCCAAACAAATAGAAAACAAAAAGAAACTCACCGATGCGGCCAGACTGCCCACTTAACCACCATTTCACTCAAATTTTTGCAGAGACTGCCCCAACCCCCACCTTACATCCCCTTTTATACCCCGGAGCCGCAGACGTATAGACAAGTTCCGACCTGTAGGATAGCCGCCCCTGCCCATGCGCATATGCATTAAAACTTACAATTATAGGCCTTAAGCCCCACTAATAAGATACAAATTTGCAAATCGCATTCAGTCAAACCTTTACTTGTGTTACCTGTAGTATTTCCAAAACATAATAATATCTTCTTTTCCAATTTCGACCGTTATGCTAGACAAAATAAGGTTCACTTTAATTTTTAACCGGAATTGTTTTCGAGTACAACACGTGCGCCCCTTTGTGATTTTTTTTTGTAGAGCGAAGGCGTGAGATCTCTTTACGTGTAACCAAATAAATCTGTTGCTCGCACTTATTTAGTAATGTTCGTTAATTAATTTATAAATTATTCAAATCAATATTCCATACGCTAAGCTTGTCCGTTACAATCACCCCCAAAATTTTTGTTTGGTGAAACGAAGGATTTCAGCCAAATAAAATTTTTCCCTACATAATTATTAATGGATAGAAATAGAATCTTCCTAACTTCGCCTATTCTATGCTGCTATTTTTTTTTGAAGGTTTGTATTTAATAAGTTTTAAATGTACACTATCACATTCATTTTAGCTGCAATCTCACCCCCGATTTTCTTAGCCTCACCCCCGATTTTCTTAGCCTCACCCCCGATTCTCTTAGCCTCACCTCCGATTCTTTTAGCCTCACCCCCGATTCTCTTAGCCGCATATTAATTTCATTCTCCTTAATTCTTTCCATTTCACGGACAACAAATTGTAGGCCAATTAGACCTACTATGTTTTATTATTTAAATGCTGTATTAATCTTTTTTTTTTTTTTTAAATCCTGGTCACGGTACCACCAAATTGTAACTGAACCCCCTTCACAAATTACCGTAAAATAAAATCTACATTATATTTTAAGTAAAAACATATAGATATTCGTATAAGTTATACGAGACAGCATACAATTAATTAGTTTTTCAAAAATTAGTTTCTTAAGGCCAATATCGTCTAGTACCCAATTTGTGATGTAGTAACCAAAGTTCTTTTAGAATATATGAGAATGAAATAACAGCAGGATAAGAGAACTTATAACCACATAATTTAAAATACCGTTCTATAATAATTAAAAACTAATAACTGCATTAAAAATAAATAAGGAAGTTGAAGCTCCTTCCCCGCTTCATATACGATGAGTGCAACCAATCGACGATTCACTCCCCCCTTCCAAAACCACAGGAAGTTCCTTATTATTAACCCTACATTTTGAGTATGAAGACACTTGCCGATACCTTGCCATGGACTGTGAGTGTGGTGTGATTTTAAACCAAAATATAAGAGTGAAACACATTAAGATTGACTCCACCAAACTTCTGTCATCCTAAGCTGAATGTAAATTATTCCGACAAGGAATACCCAAATTCTGTAAAGGCACTGAGTTGTGAATTCAGCCAGCGCTATTCGCAATGTATTGTTTTGCATTGCATCGCAATACATCCTTCCCAAATCTAGATTTTCCCCTTTTGCGTTGGAATAAGAAACACTCTGATCCTGTCCGATCGCCGTAATGAGTCGTCCAATGGAGTCGCACCAATGTATCCCACGCTTACTTTTGGAGCATGTAGAGTGTATTGAGTCATAGTCTCGGCTGCATGTAGAGTATTGGTTTTATTTTGGTACGCAAAGTCTTTATTCAACATTTGACTTATTTAACCTATGCCCAAACTAAAACCAGGTGTATATCCATAGCAAAATGTCCCCAAACTGTTCCATACTCATGTTTCTAAAATAAAATATATAATAACATAAAATAATATAATTAAATATACAATAAAATGTTATTGAAAGAAGTTATAAGTTCTCGATAAATTAAATACATTTTTGAACCTTATTTTCGATAGAATATTAAGTAGTTTTATAATAAATTGTCATATAGTTTAGTTATAGAGATAGTTCTTGAATGCCTTAGTAATTAAGTAGGTTAGTTAAGTTATGAAGTGTGAAATATTGCTTTAAGTTAAAGTTCGGATAATTTGTTAAGGTTGGTTTATACAGTAAAAGTTTCAGTGTAAAATCAAGTTATTAAGTTTTATTTCATTTTGGTTCAAGGTTAATTTAGCCGTAATTAATACGTAATCATGCTGTTTTATGTCAGTGAGTTATAATTTACCTCTTATTATTTTGGTTTCTCTTTTGGTTTTTAATAGGACAACGTAAATACCCTATAAACACGACCGAATTGAATATTGATATTGAAGCCCGTATAAAATGTATTAAAATGGTAAACCAACAGATTCAAATCGATCTTTGTTGGTTTAAGTACGCACACCGATAATTACATTTCAAGATGCCGTTTGTCACGATTAATCGATTAATCCGTAATAACACAACAAAACATAAAATAATAAAACCATCAATGTAAAACAAAGAATATGAATAAAGAACACAGAAAATGTAAAACAAAGCCCAGATAGAATACCACCACCTAGTCATTTTAAATTGAATGATTATATATTTATAATTTTATAATAGTGTTTTCTTTTTACTCAAAATCACTCAATTTTGAAATGACCTGACTTGCTTGGTTCCGAATACAATTTATTATTACGTATAAATTGAACAATCAATGATAGTTCGCCAAAACAATTATGAGATATTAACAGCAAAATTCAGACCAAGCCAGCCTAAATAAAAGGCACAAACCTACGCAGTCTTCTCGGTCTTGGGTCTCCAGCTATTTCTGAAATTTCTAGATAATTACACCCCCAATTTAACTACCTAATAACCCACAAGCATGGAGACCCCAGACCTATCCGGAATAACGGGAACTTTTCCTTGAATCTGTAAGAAGCATAATAAATTTCCACCACCTATCCCAGAATAACGATTTATTTACTTATAACTATATTTAATCGCGAAATGGTATGAAGTGGTATTAAGAATATCTGGATCACTAGTGGATGGTGCTTCTAACTACAAAATTTTCCTTAACCTAGGTAATACTTAAAACTACACGTAGAGGCTGAAATGTAAAAATTAGCGGGCCTTAAAACTACACCATCCTCCCCAGCACGCTATTCCAACCACAATTGATTTATCTTTTGTTGTCCATACCATTTTTTATTACACAAATAACAGAAGGACTACTTAGCCGCTTTGACGATAGATACATATATATATATATTTTTTAAAATAAACTATCCCTCGGTTCCCCTTGAGTTTTGCCTCCGCTAACTAGAGTAGCCTTCATTATTAGTGTTTATTTATTTAGTTTCGAACAAAGTTTTAGATGTCAAAATAAGTCAAGGTGTAAAGCAAAACGCGACCTGTACTTGAACACAACAAAATAATAATAATGTCAAATAATTACTAAAATAGGCTTCCAACACAAAAAACAACCTTCACCAGGAAGTGCCATCTTTCTTGCAAAGATAGTATTATTGAATTAATAATCCTGTCTTTGTTAGCCTATAGTTACGTTTGGTAACTTGCAATGATTTTTTTTTTTATATTATTATTATTTATTTAAAACTACACCACAAAAGTACAGTACCTAACTTGGGGGTTTTCCCAACTACAGTCAACTTATTTCCAATATAATACTCATTTCTATTTATATTAAAATGTGTGTGTTGTGTGCTTTGCAAGGTGACTAAGAGGTTAAAACCTCAGCTATTTGGATAGATTCGCCTAACACTTAAAACTAAAATCTTGAGATTACTCTACAATTTCATCTCGGGACTATTGAAAAAATCCAAATGCTACAAAATTTTACAGTGTTATGTAGGTGTTATATACCCCGATATATAAATAATATGTCTTATTATCTAGGTAACTATAGTTAATGGGTTCATTCCTTGGTATAATGATTTACTTTAACCTCTTCGGAGTAATAAATCATTAAATTTTACCTAACAATATAATGTGTAAATATTTATAGATTGGTCCACTACTCTTACACAATTAAATTAAGTCAAACAACTATTAAAACACCCAATAAATAGATCCATTTTCCCACGAGAATTGAACCGTGGCTTAAAATAAAATTTGCAAAGTAATTTCGCTGACCAATCAATTTCCACTACCCTTACATCTACGTCCAGTGATAAATGAGTATTATATTTGGAATAACACAGAACATAAAACATTAAAATAAACAAATTAAACTGTTATTGATTCGCCTGTTCTAAGTTTAGCTGAATTTCGTAACCAACTTACAATAGACCAATCACTAACAACCAAAACAAGAGAGAAAATAAACAAGAAATTTAATAGAAAACTAATGAAGGAATATTTTAATTTAAAATTAAAGATTAGACTTTTAAAAAGAAAATAATTTGTAATAAAATAAAATCTCTAAAATAATCTTTTAGACTATTAAACTATTAAATATTTAAATTGACTTTTAAATACAGAAAATCGCTCAATATTCAGACTAAAGAAACTAAGATTTCAATTCAAGTCAAATAAACAGTAAATATTAAAGTTTCACAAAAAAATCCAAACAAATAGAAAACAAAAAGAAACTCACCGATGCGGCCAGACTGCCCACTTAACCACCATTTCACTCAAATTTTTGCAGAGACTGCCCCAACCCCCACCTTACATCCCCTTTTATACCCCGGAGCCGCAGACGTATAGACAAGTTCCGACCTGTAGGATAGCCGCCCCTGCCCATGCGCATATGCATTAAAACTTACAATTATAGGCCTTAAGCCCCACTAATAAGATACAAATTTGCAAATCGCATTCAGTCAAACCTTTACTTGTGTTACCTGTAGTATTTCCAAAACATAATAATATCTTCTTTTCCAATTTCGACCGTTATGCTAGACAAAATAAGGTTCACTTTAATTTTTAACCGGAATTGTTTTCGAGTACAACACGTGCGCCCCTTTGTGATTTTTTTTTGTAGAGCGAAGGCGTGAGATCTCTTTACGTGTAACCAAATAAATCTGTTGCTCGCACTTATTTAGTAATGTTCGTTAATTAATTTATAAATTATTCAAATCAATATTCCATACGCTAAGCTTGTCCGTTACAATAAATCACTCCTATATCCCCAAAGGGGTAGGCAGAGGTGAACTAGCACCCACGTTTCGCCAATTATGTTTGGTCCAATGTAATAGACGGCGAGCCTATTGCCATTTATCGGGTCCAAAAGTCGCAGTACATTGCTAGGTGGTATATAAGAGGAACGCTGCTGCCCATTCCTCATCACTGATTAATCCTGAGTCGCCTTGTACGACACCCACGGGAGAGATTTGGGATTGTGACAATTGTATTATACTCTGCCGTCACCACACGGCAAATAAATAAATGAAATAGTTTCATTTAAAACACTCTCACGTGCCATCCCTAGCTCCGTAGCTCGAAACGCTAACCTACTACTCCCGCACCTAGAGTGAACATACATATTTGCTTAGCGTAGGCACAGTCTATAGAACAGCAAGGTGTCAAATTTCCAAAACTATTTTTAAACTTCGTGCGGTGACGGCTAACCAGAATACTATTGTGATCCCCAGTCCAATTAAAAAGTGAAGAGGATTTGGTAGCAGCGTTCCTTTCTTAACACCTTGACATATTCTGTCATTTACGTGCCCGATAAACGACACGAATCGGGAGACGCAGCATTGGAAGGCCCCCCCACAAGGTGGACCGACGATCTGATGAAGGTCGCGGGAAGCCGTTGGATGCGGGCAGCGCAGGACCGACCAGTTTGGAGATCCTTGGGAGAGGCCTATGCCCAACCATGGGCGTCTCTCGGCTGAATGGTGTGCCCGATAGATGTCAATAGTCAGTTAGTCAGCTGACATACGCCTACTGTTGGGCATTGGCCTACCCCATACATACATACTTACATAAAACACGTCTATATCCCCGAAGGGGTAGGCAGAGGTGAACTAGCACCCACGCTTCGCCAATTATGCTAGGTTCCATGTAATAGGTGGCGAGCCTATTGCCATTTATCGGGCACAAAAGTCGCAGTTCTTTGCTAGGTGGTAGGTATAAGAGATTTATCCTTAGTCGCCTTGTACGACACCCACGGAAGAGATTTGGAGTGGTAACAATTGTATTCTAAACCTTATGTAGAACCTTATGTAGTTTCTGAGATTAGCGCGTTTAACCAACCAACCTAATAAACTCTTAAGCTTTATAATAATAGTAGTAGATTATATATTTCAAATCATATCATAATTATTTGACTTGATAAATTTTATAGGTAGCTAATAATAATATGGCGGCTAAGGTGCCTTTACTACCCTACATGCACCCTCTTAATAACGGGGAAACCAACTTCGCAAATCAAACAGAAACTTTCTCTTACGGCGTGCGCAGTGAAAGCAAACGTGTCTTAATTCGCAGCACAATCTAAACACATATAAATGAAACATGTAGAACGCTACACGTGAAAATTAAATTACTAGCTGACCCGGCATACGTTGATGTGCCATATAAATTATGCCTTAGCCATGGTTACGTGAAATGTTTGACACCAAAGCAGTTTATATGGGAAAATGAAATTATTGTTTTTACCCTCCCAATTTTTCCATATTTTCTCACCTTTCATGCCTTGCCTGGCCCAAGAGAATCATTTCAAAACCTAAATTAGCTAAATCAGCCCAGCCGTTCAGTTTTAGCGAGACAAACGAACAGCAATTCAATTTTATATATTAGTAAAAACAGAGATAATTTACATGGCTAAAATAATTAGGTACACATTAAAATCACTTATTTCCGTGAATATAAATAACGTAGAATGTACCAGTCCAGACTGTTCACTACTCGACTCAACCAATTGTTAAAAATTGTTACTAATGGTTAAATATCAGACTGTTAAACAACCATTGGTAACAATTTTTAACAATTGATTGAGTTAACTGTGGTATGCATCTGAGTTTCTTGCCCGTTCTTCTTAGGACAGGGCCTCCTGGTAGTTTGCGAACGGATGGCGTAAATTTCTTGTCTTGACGATTCATGAGTGTATTGTAATCATACCAGATATGAATAAACGAATTTTGATTATGATTTTTTGATTTCATCACCCAAAAAACAAAACCGGCCGTTAGTGGTAAACCACGTAGTGAACATCCCTCTTCATCATCGTCATCATTTCTCCTGCCCTGTTCCCACGTTATTTGGTTCCTATATTCCCATATTATTTCTTCTTCCATTTATATCGGTCAGGCGTTATCGAGCCATCCATTGCCTTTTAATTCATATCAAGAAAGGTGCTAATGATAAATTAATATACAGAAAAGTGACGGAGAGGCCACATAGAGAGACTGATTAACGGAAAAGTGATTAGTAAGACAATGTTTTGCTTTGGATTTTACAAATGGCCTCTAGCCTGACACCAATATTTGAGCAGTTGTTAATGGTTCACCCGTTAATATTCGGGTACCTCAAATTGTTTATGAATATACATCAGTGAACCCCAGTATACCTACCTAATACATAGATAAAATACAATTTACAGATGCAACATTTTATGTTGATCAAGATTAAACCTAACTTAAATTATTAATAAAATATTCAGACCTTCACTAAATTGATAAATAATCTATTAATAACTAATTCTATACCTACTATAGCAATATGCGTTACCTTATCTATAGTATTTAGATAGAGTACTTTCCCTTAAGCGGTTGAATAAGTATTCCACTCAAAATAGAGATAAATTAACAGAAAAGTTGCTGTATGTTACCAGAAAATAAAACTGAATTTTAATTAGGTACCTACAAACTTCTACGAAATCGAAATCCAACTAAAGAGAATCTCGGTTCGACAAATTAGTAAAAGTCGTTGTACAATTTTATTGTATGCAAATTGGTTTATTCATTAGTCTAACAATTGATCTTCATTATATTGACAACGCTCAACTAATGAAAATAACTGGAAATAAGGTTTATTTTCGGGATCGTGTCATTGACCCTCGTAATTGACTGTTCTTTTTTAAAACCCACAAAACAAACAACAAAAAAGGTTTGGTTCCTTAGTTTTTAATTGTTAGTCATTATTATGGTGTTGACCTAATAAAGGGTGCAGCGATTTGGAACATTTAATTAATTATATTCTTCCAATCATCAGCAGTAGAAACAAATGTGGTTAAATTTTAGATTAAAAAAAACTTTAGCCGAAATTATAAAACAAGAATTAAAAGTAATCACAAACTGAAAATGAATTATGTCCACTTATTGCTTTTTTCTATAATTATAATTATTGTGTATTCCCCTCATTATTTCCATTTGTCCATATAGAATATGTGGTTTTTATATACCTAGTAGTATATAGGTAATGTTTTTTCTCACCTGTGTTTTACTTCAACTATGTGGCCTTTTATCTGGTGTCTATGCGTTGCATTATTTGACCTAGATAGGAGAGTCTGCAGTAACAGTCTAGAATATAATATAAAGTATAAGATAACGTGCTACCAATTACCGTTTTACCTTGCTATTATACCGAAATAATTTCATTAAAATAACGTTATCAAACATAACCTTCTCTATTCTCGTTATCTTTGTTGATAAAATACAAACATACGTAAATCACGCCAGGTGAACTAGCACCCACGTTTCGCCAAATAACATTAGATCCCATGTAATAGGTGGCGAGTCTATTGTCATTTATCGGGCACAAAAGTCGCAGTACATACATTGCTAGATTGTTTATGAGGAACGCTGCTACCCATTCCTCAACACTGTTTATCCTTAGTCACCTTGTACGACACCCACGGGAGAGATTTGGGGTGGTGACAATTGTATTCTGCTCTGCCATCACCACACGGCACACGGCATATTATAGGGATTACATTATCCAATTTATAACGTTATTCAAAGATGGAGCGGCGTTATTATGAAGTGTTTCTTATAAAATATAATATAATGTAGTAGGTTCTATTTGCAACTGATATCAATATTGGAATAAGGATAAATCAGTGATGAGGAATGGGCAGCAGCGTTCCTCTTATACCTACCATCTAGTAAAGTACTGCGACTTTTGTGCCCGATAAATGGCAATAGGCTCGCGACCTATTACATGGGACCTAGCATAATTGGCGAAGCGTGGGTGCTAGTTCAGCTCTGCCTACCCCTTCGGGGATATAGGCGTGAATTATGTAGGTATGTATGTATCAATATTGGAACTAGAGAGATTGTATTGTGTCTTTTTCCAAACAGCCATTCTCGGAGCATTCGCTAATTTGTGTAATTAGCGAATGGTCCGCAACGTGTTTCGATATAATCAAAGCAGGCGTTGGCCAGTATCGAAATGACATAATGTAGCCGCAACGTTCATCTGCAATTGATTAGAGAATGACTGGGAGTCAGCGGGGTGTCACAATTATTAGCTGGAATAGGTACGTTTGTGACTAAGTGAAACAGCGGTAAATTATAGGCACTATCGTCGTGACGTTGGAAGTTATGTTCAATTCGTGTATGGGAACGATTAACATTTGGATTTAATCTTTCACTTCTTATGTCCACCTTTTAAAAAAAATTGCTCAAATATTTAAGAGGAGTTAAATCCTAGTGCGACATAATTTATCCAAATATTTCATAACAATGTTTCGAAACCATAAGCTCTGAAGAAAAAACGAATGAATTTATTTTTGTCGTTCACGACGGCATTGTAGCTAGAAGTAGCACTTAGAAATAAAACTTTATGTTATAGCAGTTACGACTTTTGTGTACAATTGTTTTACTTAAATTAAATAAAGTTATCAGATCCGTAGCTTGATGACTTCATCAAAACCAATCAGTCGAGTTACAAACAAAATTGTTCACAGAACAGACACCAAAACAAATCCTTATAAATGCTACCTTCATTTATTAAGTGCTGACGTCATTGATGAGTATTGACGTCATGAAATACGTCGTCAATCAACAACACTGTTGATATTGGGGACAATTTATTTTGTAGTCGACTCCACTCTTTCATAGTGTTTTATACGTCATTGTGTAACGCTATACGGATCGGTTGAAAATGATCGTTGTTAAACTTTATCTGAAGTAGACATGAAAATGTCACTTATCTACATTTAGACGAACGAATTTGTCACGACGGCAGAGGAGAATACAGTTGTCACCACTCTCAATATCTCCCGTGAACGTCATAAAAGACGACAAAGTATAAAGTTCACTCCAAACAGCAATGAGTACTAAATGAGCAGCTGCGTTCCTATCGGCAGATGGCAACAGAATCGCCCCCTATTAAATGGGACCTAACATTAATGGGAGAAAAGTGGGTGTCATTTCACCTCTACCTTATATTGATCACGCCAATTTATCCCTGAACGGGTCAATGATATATTAGCGTGATTAATGTCAAGACGAAACAATCTACTTTTGGGTGGAGTATATATGAAAAGGCAGATAGGTTAAAATGAAGCTTGCTCATATAGCCACCACGAAGTTGGTGACGTACCTACCAATAAGGCTCATTTTTTCAGTATAATATGGTTCAATTCCCATTTCACGTGTATCATTGAGCTCTTTGGTTGAAGGTATAGGCTTCGAATAGGATTACCTATTGTGAACTACACCAACAAGGCTCTTGTTTTCGGCTTAAGATTCGACCTTAAGATTCGCCCTATTGCCCATGTGGCATTAAGGTCGAATGTGTAGGATTAGAATAGGATAACCTATTCTGAACTACCTCTCTTTAAGTTCAGCTATTGCAAATTCCAATTTTATTGGTTTAACGTGCACGCCGAATAATGAAAACAATCAGACAATTCTTTTATGTCGACATTATTTGTATAAAATAATCAAATTCAACTTCAAACGAGGCACTTAACAGTTTCAAGGACATTCAACCAGACGCTATTGAAGTTTTATTCTAAAAACGTCTACGTCGCAACTCCTGGAAAGTGTAGGTACTACGAGTACATTCCATTTCATTGTCCGTGTTTTATGGATTAGAATACGGCGTATACAAGTCGTTAATTATAGTAAGGATCCCCGCATCTAGACATAATTCTTTTGAAATTTTTCTGATACGTTTTTGTAATTAATTATCTAAATATTAATAAAATTTTCAAATATTAATCCCAAAGGCGAGCTTAATGGCCATTGAAAACGGGACTCCACTCTTAGTGGTAAATAAAAAATAATGGATGGGTTACCCTGAACAGATTTTCTTCGGAGGGTTAACCCTCTAAAGCTAAGTTTTACTTAGTGAAAGCCTAGAGCAGTAAGACAAATGGACGTACAGAATTTGTCTCTGCAAATAATTTGTGATTTTTCGAATCCCTTTATTTTGAAACCTTTCCTCTCCTACCCAAATATTTCGTACTGTTTCCAAAGTCTAATTTTCGTCTTCAGGTGATAAAACGTACTCCAAAGTTGCCAATTCTCGTAAATAATATAAAACAGAACTTTCAACATTAGAGTAAATGGATAAGATAAAGTAGGAACAATTCAGCTTTATTGTATACGGATAACTACGTTATATATCGCCAAAGATTTTTCTTCCCGAGATTTGTCACGTGTAACGGCCTATGTAATAAATTCTATAAATTGGGGATATTATTTTGCTTTGCACTCTCCGAGGAGTCTTAACTATATTATTATGTCGTATAAACCTCTTTGCAAAGGAAAGTAGGTCAGAAAAATATATATTACATACATAAACAGGAGTGCCGAAATGAATGCCGTGTGGTAACGGCAGAGTCACCACCCCAAATCTCTCCCGTGGGTGTCGTACAAGGCGACTAAGGATAAATCAGTGATGAGGAATGGGCAGCAGCGTTTCTCTTAAACCATCTACCTATGTACCTACTGCGACTTTTGTGCCCGATAAATGGCAATAGGCTCGCCACCTATTACATGGGACCCAACATAACTGGCGAAACGTGGGTGCTAGTTCATCTCTGCCTACTACGTGATTTATGTATGTATGTAAACAGGAGTATATGAAGTATACTGTAAATACTTCGGAGTTCTTCAAAAGTATCTAGTGTGGTTTAAAATAATTTCAATTGTGTTTCTTCAGTTTCTAGACAATAGTTAAATTGTTATCATCTTCCTGTCCTTTTTACAAGTTATCTGGATGCGGCGGCGGCGTAATAAGATTCCCTTGTAATGCATATCGCCCATCGCACCTGAATATGCTAAAGATATATGAATGTATAGAAAAGTAAAGACATGGATCATCCAGAGACCTATGAGCGGAGAGAGCTATTGCATGGGACCTAACAATTATTGGCGAAACGTGGGTTTAATCACATCTCTGCCTATCCCTTAGATAAAAAGCGGTGATATATGTATGTATATTCTGCCAAGTAATCGTTCACAATAAGTATAAATTAAATAGAAAATTGAATAAAACAAAATACGAGGCAAACGTCCGCGAAGATAGCATTGTACGAAAATATATTTCAGTGTAATAGAAAATCCAACCAAGGAAGTAAACGGTGTTTGGAAGTTACGTGAAATATGCAGATTAGGAGCTCGCATTGTACGGGACTGCAGATAGCGTCTAGTACGTAGTCTGTTGAACATGTCTTCTTATTATATTCATAGACAGACAATAGTCTTGGGATCTATGAAGTTTGCCGTGCACGTCAAATTAAAAACAATGATCTTAGAAGCCGAAGAAATAAAGCCAATCTATTTTAGTCTTGACGAAAATAGCAGTAAGGTGCTCTTGATAAATAAAGAAGGTAGGTACTCAATAATTTCCATGTGTGCGATTTCGTTTAATCTCATAACAAAGTGACTCAACAAAATAATTTATTTCTTTTAGGTCTTATTCTGGGCGTCTAATTCGTAACTTTTCTTCAAATTGATCTTAATTTATAATCTTTCACTGGTTTCAATTTTGTAGATGATGTTGAGATAATAACAATCATCGTATTTTATACTTTTGTTTTATATTTTTTTACGATTTTTCATCCAAATTTTTAATTGAAATAGAAGTGTTGTTAAAAGTTTACCTTTATAAAGTCGTACGCCGAATTTATTAGCGTGACTCTGACTTAGCTCGTCATTCAAGATTAAATAATTTAATTAATTGCTTCACACTTTCAGGAACCCATTAGTTTATTAATCGTGTTCCTGTTAAACTAAATTGAATTAGTATAATCAATTACCTTGACAGGAGTGACGGCAGTGAATAAGCTAACTACTGCCGCACTCAGAGACGTCAAATAACTTTAATGAGTATTAAATGTCAAAAAATTTCAATTAAATCTAGATCATAGACCCGGCAAGAATTGTTTTGAATAGTCATTTTTAGACAATAACTGCCGCACTCAGAGACGTCAATTAACTTTAATGAGTATTTAATGTCAAAAAATTTCATTCAAATCTAGACAATAGACCCGGCAAAAATAGCGACTAGTTTTGAATTGTCAATTTTTGACGTTAAGTACTCATTAACGTTATTTGACGTCTCTGAGTGCGGCAGTAAGTAATCATTAACGTTAATTGACGTCTCTGAGTGCGGCAGATAATTATTATAGACTTTATCGTTTAATTTAAGAGGTGTATTATGTATGAAAGGCATGAATGTTAATGAATGTCAAATAGAGACCTATGAATAGATAAAAGGATGGATTGTGTGAAGTATGGTATGAAGGCATAGGGTATGGACGAGGAGATGACCAGTGGTAGAAGGGAGTGGAGAAAGATTATAATATACTGAGCCGACCCTAAATAGGATGGGATAAGTTCTAATGGTATAACGACTTTTAAGTAACATTAGTACATTTTGTGACTGCACTGTTTTGTTAATACTTCATGAATGTATGTTTGTTTGTTTTTTTTAAATAAATTATTATTATTATTATTAAAATTATTATTATTAAGTCAGGCAGAGCTTGATGCAATAAATTTGTTTCACTTTTCATGCTCTGAAAGTGCTTATTTGTGCAGGATACAAATAAGCACAGGTACAAAATCGAATTTTATGCTCTAGAGCATTAACGTATCTACTCATAAATGTGTCTATATTAAGGCAAAGAAAATGAGCCATGCAGCCAAACACAATAAGAAATTCAGAGATAGAATTTGTTATTTTATAATATTTACTTAAATTTATTTGCCTAATGTGTTTTGATATAAAAGATATTAAAAATTATAAATGAAGTAGGTTAATAAATTAATTTAAGAAAATTATTATTAAAAAATTAATTTAATACTAGGCTATACAGCCTAGTCTAGTCTAGGTCTATAGCCTAATATCAATGGGAAAAACAATTTCCTTCAGTATTCAAAACTGTACTAATTTTAGTTTGAATTTTAAGAAATGATATAAACTACTGTTTTATTTCCTCGCAATCGAAGTGAAAAGCAGAGTTTCTAACTCGTCCACAAAACCATTTTTATCCTCGACATTACTATCAGTCTGCAAAAGTCTCGGATAAAAATGATTCGTTTTGTGAAGTTGATGGAAAATCTACTATAAACATTACAAGTTGTACAAAAGCTAAATGCAATGCGAAGAAAAATCTGAAAGAACTGGTTACCGGGTACCTACTTATTATTGGATTTTACGTAATGCTAGTAATTATAGGGAATCAATCATACCTACAAGAAAAAATGTTCTGTTTTCGCCAGTCAGGTTGTAACCAAATTATTAATTCTTCAAATTCTGCACCTGAAACAAAAGGTAATTATTTCTAAAATAAAATTAGTGATACAAGTAAGCTGCAATTGTAATAAATAGTGGATAAGTGGTGTGTTTCTTGAGAGCTCAATAGCAGCTATACATTGATAATAAATAAACTTAAAAATTAAAATTGATAATAAATAAGCTTAAAAATTAAATTTATTAATAAATGCATTTAAAAGTTAATAAAAAAAAACGCAAACAAAATAATAAATTACATGAAAACATTATGAAGATGAATAGAATATGATCAAACATTATTAGAATAACCTCTCTTTTCCCACTAAATGTGAAGCAAATTTTGCTTTGGGTGCTTCAAAATTGGGTGACCCAGATTATACGTATTTATAAGCATAAGAATGCTCACATAAAAATATTATATGAAAAAAGGCCACTACATATTTGAATAAAACGTTATACAAAAATAATATAATAACCAAGGAAAATGTCATAACGCACGTGTATTACTTTGATTCATTCCACCATCGGTGACATAACTCTTTCACAACCTAAGTTTCCTCATACGTCGAATAAATTGACTTTATTACAACGATATATTTCTGGAAAATGTGCCTTAATCTCATGTCGTGCATAATGTAGAAATATATAAGAGATTATTCGATTTTAATTTTAACATTATATAAATGTTAGAAAAATTAGGTGTCTTGGGTGGCCGAGCGGTCAGGCACCTGCCCGGATAGCAGCGGACGCGGGTTCGATTCCCGCCTCAAGACCATAATTTTTCGAAATTCTTTTTCTAACCACCCAAATCTTTATATAAGAGATTTTTTCCACAGCTATCTTGTTAGAAAGAGACCGTTTTTATACATTAGAGATGCAATGTGGTGTGATGAAGTGAGAGAAGAATATAATGTTGTCACCACCCACTTTTCTGCTCCAATAGTGTTGTACAATACAACAATAGCTACTACAAAAAACAAGAAGAAGATAGCTTGTAGTAATATTAGACTTCATTATTCCTTGTCCATGGGTATAATTATTTTCATTTGAACGATTCTTAAATATTGACTTTCAGCGCCATCTACATTTTATTGATAAAAGTTTATACACGGATATCTTTGGATTTAACTAAGTTTTCTATTCTATTATTAGTATTCCTACATGCATGTCAAAACACCTGGTGACGTGCCTTCCCTTGCGTAGATTCCTAACAAGTTTTTTCACTTTTAGGGTGTTTGTAGCTTTTATTTACGAAGGTACAGGTAATTATGTACACTTTAAGCTTCGTGATATTTAAAAAAAATGATGCACCAAGTCGCTCATTTCGTGCTACATTGACGTAATTGTATAATTTTATATTTTTACAGGAGTAGGAAATATAAGTTTAAATAAATATTCATCCCCCCATCTCGGAAAGAAGCGTTTTTGCTCTTCGATATCTGAGTGCAAAAGCCGTTTTTATCCACTAGAGGTTAAAGTAAATTTGAATTAAGAACATCGTGTGCATTATCTTTGTGAATTCAAAACGTCATTATACTTATTTAATTCTACCTCCATAGTGCCAAATTATCATGCAACCGTTTTTTAATTTATTAAAAACTCAGACTCGGAACCTTTTTGATGTACTTTGTTTTGTAATTTGCTTTGCGCGCGCCATTTTCTTCACACGTCATAAATTTGTTAAAACCTAGGAGTTCCGTGACGGTTAATCAGCTTGGCGTCAATCTTGATTTAAACATTTTGATCGTCTACAACGCTTGCTTGATGCTTGAGTCAAGCATTTATAAGCTTTTTAGATCTTTTTGATGTGTTTGACCTGGCGACGGAACAAAATCACACAGAAAATCAACGTGTTTGATTCAAGGTGATTGACCGTCTCGGAATCACATTAGGGATGGTAATTTTTATTAGGTGCTTACTTACAGGTTTTGATATGGCAAATAGAAAATATTATTGTTGTGTGTGTCTGGATGAAAATTGCGGGTGTGTCTAGGTGGGTGTTGTGGCTGTGTCTGGGTGAATGGGTATTTTGTTGGTGTGTTGTGGATGTGTCAGTGTGGATGGGTAGGTGTTGTGTTTGTGTCTGGGTGGATGGCTGGGTGTTGTGGGTGGGTGTGTCGAAGTGGATGTTTGGGTGTGTCTGGGTGGGTGTTGAGGGTGTGTTTGGGTAAGTGGGTGGGTGTTGGGGGTGTGTTTGGGTTAGTGGGTGGGTGTTATGAATGTTTCTGGGTGAGAACAGAAACTGTTGTGATTGTAATTTTTGTTTTGTATTTTTCCATTTCCTCGCTGAGAGGGATGAAAAGTTACCTGTTGCACTCGAGTGCAAAGATTTTTCACCTTCTTCTCTTTTGATTCCCTCGCTCAGGATTCCAATTTTTTTATTTTTCGCTTACTTGGTCATCAAAATTGAGCACGCGGTTAAAAAGCGACTTTGCACTCACGTATAACAAGTAACTATTCCTGTTTAAATAAAAATTTATAATCTCTGGTTTAACATAAAATGTAAATGCGTCATTGTTGCACCAAATACGCGAAGAAGTGACATCTTTTGCACATGCAAGTCTCTTGAATCTTCTATCCTTAATGAGATATGGATTCGTAAAATGCTGTCGCTTTTTCCGTCAATTTCCTTATCATTTTACCTTGACGTCAAATGGGAAGACAGAGATTATGGAAGCTCGTTAACTCTCCGTAACCAATAATAAACGTGAACATAAAATTTCAAATACCTGTGAGCGTAAACTATCGGGTTACTTAGCTCCCCATACACTGTGCCATTGCGTTGATTGATTACTATTGACGTTCTATATTATATTATTATGTGCTTTCAATACTAATTAGTAGAAAGAAAGATTTGTTGATGGTCGATTTCAATTCGCCTTATATAGCATAAGGACATGAGATTACCAAAATATCTTATATTCTCAATTGAAGTGCTTTTTGTCAAACATTTTAGGTTGATAATCGATTGGAGATGTTTGGCAGTTTATTATTATTATTAGTTATAAATAAGACTCATCAAAAGCTTTTTTTAACAGCAGGAGTACGATGTTTGCGTAGCTTAATCGAATTTACAATAAAACTCTCAATAAAATATTATTTTTCATCCCCCCATCTCATCAGGTTAAAGTAAATTTGAATTTAGAATATCGTGTGCACTATGTTTGTGTATTCAAAACATCATTAATTTAACCTTTTTTAATTTGTTATAAACTAAATACTATTCGATTTTTAATTTTAACATTATATAAATGTTAGAAAAATTTGTACAAAGATTTTGGTGGTTAGAAAATGAATTTATGAAAAATTATGATCTTGAGGCGGGAATCGAACCCGCGTCCGCTGCTATCCGGGCAGGTGCCTGACCGCTCGGCCACCCAAAACACTAATTAACTTGCCGAAATTCTTCTAACCTTTACACTTCCCGTTGTAAGCCAACGGGTACCCTCGCAATGTAGATATAATATATATAGATAGCAGCGGACGAGGGTTCGATTCCCGCCTCAAGATCATAATTTTTCGAAATTCTTTTTCTAACCACCAAAATCTTTGAACTAAATACTAACTAAAACTAAACTAAATACTAACTAAATTCTTGGCGTATGTACTTTTTTGTAATTTGCTTGAAGCGAGCCATTTTATTTTCACGTCATAATAAATTATTACAAACCATGGACTTTTAGAATCTTATGGAGTTCCGAGATGGTCAAACAACTTGGCGTCAAATCTACGTAGATTTGAGCTCGCTTCGAACATTTTGGTCGTCTACAACGCTTGCTTGATGCTTGAGTCAAGCAATAAAAAGCTTTTTTACGTCTGTTTGATTTGTTTTACCTAGCAACGGAACAAAAACAGACAGAAAATCAACGTGTTTGACTCAAACTGATTGACCGTCTTTAGTATTAATTTAAGAACCCTTCGTGTCACGGTCGCTACATTTCGCTTGCTCGGTCATCAAAATTAAGCACTTGGTAAAAAACAACTTTGCACTCGTGTTTAACAAATAACTATTAGCACACAGAGTTTTAAATATCGTGTGGTGATTTAACGGTGACGGTAGAGCAAAATACAATTGTCACCTAGTTTCTTCCGCAGTTGTCGTACAAGGGAACTAAGGGTAAAATCGACGGGTGCAAAGTAAATAAAGTCATCGTTCGTACTAAGCAAACAAGGCTCCACAACCTGACATATTTTGTTTTGCAGATTTCACTTTATTTCAATCAATTTCCGAACGTATTTAAAGCTACCTACGCATGTTCTTGCACATAGTACGAAGTTAATGCGACCAAGTAACGTTGGTCGTTTCGTCGAAACGGAAATGCTTTTAAAACTAAGAAAACATAACAACCGTGACACTGAGTCAGTAAAATAAAGAAAATACAATTTTTACATGAAATTTAAAGTCCCGAGTATAAGCGACCAACTTGGCTCCGATAGAATTTTATAAAATACGATGTTAAAACGGCTATCTGCAAAATCTCGTAAAATATCAACAAATTAGCTTAACCAACTTAATGTACAGATAAATAAGAGTATAAATAGATTATCATAAAAAATTCAGAAGTTTTGGCCCACTCATTAAGAAAATAACACACTTTTTCGATCTTTTTGCTCTCCTTTAAAGTTGCTATTTTGCAGATGTCTCTTTTTACTTTGCACCCGTCGAAATAATAAGGTGATGGCACCGTTTAACAATATGCTGCGATTAATGTGCCTAATAGATAGACTTGCCCCTATTATATGGAATCGAACATAGGTGGTTCAAAACGGGCAAGCTACTCAAAGTGAGCTATATTTTCCATACTGCTTCAGAGGCCGTAGTACCAGCCAGGCCAGAGTACCAGCTTTAGGCAGCGTGTCCGTTTTGGGCCGCTTTTCCTAATTGGCGATGTTAATTGTTAGTGGATGTTAATTTACCTTTGCCCTACCTTTTCCGGAATAAATGGGCGTGATTTGTTTGAAAGCGGTCCTAGACGGGCTATATTTTCACGAAAATGTATAGCTGCATTAGTGTAGCTGGCAGCATCAGCCAGCATTTACGGCTAGACTGTGCAATACTCGGCAATATTTTAATATGATATATTTTTTTACATATGTAGTAGCTAGCTATACAAACTTTTTGCACCTCATAATATTTTGAAATTGTTTCGTTTTAATTTTGACTTGTCAATTTTTGATAGATAAAAAAATAAAAATGCTTGGAATTTGCTGAAAAGCTAAAAGTATATTTTATTTAAAATTTATTAATAACCGAGCCCAATAATTGGTGACCCCGACCTACCGACGTTTTGTATAGTTTCTTTTTTAATATCTGTAGTGAGTGTTATCCAAAAATAGCAGAAAAAGAATGCAATTTGGAAACTCATCAAGTAAGTTTAAAATTTCCGATATTTTGGGCAGAAAAACCAGATATTTGGTTTTACCAGATTGAGGCGCAGTTTGCCATTAACAAAATTACTAGCGAAACGACAAAATTTAACCATTTAATAGCACAAATAGACCCAAAATTAATAGAGAATTTATGGGATATTATTAGCGATAATAACATTACCAACAAATACACACAAAGTAAAGAGCGGATACTGACAATTTTTAAAGATAGCGAGAACAAGCGCATGAAAACTTTACTTACTGGTATTGAGCTAGGAGATTTGAAACCCTCGCAGTTGCTTCGTAGAATGCAACTGCGAGGGTTGGCTATCATGGCAGACAAAATCGAAGATATAAGCCCGAGTAATGAGGTATGTGTAACAAGCAAAGAAAATGACAATACGATGCTTCTACAAAAAATTGCTAATTTAGAAAACCAAATTGCTGCAATGTCTTCGTTTATGCGCAGAAGTCGTTCATCGAGTAGAGAGACAAACAGAAGTAGTAAGTCGAATCGTTCCCGGAATAAATTCAACCCAAATGGAAAATATTGTTATTATCATTTTCGTTTTGGTAAAAAATGCAAAATTGAAAAATGCAAATCTCCATGTGCCTGGATCAGTAAGGAAAACGGCAGCACACAGCAGAATTAGCGGCGAACTCGGCTGTGAAAACCAATTAATGTCGCACATCTCGCCTTTTTATTACCGAAAAGAAAACTCGATTACGATTACTTGTAGACAGTGGAGCTGATGTATCCATAATACCTGCAACTTCCAAAGATAAATTGGACAAATCCATAAAATTGTTTGCAGCGAATGGGACAGAGATTGCAACATATGGCGTCAAAATTTTAACTGTGGACTTGGGACTTCGTAGACAATTTCAATGGCCATTCGTAATCGCAAAAATCAACAAAGGGATACTTGGTGCAGATTTTATAAAACATTTTGGCCTCCTTATAGATTTACGGAACAAACGTTTGGTTGATACTGCGACAAAATTAACAATTCCAGGAAATATTGCACCGATCTCAGAAAGAGACGTAATTAGCACAATGCACAAAAGCCATGATTATTATGATTTATTAATCAAATTCCCGGATATTACGAAACCGAATATTTTACCGACATCTGTCAAACATGAAGTTCGACACCAAATAATAACAAAAGGTGAACCTGTTTATTGCAAAACCAGACAATTAGATCCTAAGACACTGGAAGTGGTTAAGGAAGAGTTCCAGTTCATGCTGAATAATGGCATAATAACCGAGCCCAATACATATTCACATATTTTTAGTAAGCCATGCTTAGGGTCCCAGCCATATTTCCGATATAGTCGCTTTGCAATAATTTTTTCTGTCACTTTTATTGTTATCTCGCTTTACGGCATAAGTGCGTCCCTTTTTCATGCTACGTGAAGTTACCCCGATTCATTTGAGTAGCATAGCTATGTTCCTGTTTGTTTATGTTTATATTTTGACGTTATAAATTATTAAAATACGGACCGGTCAAATGCAAAAATAATTGATAATTGATCTATGAAGTGAGTGCAATTTTACCCTCAATAGTGGAATGTGGAATGCGGAACATACAAAGACAGTTTTGACTTAGCTTTTAAAACAATGTAAGCGCTGCTGCAACGCAAGTTCGTCAGCCATTGTAGCCACACTAGCCATGTATGAAGCCCGTGTAAAGACAAAATAATGAGCCATATACTGCTGCAGAAATATTGCCAAGAAATACATTTTCCAGCTATATGCTGCATTAAAATGTTTTTTTTTTATTGCCAGGATACGGTCGCCAATGTTGTAGCCACATATTTCATCAAAAGTATAACCCGTTTGGGGACCTCTTAAGTACAATAAACTCTCAGTTTCGGTAAAACCAAAACATGAAAAACGCGGTCTGCGTATGTAGCTTTAAATACAATTTAAAGCTACACAATTGTAGCTTTAAATTGTGACAAAGTGGATTAACAACGACATTATACGGTAGGTGTCAAGTTGTTTTGGAGGACAATGTTTCAAACCCAGTTATTATTTAATACATAAGCGGATTTGCAAACGAATATGGAAAGCAATAACAATCACTTTCATCCCACAAGTCATGTTGTGAAAACCCTACTCAATAATATATGAAACGGAAAAGCTTGTAACATAAAAAGATGACGTGTAAAACAAAAATACGGTTGTGGGAAAAATGTGAGGCATAATCTATCTGCCTTTAATCCCTTAAGGGCTCCTATCTATCCTATATCCTATTAAACTGCTCAAAACTAGTTTCCGATAATAAAGTTTTTCGCATTTTTATCTTCTACTGCGAATCCGATCAGTTTCATACACGTGCCAATGTGTCAAGTGATTTTGTATAGTTTTAAAACTCGTAAGACAACTGTTTGACGATCAAAATGACTATAACCAAATTAGGTCTCAACTCTATCTATTCATATGATAAACTTAAATTGTCGAATATTTATCGAACTATTTTCATTTTTATGAGCCCAAAACACAAATATTTTGGGCCAATGCGAAGCGGAGCGAGCCAAGCGACCAACAAATTGCTAGAAATCCGAAACAGACTGCAAAATACTGATGGCAAAATAATTCATTACAGTACTTAATTATTATTACACTTAAAATTGAAATTGATACATAAAATCGCAGAGCTTCCACACAATGCAATGTGTCTAACCACCGTGTGTTTTGTAGAACCACTTACTGTTCATGTAATCTATCTGTGCAATCGTAACTGTGACACATGATTGAAACAATACACAAATATTGGAAATATACTACAAAAACACGAACAACAATGTCCCAAGAACACATATCTTTCACAAATATTTGCCTCTGACAAGTTTCCGTAGGATCTCTTGGCCGTTAGTCAAGTGCTGGGACTATTTGACGAAAGTGGTTGTCAATATTGTGATCAATCATATTATATCCAATCTTATTTCGCAAGAGCACAGCGAGAGTATCTATTAAAAGATACTTTAGTAAAATAAAAACAAAAGGTTATCAGTGACTACATAATTACATACAATCATAATTATCAATCACTCCGTTTCCCATGATGATAATTACTAAACTTGTTTATGTTTTGTAAATCAAACAGCATAAGCGAACAACGAATAATTTATACTGAAAAATTATACCAATTCATAATATAATATACACAATATTTTTCGTGACTATAATTATTATAGCTCCGTGCTTCGGAAGGCACGCTGAGTCATTGGCCCCAAGTGCATCTGCATTCGCTAATACCCACCAACCCACACTAGGCCAGCGTGGTGGGTTTTGGGCTATTTCTCCCTGTATTGTTCCATCCATAGGGAAGGCATGTGATGCCCAGCAGTGGAAACATTAATCGGGCTAAGTCATATCAATGAACGTCATATAAATGAAACGTGTTTGTGCTATCATCTTTCGAAATGAATTCCTAGAAAATTGAGCTTTAATTTTCTCACTGATAACAACTGTTTGAAATTCCAATCGATACACAAACGAAATTGCTTTTTTGAACTTTTAGACACGACGCGCCTATTTCATAAGTGGCACAGAAAAGTTGAGCTGTCTTATACTTCAATTATTAGGGCCAAAATCGTCTATGTAGTGGCGAAATATCACACGATTTTTAAATTGTTATAATTTAAAACTTAGCGGATTTACCTCGCGTGTATTTATGATGTTACAGTCGTACTAATTTTTAATCGTTTTGAATATATAAGAAAATATTATCAGACAACAAACATGTTATTTTTTATTTTTTAATTTATTATAATTTTCGATTGTTGTTTACAAAGCTATGCATGCATGGGCTCCTAGCGATTAGGCATCTGAGGCGGTTAATCGTATTTTAATACGTCTAAGGATATTCTTTTATTCCTGTTTTCTTTATATACAGAAAATCTACAAAGCTATTCGAAGAATTCCCTTAGATTTGGCTTAGACATCAATCGTTTACTTGGTATTCACAGAAAGCTTTACAGTCTTTCCTTTAAATCTGATTGGAATTCAATTAGACTCCACAATGTCTTTGTTAATTTTTTAAGTGAAACAGCTAAATTTCATTTGGACTGTTTGTCGCTCTTCAAATTGATTTTTTAAAAGTTCTGGTTATTAAGCACTAATCGTACTTTTCTGGGAGAAAATTAAATTGGACAGAGTGACAACGGTCGAATGTTGAACTGCGAAAAAACGATCGTCTTTGTTCAGACTACTTATAATAACTTCTTCTCCCTGCCCTTTTCCCAGTCTATCTGTGGTCAGCGCAGTATGTTTCCTCTTCCATTCATATCGGTCAGACGTCATCAAGCCATCAATTATTGGTATACATACATACATAAATCACGCCTATATCCCCAAAGGGGCAGGCAGAGGTGAACTAGCACCCACGTTTCGCCAATTATGTTAGGTCCCATGTAATAGGTGGCGGGCCTATTGCCATTTATCGGGCACAAAAGTCGCAGTACATTGCTATTGCTTGGTGGTATAAGAGGAACGCTGCTGCCCATTCCTCATCATTGATTTATCCTTAGTCGCCTTGTACGACACCCACGGGAGAGATTTGGGGTGGTGACAATTGTATTCTACTCTGCCGTCACCACACGGCTAATTATTGGTATATTGCAATTATTGGTATACACCGGGCTATCTCCCTTAGTCGACTTTTACGACACTCATGGGATGAGTCAGGGCTGGCCTATTCTACGTTATTTGTTCCCTCCCAGGCCAGCATAAAAGACGACTACTTATAATAACATGAATATTTAAACAGCAAGTATCGGAACTGTCAGCAAATAGAGGCTTTTATGATGATTGTATGTATACGTTCTAGACGGGACACAAACATAGGTGATAGGCTTATAATGGGATCGAGAGGATTATTGAGTACTTAGACTGTCCAATAGAATTATATTTATCGAATAATACGTTTCCCCGATTCCAGACCCCTTAATCAGTCGGGTTTGTCCAGTAGATTCAAAGAACCGATTTTATCGCATTGATGCTTTTAGTTGTATTCTCTGTGACAGTGACAAAGAGATAGTTTTCGATAGTGAATATCCTATGTTTAAATCATAAAAAAACCTGCTTCAATCTTCAAATAGCTTAGAGTGTGGCTCAGAAGCAATTGAACAGAACTGTCAAATTCTGTAAATTTGACAGTAATATCTTAATGAAATTAATTTCATTGCTAAAATGGCTATCTACCACCATCTTATCGAAATCTGTATCTATAATAATAATAATATAGAAATTTATGGTTAGAATAAGTTTGAAAAATCATTATAATCTTAATGCGGGAATGAAACCCGCGTCCTCCGCATTTTCGGCTAACCAAGACGTTTGTTTTCCGACTGTATTCCGACAATTATTTGTTATAAGACACCCAACCGCTCTGTGGTTGAAAATTCTAGATGAAGCTCGATTCCATCTTCGGACCCTAAAACATTGTTCGATAAAAATGTCGCAGCGAATTAGTTATTTTTGTCTAACAGACATTTTTTGTTAATGTTTTTCGTACGCTGACTAAAAATTTACAATTAAGCTGTGACCTTAAGGTTATTTTTTACCGGCAAGTCCAAAATATATTTTGCCTCGCGAGATAAATAAGAAGTACCTGCGTACTGCGTTATGTTATATATGTCTTCAAATCGAGCAGACAAGAGCTGACTATAGATACTGTTGAGCCAAACATTGTAATGGCCATAAATTTGCAGAAATGCTTAGAAACAACAACAACGAAGCGAAACGAGACGATGTTAACGATATAATTCACTTAATTGCGTTTCTGGATATTGGCAATCAGTGCTGAATTATAAGTACGAATAATTTTTGCTTTGTGAAGATGAATATTATCAAATTTATGCCACTTTGTGTAGCTTAGGGATGCAATGGGAATTATTTACAAAGAAATGCCATTATAATTATCTGGGTGAGTTAAAAATAATAGTAATGACGTACATGGAATAAATGACTGGTAAGTACTGTTTGTTTATTATTTAAATATTTAATTATACTATTCGATTTAAATTTTAACATTATATAAATGTTAGAAAAATTAGTACAAAGATTTTGGTGGTTAGAAAAAGATTTTTCGAAATTCTTTTTCTAACCACCAAAATATTTGTACTAATTTTTCTAACATTTATATAATGTTAAAATTAAAATCGAATAGTTTATAAAGCAAACCCAAGCTTAACCGAACGCACGGTATTTGTATATAATATCTGCTTTGGAATGTTTGAAATTTATTTCTACATTGCGAGGGTACCCGTTGGCTTACAACGTGAAGTGTAAAGGTTAGAAGAATTTCGGCAAGTTAATTAGTGTCTTGGGTGGCCGAGCGGTCAGGCACCTGCCCGGTTAGCAGCGGACGCGGGTTCGATTCCCGCCTCAAGATCATAATTTTTCGAAATTCTTTTTCTAACCACCAAAATCTTTGTATTTAATTATAATTAAATGTTACACGAATTGTTACCAAGATAAAGTGGTCAGATATATTATTTCAAAAAATTATGTCATGGTTGGCCGGGTAGACCGCCCGGATTCTGGGAGACTGTGATAATTTTATTTTACCTCTTTTTTGTAAAAACCTAGTGTTGGTGCTACGGTTACTAAGTAATGTGAACATTTTTTAAGGTTACAACTAATTGTTCACCTGCTACGGCGCAATTTATCCGCCGGTGTGAAGATCTCAGAATAAAATAAATTCTGTATTTTATTATCAAATTATTATTTCTAAGCATTCGAAATGAGTACGAAACAACAATTTTAGGTGGTTTTGGCACAGTACACAATTTCCAATCAAACAGCCTGTTCGTTCAGATTCAGACAGATTGTTCGTATTGATGTGCCATTACTTCCCTTTAAGTGTGCTAAGTACTAAAATTTCATGACCAACACACAACCTTTTCCCGAGTAATTATTCTATCTATCGAATCTACATATCCAAGTAAAACGAAACCAGAAAATGCCATTAAAACCTTTGGATCCCAATGTACATTATTCCGCTCATACGTCTTTTAGGGCTTCATGTGTTCGTTACTCTTACGTGACCTTCCAAATATTGAACTTTGGGACTTGCTGAATAAATAGGAATGGGATTCGGGACGTACTAATTACTCAAATGTAATATCAAATGTGGACATGGAGTGGACAGTTAAATACCGAATATAGATACATAATACAAGTTAAAACTCTTCATTTTGTATCTTTTACATGCAAACCTAACAAAAGGCTGTTACCTATTAAACCAACCCTAAGCTAAGCGATTACGCTGCTTCATATAACAACTGAAGATATAATTAAATTTTTATATTTGTGTATCTTATGGGACATAACAAATAATAACAACACTAATAAAGAAAACATAAAAATCTATATAATTGTCACCAACTCCATCTCTCCCGTGGCACAAGGCCACTAAGACTAAGGTAAAGACAGCAATGAGTAATGGGCAGCAGGATTTCTCTCATACCACCTAGCAATATAAAATATGTACTGCAATTTATGTGCCGTGTGGTGACGGCAGAGTAGAATACAATTGTCACCACCCCAAATCTCTCCCGTGGGTGTCGTACGAGGCGACTAAGGATAAATCAGTGATGAGGAATGGGCAGCAGCGTTCCTCTTATACCACCTAGCAATAGCAATGCACTGCGACTATTGTGCCCGATATATGGCAATAGGCTCGCCACCTATTACATGGGACCTAACATAATTAGCGAAACGTGGGTGCTAGCTCACCTCTGCCTACCCCTTCGGGGATATAGGCGTGATTTATGTATGTATGTATGTATGTAATTTATGTGCCCGATATATGGCAAAAGGCTCGCCACCTATTACATGGGACCGAACATAATTGGCGAAAAGTGGGTGTAAACTCTGCCTACCCCTTCGGGGATATAGGCGTGATTTATGTATGTATGTATGTACAAATCTATTACCTTTATCTTCCGTTGGTGCTGTCCAAGCCACTAATGGCTATAAGCATGATAAAGTATCGGCAGCAGCGTTCTTGGCATAACACAACATGCGTTATTTATCTATGTATGTTACAGAACGTATAAATAAAATTTAATCATAATTTCTAAGTCCCAAAACTGTACCAACTTAACCCGAGCTACTTCAACTATTACTAAACTTCTGGTGAATATATACTAAAATCAACTAAGCTCTTTGTTTCAAGAGCATCAAAAGGAATGTAAAATCCGCTTTCCATCAACTCCGAAACTCGTAGCATTAAAGGAATGTTTATTTTGTAACATATTCGGGGATTTAAATTAAAAGGAACGGGTGTCGACGTGACAAAATTTTCTATGAACAGAATAAATTACAAAAAAAAATCACTAAACTGTCGTAGTAGAAGAAGACCACAGAGGAAAAGGAATGGATTGTGTGAGGCATTGTATGAGGGTGAGAAAAAAGAGGACATAGGGTGGAGCCAACAAAGAGTGCGCACTGCTAAGGAATAATTTTAATTGTGTTTTACCGCACGGCAATATAATAGTGATTGGATTTCCGTGGGGGAAGCAAGGGTAAAAAATTGCTTTTAATTGTGTTTTTACAGGAAAGCAATTTGGTTTTTCTTTGAGGTGGATTGTATCGAACAGTGGGCATTTCTTGGGTGAAATGATGATGATGAATTTTATATGACTGACCGTTGTCAGTGCCGTTGAGGTGACTGTTAATACCTTTAAATAATTAATACCTACTAGCCATACCTACCTACGAGCAAATAATAATGACGTAGAGGATATAGAGGAATATAGCCCAAAACAGGTTATACTGACTAAGCCATTCCCTCGGGGATATATGCAAGATTTATGTATGTAGGTACGTAATAAGATTGGTATTGACACCATGTCCAGCTCGGTAGCCATGTAATTTGTTTGCACTTCATCAAGTCGACATTAAGTCGTAGCAGTATTTTGATCAATACCTTTGCATTGACTGATTGATCACTGAACAGGAGCTGACATTTTTACTTCGTCGTTATATAATCTGGCACGACAAATACTTTATCATTTTAACTTTGTGAGATAATTACCTATCTGCGTATTCGCTTACGTCGGAAGTTTAATCAAAACATCAATTTAAGTATTCGAAGACTTTCTACGAAAAATATCTTACTGCCGCTCTCAGAGACGTCAAATAACTTTAATGAGTACTTAATGTCAAAAATTTTCATTTAAATTTATACCAAAGACCTGACAAGAATAGATACTATATTTGAATTGTCATTTTTTGACATTCAGTACTCATTATCGTTAATTGACGTCTCTGAGTGCGGCAGTTAGAATTTGAACGTTCTGTTTGGTCAAACATGAAAGTATACTGTCCGTTATTTACCATTTAAAATACAATGTAAAATAACGTAGTATACTTATAATAAGACAGAAAATATTGAATAGTGTCATGTGTTATCTAATCTTTAGCTATGTAGAGTATGATCAATATGATGCATGCATCAATATATAATACAAAAATAAGGGTATCAGTTTTTTTAGTAACAGCTTCAAGCGTATGACTAGAAATATAATTTGTGAAATTTGTAACCAATATTTTAATAAAGTGTTAAAAGATCTATAGATTAAATGGTCAGCCTATCGACCAATAGGTGACAGCTTATAAAATACTTCAGTCCTTGATAGCCTAGACGATACTGTAAAAATATTATATCAACGGAATATTCCTGGTTTAATCTGGATAATACCTTGCAAAACTCAAATACATTTACTGCGTAGTACCCTAAACTACTTCACGCCATACTTGAATATCGGGAAGATCTGAAGTAGTTACCGGTAGCCCTGAAGTAAAGTAGGTTGATGAGCAAACACTCACCCCAGGAGCCTTTGAGTTTGAGGTATTTTTATAGGTTAGTAGTTAAATCAAGTAACGCCACATTAACGTCAAGCAAAATCATTCGCTGATATGTCGATAAAAATATTATTTATCTATGTCCATTCCGGAATGTTCCAAGTTCTAAACTGATGTCAGTTTAAAGGTAATTAAGGCATTCCCCTTAGCCAAAAATTCGGAACCCAGTTACTTTGAACATATTTTTATTAGAACCAATTTTGTAAATAACATTTTTACAAGAATTTCAATTTCTTTTGGTAATTTCCAAAAAAAATAAGTCTTATCTTTTTCTTATTTTACCTCGAGTAGTCATGAATCGGACTACACCTTGCCGAATTTGTATGTAATTCATTTATTTTTAAATTAAAAGCAGCGAATTTTAATGGGTGAATTATCATTGTTCTTATAAATAATATGTTCAAATTAGCTGGGTTCTGAAGTTTTGGTACAGTCAACGGCACTCCAGACCACCCAAAACTGTCAAATTTCTTCAATCGATTATCAACCATAACTTGGTAATAATAGATCACAAAATCGATTGAGAAATTTTGTCATTTTGTGGTAGTCTGGCGTGCTGTACAACAAGCGCTATAAAGGCACTTTACTAAGTAAGGAGCGTCAGTTCCAGAAAGCAGCAATAGCGTAATTAAAATCCGTACAGCTTTTCGATACAGCTTACTTAACAAAGAAAAGTTTTACAAAGCAATGAAAATTTAATTTAATTTCTTATTTTGATTTTAAATTTAACTTTATATACCTAAATATCAGAAAAATACCTATTTTTCTAATATAATTTAAGTCAGAATATTTTTTACAAATTCTTTGTGCTATTTCTTTGAACGTCTTTTTTATAAATTTCTTTGAAGCCTTATCCTCTTAATATAAAACGTCTTGGTTGGCCGTGTGGTTAGTGCCTGGATTGAAGAGGACGCGGGTTAGATTCCCACACCAAGACTATAAATATTCGAACTTTTTCTAACCACAATATTCTTTGTATTCTTTTTTTTTCAATCATACACACATAGACCACGCCTATATTATATCCCCTGAGGGGTGGGTAGAGGTGAATTAACACCCAATTTTCGGCAATTAAGTTAGGTCATATGTAATAGGTGGCGAACCTATTGCCATATATCGGGCATATAAATCAGTATATATTGCTAGGTTGTATAAGATGAATGCTGTTGCCCATTACTCATCGCGATCTTTAACCGAAGTTGCCTTGTACGACACCCACGGGAGAAATGGGGGTGGTAACAATTGTATTGTAGTATGGTTTCACCGTAATTTCAATAAGACCAAGGACCTGTTTCACAATCGACAAGTTAGTTCTAAGTAGCTTACTTGGCAGTTCAATTGACAAATATTTCATATCACAACAGTCAAATGATGTTCGAAGTAAGCTACTCAGGATTTACTTGTCGATTGTCAGGCCCCTAAGTTATACAGCTGCCTACGAAGTAAATTTTATTAATGTAAATTCCAATTATTGGGATCTCAATTTCTAATACGGGGAAATTAAAAGCATAATGTCACAGGGATCCGTGGACCTTTCTTCGGGATCGGCCATGAATAATTCATCCGTTATTATAATAGAAATGCGGTCAAAATCGTCACGAGGTAAACATTGCAAAGTTGGATTAATTATTTTAGAAACTTCGTGATGAAAAACGAAATACATTAATGAATTGTCATGTTTGATTGATCCGTACAAAGCGAGGTATTTTTTGTGTCTCTCCACGAAAATAAGTACAGTGGAACAAAAAGTATCATTTGAACATCACACTTAATAAGCGCCTTTGTTGTAAAGGAATACAGTGCAAATCTCAGAGATATGTAAAATGTCCTGGTGCTATCCGTACGGACTTTAACGTACATACATAAATACATAAATCACGCATATATCCCCGAAGGGGTAGGCAAAGGTGAACCAGCACCCACACTTCGCCAATTATGATAGGTAATAGGTGGCGTGGTGCCATGTAATAGGTGGCGACCCTATTGCTATTTATCGGGCACAAAAGTCGCAGTACTATTACTGCTAGGTGCTATAAGAGGAACGCTGCTGCCCATTCCTCATCGCTGATTTATCCTTAGTCGCCTTGTACGACACCCACGGGAGAGATTTGGGGTGGTGACCATTGTATTCTACTCTGCCGTCACCA